>JAPDDM010000135.1:0-129458 GCA_027474115.1 Schizopygopsis malacanthus
ATTGACCTCTGTTACACCAAATAAGGGCTAAACTACACGGTATACGTTTGCCAAATTGCAAGGATAATCTCATATTTCAGCTTATGCTGATGATGTGATAGTTATGATTAGCAGGCAAGGTGACATACGGACCTTGTTAAAGCTACTTTCAGCCTTTAGAGGTTTATCTTCTGCTAGAGTAAACTGGAAGAAAGTGAAGCATTATTATTGGGTAAATGGATAGAGGGAAAGCCGGAACTGCCAGAGGGCTTAGTTTGGGGAACATCAGGTTTGAAATATTTAGGTGTGTTCTGGGTGATGATTTAACAGTGCAAAAAAATTGGGAAGGGGTCATTGAGAAAACTAAAGGTCGTCTGGAAAAATGGAAATGTTTATCCCCAAAGATGTCGTACAGAGGCCGCATTTTAATAGTTAATAATTTAGTTGCATCCTCATTATGGCACAAATTTGCATGTGTTGATCCGCCTATTCACCTGGTAGCTAAAATCCAGGCTACTTTAATTGACTTTTTCTGGGAGAAACTGCATTGGGTCCCGCAGAGCGTGCTGTTTTTGCCTAAGGAGGTGGGTGGGCAAGGCTTAATACATTTGCAAAGCAGAATGGCAACTTTTCGGTTGCAGCGCATTCAAAGATTATTAGTTGTTCTGTTGATTTTAAATGGTGCGCTGTTGCATATGTGATTTTACACAAGCTCGAGAATCTGGGGCTGGACAAAACTCTTTTTCTGTTAGACCCTGTAAGGCCCGGCTCGATCGACCCAATGACGGCAGTCGTTCAGCGGGTGAAGGCCTTTGCGTATTACAGTCTTTCCTTTTCACGACACAACAAGATTAAAATGGAACACTTCTTATTATATATTTTATCTCGTTATTTCATCTGACTCCATAAATGAAAAGGTTTTAATGATATCTGTGCATCATTAAAATATGAACGAATGATTGGTTATTCTTATCAGCTCTTTTTAATAATTTATCCGCTCAGATGTAGGGGAAAACTATATCGCTTAGAGGCCCTGTTTTTCACAGGTCTCACGGACACAATCTCGTCAGGCCCGGTCATCAATCAGAGGTAAATTATGGTTATGTATCTAAGATTTGCCGTTAATTCACACGTACACAATCAGAGACATCGAATAACCCCCTTGGAGCCCCCTCAGAACTTTAGTTTAATCGTTTACTTCAGTAAGGTTTCTTGGCCACTATCAGATGTGTTAGCAGATCAATGTACCACACTTATAATAGCTTTGGATTTGTCAAAGACTTGTTTAAAGTAACATTAAATCAAAAGTCAGAGGTATAGGCGTACCCGAGTTTAGTCTGACCAGACGGCATTCGCCGTCCCTAAACGGAATTATTACCCGCCTCTGCATCCAAGTAGACTTGAAAAGATGCCGGATATTAGCCGTCGCTAAAACTGACGCAGGCTTGCGGAAATATACGAATCCACTAATCTAATAGGGAGAAAGCAATCTTTAGAGACAGTCAGAATAGAATCAAACGTTACAATTTATTGACCAGGTAATCGAAGCAATAATTCAAAACTCCAATGTTACAAGAATAGAATCATCAGTTAACCATAACATAACAATAATTCAGGAATTGAGGAATTACCTGGCAATGAAAATTACACACAGTAATTGTGTGGGCAGTCAACCTACAGACGGCCAGAACTTTGTGTCACGTTTCCTTATAAACCCAGATAATTCAATAAGCCCACCAAATGGTGGTATTATAATTAGACTTTAGAATTTGCAACCAAATGGCTTCTTGATCTCCTGTGGCAGAGAATACTTATTTACATACAGGAGGTGGTTTGAATAGAAGATCAGGGGGAGGGCTCATACTTTAGAACTTCTTCATAGCTTTTCATTATGATTGGGAGAATGAGACCATTTTACCAGGCGCACTGAGACATTTCAAATGATATCAAACATGTATAGTTACTTTTTTGTACATATTACATTGCATGGGTTTTCAGTGAGTTCTAGGTGAGGAGGAGGGGGGGAAGATGATGAGACCGTAAGTACAGGGTGTGAACTACCCGGTGTGTTGCGTCTTGGATGCTGCTGTTACATATGCAAGAGATAGTTTTGTTGATTCTCAGGAGGGCCTTTTGTCCTCTCGGGGGGGGGGGGGGGGGGGGGGGCAGACATACTGGCACCAGGCTTACAACCCCACGAAACTGAACATTTCTGGTTTGTCAGTGTTTTACAGGAACCTTTTTAAGGTTTGGAGTCTTTTTGTTTTTAAACAAACAGAAGACCCACAGTCTCTTTATTGGCTCTTGGAGGAACCTTTAGTTCGTGAAGCACATCTGGACTTATCTGCAAATGGACTTTTTCCAGGACTTAACAAAGCACTCATCGATAACAAAGTCGTCACCTTGGGACAATTACTGGAGACAGCGGGACTAGATTTTAAAAATGATGAAGCTATTGCTCAACGGTTGGGCTTCAGATCTACTCGTCTGGTTGCACAGTTATTGTTGAAGTGGCGGGCTGCCCTCAAACCAACAGAATGGTCCTTGCTGTCTAGCTTTCGTGATGGCCTCAGTAGACCCAATCCAATGGACTCTTTCCCTCATTTGTTTTTCTCTGTGAATGTGGAAGGTTTTGCTGGAATTTTTTTGGAGACTGTTGAATTTTTTATCTTGTATTGGGAAAACATTATATAAGTATTGTGTGATCAGTTTTAACAGGAAAATGCTAGATGGGAAGATTGACACCCCATGGCGTGATTTTTTTAAACTGGACGCAGATAGAAGACCTCAATGGAGGGCACTGTATAAACCACCATTGATCAAAAGAGGAGGTGACTTGCAGTGGAGGATCCTTCATGGTGCTATTGCAGTCAACTCTTTCATTTCAGTTATAAACCCAGAAATTGGTGATAAATGCCCTTTTTGTAATGAGAGAGAAACCATTTTTCATGCGTTTGTGAAATGTGCTAGATTGGAGATATTAGATATAAATACTAGGGTATGCAGCTCGGGCCTTTGGCCGAAGGGGATAATATCACTGACAGCCATCAGCCGTCCCAGGGGCAACTCCCTTAGCGGGTTGAGTTGGCTTAGTGCTCGCCTTTTTCGCGAAATTGGCTTGCATTCCCCTCAGCATGGTGAAGTGGGTATAACGTTCCCCGTAGCGACCCCTAGGGGACGCAGTTCGAGTTCCCATGGAGGGGAACGTCTCAGATTACGTATGTAACCATGGTTCCCCGAATGGGGAACGAGACACTGCATCCCCTAGGCTTTGGGCCATGCTTCGGACGCAAGCTTCAGACGAAGAAGCTGATGATGTATTCTCCCGGCGGCACTTATATTGTGGCACGCCGGTAGTGACGTCATGGGCTGTCGCCGGCCAACAGGTGGTGTTTTTACATATGTATCTTCAGACACGAGTCACGCTGAGGGCGTTCCCCGTAGCGACCCCTAGGGGACGCAGTTCGAGTTCCCATGGAGGGGAAACACATATCCACATAATTTAAGGCCTATCATATAATCATCTTCTGATGTTAAATATTTTCTATACAATATTTGAGTTACTGGAACATTCATAATGATATGTATATCAGGGGCGTAGCCACGGGTGTGCCAGGGTGTGCCGGTGCCACCCACAGTGGCAGCTGGCACACATAAAACAGATTCAGAATGATTATTTTTTTAATCGTAATAAACATAAACATGGCAAAGGAGGGGCTAGCAGATGCTTCAGCACCCCCAAGAAAGACCAAAGCACCGCCATTGCACCCATAAGAAATGAAATAAATTAAAAACATTTTACTTATACGCATTCATAACTCTGCATTGCAATATAACGTGACGTGATTAGCAGGCGCACTTTTCGAATTGACAGCATTTTATTAAAAAAAAATGATCGCTTCCTTGTGCCAAGAAGGCCTGTCCCCGACTAAAGATTTCACTAGTCACACATAAATTGATTAATATAATAACTTAGGCTACTAACCGTCCTTTAATATATAGGCGCATAGTCTATCCCGCGCACAAGCGCACGTCTAAAGCTTGCAACGGCAAAAGTAGGCTAATGATTATGAATGTTGGGGGAAAGGCAAAATAAAACATTTTAATTATTCGTTAATAAACTAGTGATTTCTTCTCAGTCAGTGTCGGCTGAAAAGATAAAGTTGCAGAATGCGACGCTGACTTTAATAAAGAAATGCACCTTTTCATTCCGACTACGTAATTAAAGATTTGTGTTTTTTGGTTGGTTCGTGGTTCATTGCTGTGACGCTCCATTTCACGGAGACTGCATGAGACGCAGAAAGCGCATCTTGTTTCTCTATGTATTGTTTCTCTGTGTAGCCTACATAAATAAAATCATATATATATATGAACTTGCTGTTGAATTTTGTATTTTTGAAAGTTCAATAATAATATTAAAAAAACTTGCCGGACGGATTCTTTACCCCGTTTTGTTCCGGGACCTCACAATTTACAGATTAAGCAGTGCTTACAATATTTGTTAATTTAAAATTTAATTACAATTTTTTATTATTTTCTAAAAAAATAAAATAATAATAACATAATTGAGGCATTCAAGGCCAGACCACGCCGTTTCGTCCTTTGAGCAGCTAACAGGCACCATTAAATGTACTGTGCTGTGTTGTTGGCGATCCTGAATGTAATGTATAAAAAAATATTTTACTGCTTTCTCTAATGTGTCTTGCAAGACATCTATTCAAGATTGTTTATTGCACCAAAAGTAATTACAAAGGAACATTGTAGGCCCATGTACAGTTTAAGTCACCATTGCAGGATGTGCAAAATGTTAATGATTTAATAAAAGGAGGGATTATTTAAAAGCATTTTGTTTTTATTTAGTACAGCAACTACAGCTCACATAATATATTTTTACATAGCCTAGTCACTGAAGTCAATGATTATTCTTTGATAAAGTAAATGTGCTTTGCTCACTGTATAATTTTTTCGTTGTTTGAATAACCGTGGAAATGCGGTGTTATAATTAGAAACTTAAAATGTATTTTTATTAAACCTGTGATCATCAGGTTAAATAGGAGTTTAGTCTTATTAAAATATGTGACATAAATTGTACTTGCCTAAAAGGGGTTTATGATGTGTGTAGTTAATGATTAGGCTACAGTGAGCGCGTTTGACTAGAGCGCAGTTAAAGAGCTGTTGTAGGTTATACTGTATGTGATTGTCGGTGACCCTCTTGAGCGAGAAAGCTTCGGAAAATGGAAAAAAACTACAACAACAAAAATATAGCTGCAAGCAGCGATAACCAGGGTTCAAGAATTTGAAGGCCTAAGGTGGTATGCTTTTAGGGTCTAGGCCAACAGCTGGATGCATAGCTGACAGTGAAACTCATCGAAAATGGACAATAGGCTCACAGAAACACACACACACACACACACACACACACACACAAATAGAAATGAAATGAAATGGTTAAACTATCATATTAATAATCATTAAGCTTGCTTACACAGACTCACTCATATACGGACATACATGCACACATATTTTGTTGCAGATATAGATATTTGAAATAAATGACAGGTGACAATACTCTTTGCAAGTCTTCTCTTTTTAAGAGTTTAATCAGGGATCTCCAACCCTGCTCCTGGAGAGCTACCATCCTGCAGATTTCAGTTCCAACCCTGCTCAACACACCTGTCTGAAATTAACAAGTAGCCTTGAAGACTGTGATTAGCTGGTTCAGGTGTGTTTGATTGGGGTTGGAGCTGAATCTGTAGGACGGTAGTTCTCCAGGAGCAGGGTTGGAGACCCCTGTAGGCCAATGTGAAATGCAGGGCTGACAATTGAACACATTCACAATGGAGATTTCATTAAAACTGTCTCTCTCTCTGTCACATACACACATACACACACACAGAAATGAAAGGTTAAAAATGCTTATAAACAGTAAGCATACAAACACATACACACAGACATACGCAGAAATGAAAGGTTTAATAATACTAAATATACAGCACGCATGCTAACACACACACACACACACACACACACACACACACACACACACACAAACACACACACACACACACACACACACTCACTTTGTTGCAGATATAAAATAGTGATTTTCAAAGACATCCAAAACGGAGAATAGGTTAACAGACACATGTTGCCTACACAAAAATGAAATGGTTAAACTAACATATTAATACCCAATAAACATGCTTTTTTTTTTTTTTTTTGCGCATTAATCTGACAATAAATGTGGCACACCCAGTTTTTCTGATGCACATCCAGAGTCTCCTTTCTGGCTACGCTCCTGATGTATATTGATTTACTTTTATTTTGCTCTGCTGGATGACTGTGATGCCGGGAATCATTCATTTCAATGCATCATTATGTTCTGATGGGACATTTTTACAGCATAGTTGATCTTTTCACGATCCCTTAGGTTTTATTTGAAATGATCAGAAGTACCTTAATGACAGGTATGGTAACTCTGACATATGTTCATAATTCAGCTCCCAAAACAAGCTGATAAAATAAATGACAAAAAAAAACAATAATAACCTTCAAATCCAAAGAAATGATTAAATCCAGCTCCAAGCGTCAGTGGGTTTTGAGTGCTCTGTCCAGCTCTTCTAGTTAAAACAATCAGCGTGAGCTGGTCATGCAGGTTTTTCCAGAGAGATGCGGTCATCAACGGCACCCATGTTTATATAGTAAAACAAAAACATCTTGCACTTTTATCATAAGAAAATTACAAATGAGGAATAAGTATGCAAGGGCCAACTATAGTATATACAATACATGGTTATGGTTTATTGTTATTATTATTATTATTATTATTATCAAATCTCTAACAGTGTCCATAGCTCAGTATATTATGGAAGCTTATTTTTTCCACTGAATAAAACGTAATTGTGACTTCTTATCTCACAATTATTATTAAGTTTATATCCCATAAATAATATTAAAAAACAAGTTGCAATTATGTAAGAAAATAAATAAATAACATTTTATGGAGTTTGGTGAAATATCTCATGAGTGAACTGAACACTAAACTACATTTTTTGCTAGTTTTTAAAAATAAAATGATGACAATTAATTTATGAATGCACAGTTATTTAATGGCTATTCGTTGAATATACTAGAGCCGTAGAACATTATTAACAAGTATAACATCAATACAATTTCTAAAAAACATTCAGTTCATCAGTGACTTGTCATTCAAATTCATATTTGTCATACAAAATAGAATCAAGAATGAGATTTATGTACAAATAAACTGAATAGAAAGAGAGTCGCTCCGCTGTAAGGCATTACAAATAACTGAAGTTACATAATCAAATAATTATTTTCATGTAACTAGTAAAGTAATGCATTCGTTTTAAATTTACAAGAAAATATCTGTGCGCTTGGATCCTTTTTTTCCAATAGCCACCCGAATCTCCTCCAGCAGTTTTTTTTTGTTGTTTGAGATGTTTTTTCCAGCGATTTCCATAAGATTAGTGATCATTTCAGCGCTGTAAGGACCTTGAAAGGTGCGATACTTATCCCGCCAAGTCTGAACTTCATCTGAAGAGACAGTTACAGATTTACATTAGAATTTATTTCAGTGATATTTATGATTCAATCAGGAAAATGTTCAAATCTAAACTTGCCTCCACAGTTGACCACATTAAACAGCGGGATGTGAATCACAGTTGGAGTGTTTTTGCCTCTGAACACATAGAAGTCCTTCGGTTTGTTCACATCTTTACTGGTGGAAGTGTTGACTTCAGGGAAAGGGATGTTTAGTTGTCTGCATGTTTTAGCAGCTTCATTCACTGTCTGCAGTGGAAAAAAAACATCACATGCTTCATTACCAGCAAGCGTTTGAACAAGATTGATCAGTGTAAATTGCTCTTATTTAGTTTATAGATCTAACGTACTGCCCTTCAGAAGCTAGATGAGAAATTTCCTTGTTTCCTAGACAAAATAGAAACAAGCATCCTGTTCAAAAGTTTTCACCCCCAATCATAATTCTTTCTTAATAAGCATCCGTGACTTTTTGTAACAGTTGTATGAATTCTTCAATTATCCCCATTATGAACAGATTAATCTTAACATCTCAGTCACTTTTGGAAAGGGTTCAAATGTGCAAAACATGCTGTAACAGCAAATAAATATTTTTTTGTTTCCTGAAGAACAGTCATCATTTTAACTGATCAGGAAAAACAGGAGTCTCATGAACAAATATTACATTCATGGATCAACCAGGAAAGAATACACAGTATTAAGAACTGGGTCAGTTTGTCTGAGAGAAGGTCAGGCATGATGGTATTGAAGGCTGAACTGAAGTTTACAAACAAGATCCTTGTGCAAGTCCAAGGTCTATCTAGATGTTGCAGAATATAAAGCAGTCCCATGTTGACGGCATCATCCATGGACCTGTCTGTTCTGTACCCAAACTGTTTAGCTACAACCAGGTCCACATCACATCTGCTTGAAAGTTTCTAGTAATCCTGAAGACCTTGATTAGCTGGATCAAGTGAGTTTGATTAGCGTTGGAGCTAAACTGTGCAGAGCTGTGGCCCTCCATGAATGTAGTTTGAGACCAGTGCTGTACACAATCCTTAAAGGGATAGTTCACCCAAAAATGAAATTCCTGTCATAAATTACCCCCCTCATGTCGTTCCAAACCCGTAAGACCTTCATCCATCTTCAGAACACAAATTACAGTTTTTTTTATGAGATCCAAGAGCTCTCTGACCCTCCCATAGACAGAAAGGGTACTGCCACGACCAAAGCACAGAAACATAGTAAGGACATCAGTAAAACAGTCTTTTTACAGTCTGTATTAAAACACAATTTTACGAAGCTACGAGAATACAGAACACGCATGCGCATGCTTTGATCGGGGGGGTTGGGGGTGGGGGGTGCAGATCAGAGAATGCGCTTTTCAAACGGGAAATAAAACACATTCAGATCATCAGCAAGTTGTTGATTCTCCACAGACGGGGTGGGGGTGGGGGGGGGGTTGTCTTGTTGTCTTGTCTTGTACATGGTGATGTTCCCCGGACCAGTCCATACTGACGCCGGGTCGTTGGCTAAATACAGTTTTGTTCAGCTTTTTGGTGTAGCTTTTTTAGCCCCTCTGATCTCCTTTGTTAGTCTGTTTCTGGCATGGTTACACAATAATTTATCCCCACTTCTGTAAGCATCCTCTTTGGTATGACAAAGCTGTTTGTGTTTCCCAGTGTTTTTGTTGAAACCACGGTTTATCATTATTGAATGATAAGAATGTCCTGGTGGGGATGCACTCAGATGTTTACTGATGTTACTGTCTCTGTGCGCTCCTCCAGATCGGTGGCTGCAGCTTCAAAAACACTCCAATCAGTGAGGTCGAAACAGGCTTGCAAATCCGCTCTAATTCATTAGTCCATCTTTTAACAGCCTTATAACAGGTTTAACTGATTTAAGTTTCTGCCTGTGGGTTGTTATAAGATTAACAAAACAGTGATCAGAGAGCCCCAAAGCTGCCCGTGGGACAGAGTGATAAGGATCCTTTATTGTGGTATAACAGTGATCCAATATATTACTGTCTCTGCTGGGACATGTAACGTACTGTCTGTATTTTGGCAGTTCATGGTAAAGACTTGCTTTATTCAAATCTCTAAGAATGAGAGTCTGGGTACCTTTGCTCCAATTCAATTATTTGTTCAGCAAGCGGTTACAGCGCTGCGCTCACACAAGCATGTGGAGTGTTGCGGGAGAGAGGAAATAGGAGTTGCCGCTTTAAGACAGCTTTGTACGGGAGTTGTAGTCAAAAAGTGAGATGCATTATGTGTAGAGTAGTTCAGTGAAAAATTTGCCAGAGTGACGAGTTCTCACTGTGAGCCGTGCAGTTAAAACAGAAAGAGTTGTTTTATTTTAAGTCCACCCGGGAGCTAGTTTGCTCTGTAAACCTGATACTACAAGGCCGAGTAAAGAAATGGCATGCATTGGTAACTTTGTCCGTCTCATCCATTTGCACGAACATGACTTTACGAGCTGTTACACTGCTGCCGGGAGTTGTTGAAGTGGAGAAAGTAACAGGAGGGACTTACACATTTGCGAGAACAAAAGAGGAAAACTCCCGCTGCGAGTAAAGGTTTATGACGTTTATGAAGAGTGGTTCTAAATTAGGACAGCATATCTTTTACATCTGAACACCAACTTTTGTGGATGAAGAAACACAGGTCTACCACCTCTCGTTTTCCCTTTAACTCTGCGATACGATCTGCTCTAATCAACTGGAAGCCCAGGCTGTCCGGAATAGCTTCACTGAGCCAGGTTTCAGTGAAGCACAATCCAGCAGAGTTTGAAAAGTCTTTGTTGGTGCGGGTGAGGAGAAGTACTTCATCCGTTTTGTTAAGAAGGGAGCGGACATTCACAAGATGAATGCCTGGGACCGCAGTTCAAAAATATTGTCTGGAATGTGTTGCTTAATGTTAAGGAGTTAATCTCTGGTAAAACGAATAGAAGAAGAATGACTAAACACAGAACAAATAAACAAAAAGAGCAGAAGAATTTGCGGAGCTCAGCACAATGGCTGCCATTCGCAGCGCTATCTTGATTAATTTATGATTTGATGATTTGAAAAGATGAGATTTGTTTTCCCCAGCATGTAGTGTTTTGAGCATTTCGAAACAGTGAATCATTTTACGTAGCAAATTGTTCAATTGATTCAAAGCTTTGGGTTCATTTCTCGCATCATGACACGCATGGGCGAATAGAAAATTACACATGAAATCCGCATTTTTCGTAAACGAAGATTAAAACTAAGACAAAAACGATTGATGCAAAAACTATTTCGTGGACTGAAATAAACTAACAATAAACTAAACTAACAATAGTTATTTAAAAAACGAACTGAAATAAAATAATAATTATCAAAAATAAATAATCGTTTTCGTAATCTGTCACCCCTTGGCGGAAACATATATGAGCTTGTGTGGTGGTTTAGGGAAATGCCTGTTAATTAGGCAAAGCAGTTTAAAGCAGAGTCCTGCACGGATCCTATTTGGTAAACGTGCACCAGCAGTACTTAACAGAACACCCAACCCGTTATCTAACAGCAGCACTCATTTATTTCTGTATTAGACTAGAACCGTTGGACAAAGACCGCGAGTCGTGACCCGAACCGCACCCGCATTAAATCTGTTACATCAGGTAGGCAAACTTATTTATTTTCTCATGTAACACAAGTAATCAAACCAACATTAGGTATACTAAGTTGATGCTTTGCAGAAAAACAGACATGCAGCGCAACGTGATATTAACAGCAAAAAAAGACGATAACGTGCATCCTAAATATGTAAAAATAGCCTAACTTTTGCCTAGCATCTTGTGATCTCTCTGGCTTTCGAACAAATCTGCATAGGCTAAATCACATCATACACTTATAATTATTTTATAAATTAAAAGAACATATTCAAATATGAGCCTTCACTGTACTCAACATCGACAAGACCAAGGAGCTGGTGGTGGATTACAGGAGACAGAGCAGAGAACACACACCCATCACCATCGACAAGACACCTGTGGAGCGGGGTGTGACCAGCTTTAAGTTCCTCGGCGTTCACATCACCGAGGATCTCACATGGTCTGCTCACACAGATGCAGTGCTGAAGAAGGCACATCAGCGTCTCTTCTTCCTGAGACGGCTGAGGAAGTTTGGAACGAGCCCCAGAATCCTCAGGTCCTTCTACACCTGCACTGTGGAGAGCATCCTGACCGGCTGCATCACCGCCTGGTTTGGAAACAGCACCGCTGGCAACCGCAGGGCTCTGCAAAGGGTCGTGCGAACTGCCCGCCACATTGTTGGAGGTGAGCTTCCCTCCCTCCAGGATATCTACACCAGGCGGTGTACAAGGAAAGCCCGGAGGATTATCAAAGACTCCAGCCACCCGTCCCACAGTCTGCTCTCTCTGTTGCCCTTAGGGAGACGTTTCCGTGTAACACCCCCAACACGGGTCCGCACCAACTCACCGAGCGGGTCGCGAACCCGGGACGCCGGCGGGGGAGGCGGGCGCTCTAACAAGGAACGCCAAAGGCTACAGTCTCTAGCGTCAATCGCCAGAGCGCCTCTTTTTGAGGTCAGGAGAGTGAGGTTTACACACAGCCCTTACTGGCATACATCCGTTACATCCGCAGCATCCGATCCTGCACTAGCCGACTGAGGGACAGCTTTTTCCCTCAGGCTATCAGGCTAATGAACAGTCAGAAATAACTCACCTACAACACACTCCCACTCACACAACATGCCATGCACTGCACTTTAACACAGTTCAACCGGACTACACGCACACACTGCACTAACACAACAACCTATCTGCTACCACTGGATACCATGCAATGCACATCCACGACATTACGTATCCGGCCTATGTATTATCTGTTGCACCTTCACATATCATTGTGTGTATATATATGTGTATATAATGTAGAATGTGTACATACGGTGTATAATGTGTATTGATAACTGTAAGTATGTCTAATAGTACACTGTGTGTACTGAGCATAGTATGTGTATTCTGCACATTGTCTTCTTTATAAATCTGTAACTATGTACTGTCCAATGTTCCCTCTAATTGTTTTTGTTGCTGAGCAAAACTTTTCTCTATTGGGCGGACATTTCGGTCACCTGAGCAAAAACATTCTTTATACCAGACCTGTACAGCACACACACAAAAAAGTGCGAAACTTTTAACTTTAAAATGCTATTTTTATGCTTTGATTTGACCCTTGATTTTAACTAAATTATGTACATTCTAGGTTACCTGAGAAAATTATCTTACAGTATAATAACACTGCAGTTCAAACGTTTGGGAATAAAGTTTTTAAAGAAGTTTCTTATGCTAATCAATGCTGTATCTGTTTGAAATATTATTGCAATTTAAAATAAAAGTTTTCCATTTTAATATATTTTAAAATATAATTTATTCCTGTGAAGCAAAGCATAATTTTCAGCATCATTACTCCAGTCTTCAGAGTCACATGATCTTCAGAAATCATAATAATATACTGATTTATTATGAGTGTTGAAACTGTTGTGCTGCTTCATATTGTTTGGAACCTGTGATACTTTTATATTTGATTCTTTGATGAATGCAAAGTTAAAAAGAACTCTGTGCAAAATACAGCTGCACATCACTGAAATAAATTATATCTTAATGTATATAAAACAGGAAACCAATATTATACATTGCAATAATATTTCACAATATTACTGTTTTTTTATCTCTATTTAGATCAAATAAATACAGCCTTGATGAGCAGAAGAGCGTCCATTAAAAAACAAGATCAATTATTTATTAGGTTTATGATATAGGCCTAACATAACATAATATCAAAACAAACAGAATCATTTAAACTGAGATCTGTAAGCTAAATATTTAAAAAAAACTTGAACGTGAATTCTTATATAGCTTTCTAAACATCATGAAGTGTAGTTTGCACAATACACCTGTGTGTGACTATCTAAATGTCTGAGTTTTGTTACCGTTTTGTGCCCATCCGCTATTTCCAGCACTTCATCAAGCTACTCTTCTTTAATACATGAGTGTGGCGAGTGGGGCGGGGCCGAGAGCCGTGGGAACGGAGCGAGGCCGGTGGAGTAAATGGTAATGAACGACACCTGCGCCACTCACCGGTCTCGAGTCCCACGGAGGAGCTTCGGAAGGGTTAAAGGAGGAGTGACGACAGTGGAAGACGAGAGAGGACCAGGCCTGGACTTTAGTTTGTGTTTTGTGTGCGGCAGTCATCCGTGAGGGGCTGCCGCTTTTCATTTGTGTTTGATTATTTTATTATTAAAGTTATTAAATGTTCGCCGGTTCCCGCCTCCTTCTTCCCGTATCTATCTACTGCGTTACATTGGTGCCGAAGCCCGGGAGGAAGGAGGGACACGCTGTCAGAGAGCCCTCGCTGCTGAGTGGGATCGCGGTGCTGAGGAGATCGGGCAGCAGGAAGTAGCGGAGACCGCCAGTGGCTGCCCGAAGCGGTGGTGCTGGAGCAATAGAAGAACAGGTGGGACGGAAGACTCGCTGCCGTGCTCCTGGGTCGAGGAGGGGTGGCTGCCATCCGAGAGGGAGCGGAGGAGTCGGCCCCGTTCTCCTGGAGGCCGAAGCCTGCTGCCATCCGCCTCCTGGCAGACTGCCGCACACAAAACACAAACTAACATCCAGGCCTGGTCCTCCCTCGTCTTTCACTGTCGTCACTCCTCCTTTTATCCTTCCGGAGCTCCTCCGTGGGACTCGAGACCGGTGAGTGGTGCAGGTGTCGTTCATTGTCATTCACTCCACCGGCCTCGCTCCGTTCCCACGGCTCTCGGCCCCGCCCCACTCGCCACAATGAGGATGTTTATTTCAAATGTCATTGTGTTGGCTCTCGAATTGAGCTATTTCATCCGCAAACACTGAAGTATTCGGTTTCTACGGCAACTCTTGTATTCCTTCGTTTTTTACTAGAATTCAATCAAATGGCTTCCCACCTTTTTGTTTTTGGCTTGTGCGCGTCACATTATTTCTCTGCGCGGCCCGCGACGGGAGAAGTGAGTGGCTGCGCGCGCACGCAGCTTAGAGGGAACAGTGGTACTCTCACGCTCTCAAGAATTTCACTCACCAAGGCACATGTGCTTAGGTGATGGGACAATAAAAGTGATTTGATTTGAAATGCGATTGCCAATATTATTGAATTTCATTAGTCCCAGTTATGAATTATGCGTGGGTGTTCACGGAAAATTAAGAAAAAGACATCTAATAAAACCAAATTAGCTTAGATTTATTTTCATATTAAATATCTCAACACATTTAATTAGACATGACATTAAGCTCAACGTGTAATTTATTTAGTAAAAATGCTAGCCAAAAATATCCTTTGGTGTATATTTGTATACTTTTACCATCTAATCAATCTCAGCATGCATTAATTTTGTGTCGCTAGACGTTTGCCTCATAAGGTTAAATTAATTAATTATTATAAGGTTAAATTATGCCGAAGTCTTTCTTTGACCTGCGCTCTGGAAGTGATCTGTTGATTCTGTTAAACTTTATTTAAAACTGAAACTATACAAAAACTAAATAAAAATGTGTTCATAAGATAAAAACTAAACTAAAACTAACAAAAATATTAATTAAACTGAATTTTATAGCAAATTTGAAAACGGTATTAAAATAAAACTAATTTAAAATTCTAAACTATAATAACCTTTGAAATCCGTCCCGACAGGTCTACAATATAAACAGTAACTACAGGCTTAGTCGTTTTTTTGTAGTAATTCAGAGTAAGACAGACACAGTTTGGAAGATGGGTCTACTATTCTTAAAATGTTGTTACTGAAGCAATAAAATTAACATTTAGCAAATTTGTAAAGAGTTCTATGCAGGGTTTGAAATCAACACCCGCCAACCTGCCAAATGGGTAAAAATCAGCTGTGGTGGGTAACGCTTGACAAACCACTAGCCAGTTTGGTGCGTTACTTTTTGAAAATGATGTTCACTCATTATTGTCTTGGAGAAGTTCATGCAAGTCAAATCTGCATGTTTAGCGCAAATACTGAACTCGTGAGACATTATCGAGTATATTGCAAAAACCTAATAAAACAGTATGTGCACTCTGTAGGCTAAACGATGAAGTCTGGTTAGACTAACTTAGTGCACGTGCGCATTTAATGCTAGAGTGTGTCCTTTCACTGCTGGATTCAGTCTATTAATATGAATGATCACATAATTCAAGATAAGGGGAAAAAAAATTATTATTTATAATTTCCTATTGGTAATATCACACGAAGAGTCTCATTGTAATGAAGAGGCAGTGTAGTTAGATCCAATAGCAGCTTTATATAAACAAGAGGTGGTCAGACAGGCAATGGTCAAAGGCAGTAACAAGAGTAATGAAGGCTAGGCAGAATCAGCAACAAGGACAATGCAAGGTCGGGGCAGGCAGCAGACAGAGAAGATATCAACAGGCAGGCAGGGTCAAAAGGGCAGGCAGCAAACGGTCAGAGTAAATAGGCAGTCCAGGTAAACACAGGGAATCAGAAAACAGGAGAAACGCTCAGAATGTCAGCCGGGGCAAAACAAGACTTCACAATGGGTGAGTGTTTGTGTGCTGCTTTTATGTGAGTGAGTGAATGAGGTGCAGGTGTGGTGAGGCAATCAGGGTTGATGAGTGAATGGTGTAATGGTGGATGGGAATGTGTGAGTGCAGTGCATGATGGGAGATGTAGTCCATGGGTGATGTGCAGTTGTAGTGAGTGGCAACCAGATTCATGACACTCATTCTTTTCTTTACAAATCTGCACGGTTACAAATGTGACATTTATTTTATAAAACAGTTAAATAAATAATAGGTTAATATCAATATACTTACGTTTTAGACCCCATAATGTCTGTTTTTGCTCTATTTAGCTAAAAAAAACATTCCAAACACAGCCACAGCGCTGCTTTGCGTTTCTGAGCAACATTTTTTTGTTCCTGAATGAATCAACCGTTTAAATGATTCTGTTCAATCGTAATGACTCACTTAACAGTGACTTGCTGCCACCTACTGGCAGTTTTAGTTTTACATTTAAAGTATCCTTTCATTTTTCTAAATAATTTCAAATATCAGTATTTAACATTTCATCTTTAAAATATCAAAACATTATTTATTCATTTGTAACTGCAGGTTAAAGCATTCCATGTCCCTCTAAGCTGCATTAAAGTGTAAATGCATCTAAATGCCACTTCACATGCAACTTCTGCAAAGATGAACTTTGTTGATACTGATTTCATTCCTCTGTTACTGATAGTAACAGCCTAAATCTATTTAGGTGCATTATTTAGATGATGCACACTTTTAGAAAAAAATGGCTTTATAAAGGTAAAAATGCCCATTAAAGGTAAAAATCAATTTAAACTTATTGGAAAATATTAATTTCTATCACTGCTGTGAAATGACTACACAGAATGAATATCAAAAAATATAGGAGCTGTCCACGTTAGAACTTAAAATATTATCACAATAACACACTTAGCAAAATATCATCTAATTATGTTTATCTATAAAACCCAGAAAATATTGAGATATTTGTTTTTGTCAATAGGTAAACCCCTAGTACTGACAGAAAATAATTTTCAACGGTCGCTTTGTCACGTCCAGTGTAGACAACCTCAAGCTATTGGTTTCTTATATATATATATTCAAAATTTTTGGCTAGGAGAAATTATGAATGCAAAATTGGCTGGTGGGTGAAAAAAAGTATTTAAATCCCTGATTCTATGTGCATAAAAGTCAGGCCTACCATGAAAGGATCGCCGTGACTGAAATCCAGGGAAATGATGAGGTCAATGTCTCGTTCTTTTCTCAGCACTGAGAAGTACGGTGAGTTCAACTTTAGTCCGGCGTCTATATAGTCTCTCGTCTCATTTTGCAGAAGAGCAGCGGGCACTGCTCCATCTAATCGATCACAGTGTAAAATGAGTCCATTTATTATTCTCATAGAATTGCACGTTTTTAGCAGGTCTGTTCTCACCTGTCATGTTGTGGAGGAAGTTATATTTTCTGCCCCAGATCCACTGAGCCATGCATTTACAAATACTAACCCACGCATCTGTAAAACAGTTAAACTTACTTATTGTGTAAAGTTCTTCATTTCATTAAACAATTCTTATTTTCTTATCAAGAACCGTTTAGGCTGTAGACTTCTTGATTTGACAGTTTCATTAGAAGTGGGTTTTTTATGATGATAAATATATAAATCTGATTATTCTGTATTTAAAACACATTCCATTAATGGTATTATTACAAAAATCGTACCTGTTTCATTTACATATGACTGACAAGTTAAGTTTTTTATTGTAATCCAGATGGATGGAAATTTTCCTTTCAATTCAAATACATAAATCTTAAATGTAGGCCTTTTTTTGGATATTAGAGACAGTTCAACTTACCAAATGGCCAAAAATGTATCTGATCACTCAAACTGTTGCACACATCCATGGTGAAACTATTTGTATCCTGTTTTTCTGCTCTTTTATCAGAAGTTTCCATTTTTGCAATTAAAGAAAACTCCTTATTTTTGCCTCCTGAGAAGTCTGTAAGAAAAAGTGGACATGACAAAAGTGGGTAGACATGATTGTGTTGTTATTATTACACATTATTTTTAGTGTTACTTTATCCATGTTTCTTATTTTCATAATTGCTTTTAATAATTTACATTTTATATGTACATATTCAGCCGATTCTTTTATTCAAAGCAATTTATAAATGCAAATATGATTTTATTTTTTTGACAGAATTTCATATGTCAGAATATAAAAGTTATTATTCGCAAATCTGTGTCATTAAACAGCAGGTTCTCACTGTGATGTATAGGCCTAATGGTTTACCGTTCAATTTGTTTCTGATGGATTCATCAAGTCTAGAAGGATCTTTGCCATTCAAAACGGAGATGTTCCTGTCCACAAGATCCATGAGCACCTGGTAACATTCATCTACTGTTGGGGGGATTGGATCCCGATCTGAAGCAATCTTACTATCGAAGGAGTCTGGTTCCATCTCTCTTATCGTCTCTTCATGTCCCCTCTCAGGCTGTTCTGTCCAATATACATTGAATAAAGATGAACACACTCCATAAAAGTGCTTTTTCCACCATCAAATTAATGATGTTCCGATATCAGTTTTCCCACAAACAGAAGCAATTATGCATAGGCCATAGTGTACAATATGCAGAGAATGTGCCCCCCCCCCCCCCACTTTTAATAAAATGTAAATTCGCCCCACCACACTTTTTCACCAGCGTCAATAAACCTATATTTAAATTCAAAGTGAAAAGATAGTCCATCCATGACCTGACATTTTATTTGTATCCAAAATGAGGCAATGTGAACATTGCGTAGCGCTAAACACTCTCGTGCAGTTTATGTTTCATTCATACTCGAAGCCAGAGGGCGCTCTTGGGCAGAAAGTCTAAACCGGACTCATAGAAGTAAAACTTATGATGGGCCAGGAAATCCTAATATGGACAAAGGCCCTGTCCCAAATGGCACACTTCATGGGCACTTGTGGTCTTGTGGACTTACAATGACCGCCGCATGCGTGCGTCCGTTAAGTCCACAAGACCTAAGGGTGGCCCATTCATAATTTTAGTATTCCGAAAGTAATGTGCACACTGTGCACACTCATAATAGATATCACAGTCTAAAATGCATTCGGTGTAAATGGCGACTGATAATGTATTTATGTCGTGCCAGATGAGGCTTGCACAGCCTGAGTGAGTGTGTGAGAGAGACAGCACACACAAAGTAAGTCAAAATGTATAGATGCATACTGCGGTAGAAAAATAAATAAAAGAGATTTACAAAATATGATTTAGGTAAGCAACATTAGACGCCCATGATATTTCCCTGAATAACAATATCAGCAGGATTGCAATGTGACACTGATTTTTTACAGTAGTATTTCAATAAACAAGAGGTTTAAATTAAGTGAATGAATGTTTGAATGTTTGAATGAATCGAGTGAGTCAATGATTCAGTGACTCGTTCATAAGGACAGTCACTTGACTCGTTCCTGAATGAATCAGCCGTTTGAATTAATCGAATGAGTCAATGATTCAGTGACTCGTTCATAAGGACCGTCACTTGACTCGTTTCTGAATGAATCAGCCGTTTGAATGAATCGAGTGAGTGAATGATTCAGTGACTCGTTCATAAGGACCGTCACTTGACTTGTTTCTGAATGAATCCACGTGTTTGAATGAATCGAGTGAGTCAATGATTCAGTGACTCGTTCATAAGGACCGTCACTTGACTTGTTTCTGAATGAATCCATGTGTTTGAATGAATCGAGTGAGTGAATGCTTCAGTGACTCGTTCATAAGGACCGTCACTTGACTCGTTTCTGAATGAATCCACGTGTTTGAATGAATCGAGTGAGTCAATGATTCAGTGACTCGTTCATAAGGACCGTCACTTGACTTGTTTCTGAATGAATCCATGTGTTTGAATGAATCGAGTGAGTGAATGCTTCAGTGACTCGTTCATAAGGACCGTCACTTGACTCGTTTCTGAATGAATCCACGTGTTTGAATTAATCGAGTGAGTCAATGATTCAGTGACTCGTTCATAAGGACCGTCACTTGACTCGTTTCGTTTTGAATGAATCGAGTGAATGAATTAATAAATGACTCACTCATTAATCACTCATTTGCTGCTGCCTAATGGTGGTTTAGTCATATTTAAAATTATCATTGCATTTATTTGTATGTTTAGAAAAATATGTAAAACATTAATCTTATAAAATTATTTATGCATTTGAAATGTTGCCATGTAAATGCAATTATGGCAGCTCAGTTTCATCAAACTGTGTGTAAATGCAACAGGCTTCGTGTTTCTTTTGAGATTTTAGAAGACTCTCTTTTTAAATATCCGAAAGCAGTGGAAAAAAGCAAAATGTCGACATTTGCCAGATATTATTAATAAGAACTGCTCTAGACCAAAGAGTCTCTTCAACATTATTAATGCTACTCTCAACCCTTTAGCCTGTCTTTTTCCTGTGGTTTCTTCTCCACCATGTGAAGAATTTATAAATATATTAAAATTAGGGAACTCCGGCTGGGGATAACTCCCTCGTTTTTTAATCTGTCTAACCATCTCCACTATCTTTTTTAGTCAGTTTAAACTAGTCTCAGTTTCAGATTTGCTGGAAATATTTGAGCAGCTTAAGCCTTCAGGCTCGCCTTCGGATATTCTTCCTCATTTTTTTATTTAAGTAAGTTTTTATTGACGTTGCTCCGTATATTTTGATCATAATTAATCACAGTTTAGAATCTGGCATTACGTACCAGACATTATATGTGCGCGGACAAGGAGCTGGTTAATGTTTGGAGCACGAGAGAATATAATCTATATTTTTTAAATAAAGTTTAAAGCATGCAGTAGTTTACACACTGCTAAAAAAAACTGAATCTGGACTCATCAGTTTTAACAAATTTTAGGCCTATTTCTAATCTGCCTTTTATCGCCAAGAATCTGGAGAAAAAATAGTTTAAACAGTTACAAGTTTTTTTGCTGGTTATTCAATGCTCGGAACATTTCAGTCAGGTTTTCGTAAATGCCATTCTACCGAGACTGTGATTTTCTTAATTATATTTTAATATCATGTGATTCGGGTGATTTTGCAGTCCTTATGCTTTTAGATTTGACGGCCTCTTTCGATACAGTCGATCAAGCTGTTTTTATTGATCGATTAGAACATTGCGTTGGTTTAAGAGGTGTAGCTTTAGAATGGTTTGGATCGTATTTTGCAAATAGGAGTATTTCAGTCAAGATGGGTGAACATGAACGCTTTTTTTGCCTTGTGGAGTTCCCCAGGGTTCTATTTTAGCTCCTTTGCTTTTTTTCTCTCAATATGCTCCCTTTTGGCTCAATTTTTAGAAAACATTATTTGTCATTTCACTGTTAGGCGGTTGACACCCAGGTTTATTTCCCAGTCAAACACAATTCTGTGGATTCTCTTCAATTCTCTTATGGCATGTTTAGCAGATGTGAAGTCTTAGCTTTCATTAAATCTTTTAATTTCAAATGAAAATAATACTGAAATTATAGTTTTAAGTCCGTCTGAGTTTTCAAATTCCCCGAAACTGGATTTGGGTGTGCTTGAAGTCATGGGTAAAAAGCAAAGCCTTTTCCCAATTTTAAGATCATTTTTTACTTTAATTTTGATTTTGGGATTAGCCAGACATCTTTATCCCATTTGCAGGCTGTTCAGCTTGAGTGGGGTTAAAAAGAGGGAGCATATTACTCCTATTTCACGCCTGTTCGTTTTAGAGTGCACTTAAAAATGTTGCTTCTTGTTTACAAATGTCTAAATGGTTTGGCCCCTACTTATCTCTGTGAGTTATTGACTTAGTATCAACCCACTAGATCCCTTCGGTCTTCCAACCAGGATATATTGTTTACACCTAAGTCGAGGTTTAAGTGAAGGGGAGATCATACTTTCTGTATTGCTGCCCCCAGGCATTGGAATGCCTTGACACTATCCATTAGACATGCTTCTTCTCTTAATATTTTTTAGTCATGGTTAAATACATTTTTATTTTCTAAAGCGATGGGATATTTGTATGATTTTATCATTTTTCTGTTTGATTTTTGGAAAGCACATTGGTCAACGGAAGTTGTAATTAATTGTGCTATATAAATAAATTGTCATTGTCCGTAATTTTGATGGACGGGTTCATAAAAAATCCATCATAATCTATTATTACCCATAATTCTTTTCATTTTTTAATTATAATAACACATTTAATTGCTTTTATTTTTCATTTTTAATAATAAACCTACAGGACGAGCATATAGGCTTATGCATCTATTTATTTATAAAGAGAATAGATCAAAAGAGACTGTGTGTCACTTTTCATGTTCAACACCACACCAAGAAGTGACAGTGGAGGCCACTAAAAACAACTAAATATGCTAGGACTGGGTAAAAAAAAAAAATGATTTATCGGTTTTAATAGATTCTCATTTTTATGAACCAATATCCTTCAATCCTTATTGATGCTGTTTTCAGTTGATGAACGAGCAGTACATATAGTGCGCCTCCCATCCAATATGTCACAATATGCTAATATTTGTGTGTTCTTACTTTTTGTTGTGAAACAAAGTGTCAGATTTAAAATTGTGTTCATTTTGTTAGGAAATTCAAGCAATAAATACAGTTTTGGCACTCTTTAATATGGTGTGATAGATCACTGTAGACAACTCAAATCAACCGAAGCGGCAGTGCAAAGTGCAGCTGAACTGATCATCTCTTTCGCTTTACTACTAGTGGGTACTCGCCTGTGCTTAAAGTGTCACAAACCCCCCTGTTTCAGCACTGGTCTTTCACACCTTAGATCTGAAGAAAACTCCAGAAAAGGGTGTGTGAAACTGTGGAAATTTGGGTGTGTAGAGGGTGGGAAGGGGAGAAAACAACCAATAAAACACAGACCTACTACATCACACTCATTATACACACAAATGAATATTAAAATATCTTTAAAACAGAAAGAATAAAGGCATTGTTACTTTTTGTTTACTCTTCTTTGAATTTTTGGTCTATATCATTGTTTGCTGTGTATCACAATAATCCGTTGTGTCATCGCGTTCATGATAAGAAGTACCGCTGTTTGCACAAATTTAATTTGAAGAAGACATATGTGAGCGGACAAGGTGCTGGTTCATGTTTGGAGCACGAGAGAATATGAAACATGCTCACAAATACTGGAAAGACGCTTGTTTTGGTCCGGATATGAACCATGACCTGTGCAGTGAGTGTTGTTAAGGCGTTCAGTGCAGAAACCACTCTCTCGTGGGTTTAGGGTGCGATTTGGGACAGGGACAAAGGCATTTACCGATCGCTGTAGCTAAGCTGAATAACAAGCGTGAAGACAATACATGCACGATTGTGACAAAATATTGTTAATGCATGTTTTTCAAACCAGGTAATTAAGTTTCTGAATAATGCAGCGGTATAAGTAACAGTGGAATAACTGTTGGTATAAGTGGCAGTGGGTGGTAATAGACAAGACATTTAGTGTGTCATACATCATGCTGATGACGTTTCTTTAGTCATTCGGCAATCCTACAATTACAAGTAGCCTACAAAAACTACAAAATATATTTTCTGCATTAATCTGTGATAAAAATGGGAAAACATTATAGTATTTAAACAAATCATAAAATTGGAATAGGAAAAGAAATAAATAAATACAGAATACAATTTATCAGTATAGTCCAGCAGTGTATTTGATTTCTTAGCCAATTAAAAGAGATGTCAATTAGACAAAAAAAAAGGCATTAGCCTATTACTTTTGATATTTCTGTTCCCCTCACTCCTGAAATGATGGTAGGCCTATAATAAATATACTTAAAAATACTCAAATACTTTAGTTCTTAATTTAAAATACTTAAATAAAGCAGTAAGAAATGCTTTACCTTCCCTCATGGCTTCAATTATTGTTTCTTTTTTCTTAAAGAAATCTGAAAAACATAAAAAAAAGATGATGATGAAATAATTATTGACTTTAAGCAAAATTCAGTCCTGAGAAAAAAACAATGTCCACCTTTGATCCTTTTCCAGATATCGTCCTTAATCTGCTTTTCATCTGCTAAAGCACTGCCGCAAAGAGCTGCAGAAAAACACAATATCAACATAGTTGTCATGACCACCAGCTGGAGGGCCCATGAGCTCCACCAGTGGGCATTTCATCCCTGACTTTTACCATTTACCCAAGATTCAATTTCCCATAATCCTTTGCCTGGACTCATCTGCACTCATCATCAATTGCAGTCACCTGTCTCTCATTACCTCACTAATCTCACTCTATAAGAATGGCACACACACTCACATAGGGGTTGATTGTTAGCCTACGTTTCCAGGTCTTCCACGTTAACTTGCCGTGCGTTTTGAATTTGGACTGCTTCATGATTGTTTGCTGCCTGCCCTGACCTTTGCCAGCTCTGTGGATAACTCTTTTGGAGTACCTGGGATTATTCTATTTGCTGATACTAACCCTGCTTATCTGAATACGTTTTAATAATAAATCTGAATTTGCGGTCCACACATCTGTTGTTACACCCCTGACATTACAACACTTGAACTGTGGACATATTGTAATGATAGAAATGAATACATTTTAAGAAGTGACAAGGATGTGTCTCGTGGCAATTCGGAACTATTTTATTAATTGGTAGCTAATTCGTACGAATCCTATGAAAACGTAGGACTACATTTTCAGAAAAAAATAAGCATGAAGGGCCACCCCTCAATTATTTAATATGAAATCGCCACCAATGGTTACTCTACGTTTCCTGTTAGATCAGGATGTTTGTACCGAGTCTCCAATTGTTGAACAAGACTTTCATTTCAATTTGATCATTCATGCGTCATAATGAGTAAAAATAATGCAATCACATAAAATCATAGCATTGGAGCACTTAAAACATTCAGAAGGAATGATCGCTCCTAGGCTATAAAAATGTTATGTTAAAAGACTGCAACTCAATGTGCTTTTTCATTTGAAGCATTTTTATTTGTAACGAAGTCAATTTTGACTATCAAAAATATAAAATAAAAAAATAACACACCATAACATAATTAGCCAGGCTAATTATTTTTATGAAATGGCAAATAATACAGACCTCATGCACTGTTTGATACTGTATATATACTAACTAATTTGCAGAGATCGGTGAAGTACAGCATGCAATCAGTGTATTAAACTATGTAAGTTACAAATAAAGTGTTACCCAAAGTTTAAACTACTGTGACAATATTTTTTACCTTGCAGGTACAGCATGTCAAATTCACCCTCATGATTTGTCTTTGAGCCGTTGTGAAACTGGCTGCCGAAGTCGCAGGTGTCCACAAATGCTCCATTAAATGAATAACCTGCTTCATATGGATTGATTTCAAACCAGGGGTCTGCAGACAGAAAACATGTCCATGTAACTATTGACACGAGCACATTAACACTTTATCTCTTTCTTCCATACATCAGACACAGACCTCCATTATTGCTCTGTGTGCATTGCTTGTCGATCACTGTGTAGATGGGAAACGGGTCTTTATTGTTCTTGTTCCGCTGCTCTGTGAGTGTGTGTTCATCGATCTATGGAAAACACATTTTTGCAGCATCATGTTATTGTATTGTCAGGAGACAATTTCAAGACATTCAGTTTTTTCAATCACCAACAATGTTTTCTCAGCAAAGTTCTCTTAATATGGATCTCATCTTTTAATTGTTAATTTAACAGGAGACTCTGGACCCTTTTTATTCTGAAATGCTGCATTGCCATAATAAATAGCATTATAAATCTATCAAAGTTCTTCCGTGTTGTTATGTTTTTGATGTTATTGTAAAGAAGTTCGTAGGAAGGAAGGAAGCGGACAAGGTTGGCTCGTGGAGACTCGGGTGATTTATTGGTTTTCTCGATAAACTTAAACAGGTGCGCACTCTGCGCGTCCTCGGTACATCAACTCTCTCGGTTGTCTCAGCGTTCACTCTCTGTGTTCGTTCTGGCTGTCTCTCTCTCCCAGACCATGTGCCCGAGTCTCCACTCCGTCTCTTTCCGAACTCCCGTTCCTCGGTGGCTTTATCCGGTCTCTCCACGCCAATTACTGCAATCAGACACAGGTGTTCCTCATTTTGCACTTGACCCACTTACTTACCGCTGTCTCCTGAGTCTTTCTCCCGCTGCAGACTTCGTTGAACCACGCCCCCCTCGCCACATACCCCCACCGCCCGACTCAGGCCGGGAAGCCCTCCGGCCTGCAGCCCCCCCCCCCCATTTCTGGAGAGGAAGTCGGCTACAGTCATCTGCGTCCCCGGCCTGTGGATCACCTTGAATTTGAAGGGCTGTAATGCCAGATACCAACGGGTGATCCGCGCAATGGTATCCTTCATGCGGTGGAGCCACTGTAAGGGCGCGTGGTCCGAACAGAGGGTGAATTCCCGTCCCAGGAGATAATAGCGGAGGGTGAGGACCGCCCACCAAACACTCTTTCTCAATGGTGCTGTACATCGTCTCTCTGTTAGAGAGCTTTCGACTGATGTACAGCACCGGGCGCTCCTCACCCCCTACCTCCTGGGTCAGGACGGCTCCCAGCCCCTGGTCCGATGCGTCCGTCTGCAGCAAGAATGGGAGAGAAAAGTCAGGAGAGTGTAATAGCGGCCCGCCACACAGAGCAGCTTTCACTTGGGTGAAAGCCTGCTGACACTGCTCCGTCCACTGGACCGTATCTGGGACCTCCTTTTTAGTGAGGTCGGTCAGCGGGCTGGTAAACTCCGAATAATCAGGAATAAACCTTCTGTAATATCCCGCCAGCCCCAGGAACTGCCTCACCTCCTTTTTGGTCTTGGGTCTCGGGCAGGCCGCAATAGCTGCCGTCTTATCAATTTGGGGACTGACCTATCTGTGACACAAGTGGAAACCCAGATATCGAACCTCCACCCAACCAATCGCACACTTCTTTGGGTTGGCCGTTAGCCCCGCCCCTCTCAGCACTCTCAGTACCTCCCGCAGGTGTACCATATGCCGCTGCCAGTCCTGACTGTAGATGATAATGTCATCCAAATAGGCAGCGGCATATGCGGTGTGCGGTTGGAGGATTTTGTCCATGAGGCGCTGAAAGGTAGCGGGCGCCCCGAACAACCCAAACGGAAGTGTGACAAATTGGTGTAAACCGAACGGCGTTGTGAAGGCTGACTTTTCTTTGGATAAGGGTGATAAGGGGATCTGCCAATATCCTTTGGTTAAGTACAGAGTCTAATAAATACGAGCGGTACCTAGCCGATCAAGCAATTCGTCAACCTGCGGCATTGGATAGCCGTCGAATTTCGACGCCGCATTCACCTTGCGATAATCCACACAGAACCAAACCGAGCCGTCTGTTTTTGGCACCAAAACGATCGGACTCGCCCAGTCACTGTGGGACTCTTCTATCACTCCCATCTCTAACATTGCCTCTAATTCTGAGTGAACCACTTTTTTTTTTGTGTTCCGGTAAACGATACGGCCGGCTGCGCACTACGACGCCCGGCTCTGTCTCAATATGGTGCTGGATGAGATTGGTTCGACCGGGCAGGGGCGAGAACACGTCTGCAAACTCTTTCTGCAATCTGGCTACATCGGTGAGCTGGGAGGGCGAGAGGTGATCTCCCCCTGGGGCCAGAGTGAGTGATTGGACTTTGGTGTTCACCTCTGGCCCGAGATCGTCCTCGCCACTTACCGCCGTCGCCAGCATCACCGGCTCCACCTCGCTCCATTTTTTAAGGAGATTGAGGTGGTAGATTTGACGTGCCCCGCTCCGGTCCGTTCGAATCACCTCATAATTGAGATCCCCTACCCGCCGTGTGACCTCGAAAGGTCCTTGCCACTTGGCGAGTAATTTAGAGCTAGAAGTGGGGAGCAATACAAGTACTTTATCTCCCGGTGCAAAATTGCGTAATCTGGTCCCCCAATTGTATAGCCGGCTTTGCTTGTCCTGGGCCTGTAACAAATTCTCCATGGAGAGCTGCCCCAAGGTGTGGAGTTTTGTTCTCAGGTCCAGAACATGCTGAATTTCGTTTTTGCTCCCCGAAGGTCCCTCCTCCCAAGTCTCCCTCAGGACGTCCAAGACCCCGCGGGGCTGGCGCCCATACAGGAGCTCGAAGGGGGAAAACCCCGTGGAGGCTTGCGGGACCTCCCGCACAGCGAACAAAAGGGGTTCCAGCCATTTGTCCCAATTTTTGGCGTCTTGAACGAACTTTCAAATCATTGTTTTCAACGTACGATTAAATCGTTCCACCAGGCCGTCCGTTTGTGGGTGATAGACGCTGGTGCGAACCAACTTAATTCCCAATAATTCATAAAGTTCGTGAATGGTTCGTGACATAAACGCCAAGCCCTGATCGGTGAGAATCTCTTTCGGGATTCCCACCCGGGAGATCATACTGAACAGAGCCTCTGCTACACTTTTTGCGGAAATGTTGCGGAGCGCCACTGCCTCCGGGTATCGGGTTGCATAATCCACTAGAATTAATGCAAACCGATGCCCACGTGCTGACCGTTCCAATGGCCCGATGAGGTCCATACCAATTCGTTCGAAGGGGACCTGCATTAGCGGAAGGGGGCGCAAAGGCGCTTTTGGGGAGGCCGGGGGATTCACTAACTGACATTCACAACAAGCCGCACACCACCGGCGTACATTCTCGTGAATGCCCGGCCAAAAAAAAAAGGGTCATTAAACGGTTCAATGTTGCTGCCTGACCCAGATGCCCTGCCATAGGATTACAATGAGCCGCCTGGAAAAGCATTTGGTACCAACAACTGGGTTGTATCTTGTTTTGACTGAGCGTCCTGGGTCACTCGATACAACCTATCTTTTAAAATAGCAAAATAGGGATAGGAAGGGGGCCGTGCGGACTGGAGAGGCTGGCCGTCAATGGAACGGACCTGATCGAAAGCGTTACTCAGTGACTCGTCCTGAGACTGCTCCTGGGGAAAATCATCACGCTCCGTGAGGATTAGCCTCTCGACCGCGTTCCGTTCCCCTGGTGCCGCCTCAGCGGGTCCTGGCTCAGCCTCCCCCATTCGCACGGCCGCCACCCTCCCCGGCTTCTCTTTCTGGGTTTTCGGCACCACTGTAAAGAAGTTCGTAGGAAGGAAGGAAGCGGACAAGTTGGCTCGTGGAGACTCGGGTGATTTATTGGTTTTCTCGATAAACTTAAACAGGTGCGCACTCTGCACGTCCTCAGTACATCAACTCTTTCGGTTGTCTCAGCGTTCACTCTCTGTGTTCGTTCTGGCTGTCTCTCTCTCCCAGACCATGTGCCCGAGTCTCCACTCTGTCTCTTTCCGAACTCCCGTTCCACGGTGGCTTTATCCGGTCTCTCCACGCCAATTACTGCAATCAGACACAGGTGTTCCTCATTTTGCACTTGACCCACTTACTTACCGCTGTCTCCTGAGTCTTTCTCCCGCTGCGACTTAGCTGAACCACGCCCCCCTCGCCACAGTTATGTTCATTTATATCACTTGTTTACCCTGCCATTAAATTACAAAATATGCAACTACAAAGCCCAGCCTGCATAGCCTGATTCATGTGCAAATGACTGCTATTATGAAAAGAAAAAGAAAGTCACATTCAGGAACACCGAAGTAGCATCATCTAACCACTGAACTGCAAGATATTAATAGTGTGTTTTCAGTCAAAATGATAAACTACCCTTCTCTATACATCAAACTAAAAAAATATGTTGATTCAGATGCAAGTGAATCATGTTATAGGTATGTGTGTTTTAAAAAACGATGGTGCAAGTTGCTGTTATTTGGCAGACTCCGCGATCCTCTAATCCTGTTTGGATAAGTTGTCTGTTATTTTCCACAATGCTTCTCCTTGTTTATTTTGACCTTTGTCAAGTACATTAACCAGCATTTTATCGCGTCGAGAAATCTTGAAATCAAGAATATGATGCAATCACAGAAACTTTGATAGTAGCTTAGGTAAGAATACAATCTTAATGTTTTATTTTTTAGACATAAAATATCTCAATATTTCATCAAAATCGAGTGTTTTCATGACGCATCATCAGTCGGCCATATTGGTGGTACTGAACGTAAACAAAGCCACTGAACCAATTTAAACTTGCATATTTTGCTGATTATTGCTGCTGAAAATGGTCAATTATTGTCATGTTTTGGGCTGTACTAATCAGTCGGAACAGGAAAAACATTTGGAGTACTAAGTATAGACAGTCAAATGTTATAACAAATCAAGGAGAAAAGTGCAAAAACTGAAGAACAAAAGGCGTTTGTGGTTGGCCAAACTGAACCAGGATTTCCAGGTCAGGAATCTCGACAACATTCATGTTTGTTCTAATCAGTTCCAGTCAGGTTAGGTGAAATATTAGGCTAATATCAATATTAATACTGCTTGTACGTATCTTTCCCACCTATTAACTTTAGTTTGTCAAAAAATTGCAGCCATTCCGGCCTACTAAGTCCTTCTCTATATGATTTAGCGGCTTAAAGACATTTTCTTCTGTGGTTTGGACAGCATAAACTAGCAGAACAACGTATTCAGTAGTACATTAACCGTGCAATTGTCCATGCTGTTGTTTTCATCCGAGTATCTCCAATATGGTGCCGCATCCGGGTAACTGACCAAACAGTGATGTAAGTGCAAACCCTCTATAGTATTTTTGTGTCATATTCTGTATTAATACAACAACTTGTCTTCTCTATATTGTGTATGTTTTTAAACAGCAAGATGATTACTTTGTGGTCCTGCCTGTGCAACTGTTTTGCATATTCATTACAAAATGTGTATGTCAGGTCGTAAATCAACCCACCCTATAATTTTCTAAATTATAAATAAAAATTAAACCTGAAAAATCCATCCCTTTTACAGACCTCTTTCACATATTCTGTGATGACCATCACTGCCCAGACGTCAGTCAAGTTGAATAATTTTTTTCCATAGTAATATTTCTTCAGTTTGGCCAATTTGTCTTCATGGCTGACTTCTGGTCCGCTGATTCTCCTGATTATTTGGTCTTTCACGGTCTCTAGTTTGGTGGACCAGTCTGGTTCTTGGTATAAGGAGGCCATGCACCTTCAGAGAAGAACATACTGCTCTCATTTTTGACCTTCAACTCTATTCAATCTCTCTGTGTTAGTTGTTTCTCAGGGTTCATACCAGGTGGATCCAGAGACTCCGCTCAGATAAAGGATGCAGTCCAGAAGACCTGCTTTATCAAGCTGAACCAGGGATCCCAGCAAACCCACCATGGCTCTTTGTCCTCCTCCAGAACCCAGTAATGCAATGTTTGGCACATCTCTCTGAAATGCACACATAATTCAAAACATCTGCTTCCACATGCTATCAGAAGTATAATAAATACAACATCAGAGGGCAAACATTTGCTGCATCTGAGTACAAAATGTATGCAGGTTTATTTTGTATTTTTATTTTTTTGGAAGCCTGTATGCTGGCTGTTCCAGTTTTCCGCATTTGCTTCACTATATAAACACATTATTAGACCTTGTTACCATGATTATTATCCTATCTTGGGGAATAGAGAGAGACTCGATTGTATGATTCTGCTGTTGCATTGGACCAGCAGATAAGCGGTATTAACTATTTTGTTGCAGCTCGTGTGTCGTTGCATGGTGCCGGCTTATTTCCTCTAATTGTCTTTTACAGCATTTAACACCCGCAGGATCAGCTGGATTGTGGTTTAGGAACTGTGGCAGGGTGCTTTCCAACCTATTGTAAATGTGTCGTGAGTAACAAACTTGATTGCTTGGTTCATTGTTTTTTCTCTTCAGAATTGGGGTGGCCAGTTGCTGAGGATCAGCGTCTCCCTGTGCTGTGGTGGTGGGTTTTTCTCCTGAATACTGTGCTCACAGTGAGGTGTGAGTGTACACGTATGATTGCTGACTCCCTCCTGCTTAGGGGTGTCAGCCCCAATTCTGAAGTGGTAAAGATCTTGTGTGTTATTAGTCTAAATCCTATTTTGTGTTTATTAATTTGGTGTACATTTGATATTTTTATGGTTTCAAAAAGTTTTAATTTATTTTACTCACTCCATGTCTGATACCTGACTCAGCCATAAACAGACATCTGAGCCTTGCCCTAATTGAAGGGCATTTCCCCGGAAATAGGCCTCGGAGTGTCGTAGTCGGTAATTTGGTAGCAGTCCCCTTATTTTTGAGGTCTGTTTATCCATGCTAATCTGTGTGTGTGAGTAAGAGCTAAGAAGTTTCAAAACATTTAAGCACCCCCTCCAGTTACACTTACACTTGTTAAGTCGACAGCATAATTCATAAACTGACATGGGCTTTGATGCAATCCTGTTTCCTCATTACAAGCTTTATCAGGTCATTCATTATTCTGAATCTGTATTAAATGTGATGCATTTAACCATTTTCAATTCCATTTACATTTACATTTAGCAGATGCTTTTATCCAAAGCGACTTACAGTGCATTCAGGTTATACATTTTTTAGTCAGTACATGTGTTTCCTGGGAATTGAACCCACAACCTTTGCGCTGCTAACGCAATGCTCTACCACTGAGCCACAGGAACCATTTAACCCATTCCTGCTTGAACAGAATCACAAAAAACAAGTCTTATATTTATGAGAGAGTGAAAAAGTCAGATATATTTTTATGATCGATTAACTTCTATGTAGTTTGAATGGTTGGGTTTAAAGACATTTTCACTGAAAATACCTCAAGCTCTACTAGGTAAACTTGGTACACTTGCCGCTTGCTTTGTCGTTTAATGGAAAATGAACTGATATATGCAGTATACTTTACAAACGGCTGTTCCCATCCCACAATTAAATCCTGTGACTAACGTAATTATTACAAAACTCAGGCATGTCCAGTCCTGCTCCTGAGCTTTTTGTCAATAGTAAAGCACTGAGTTTACATTTTGCAAGAACACATCGATGCTTGGCATCGTTTTTCACAATGAAGAGAGTGAAACTGATGCATCGCAGCTGATGTTCATCACCCAACACATCATTTCTAGGTCATTTCAATATAAGCATTTGGACATATGAAGTATAACATAGGATGTGTTACCCGACTGCATTGAATCTGAAGCTTCTTCAGGGTTTTTAGAACCGTGTTTCTCCTGCTGGCTACAAACTCCTGCTCGCTCACATTCAGTAAGGGTTTGATTTTCACCGCGCCGCTGAGGAAGCCACAGAGACACACAGATCAGTGCTGACCTGAGCATGATTTATTTGATATATTCAGATATTAAATATTCTAGATTTCAATGCAATTAAATCTGAAGTTTATTTTTCTCAGAATATAGCAGTTTGCTGTAGTTTAACTTATTTTAGAGTACATACCTTTCCTTGGGTTTAGATGCACTCATCTGTAAAACAAGAGAGTGAGTCAAGTACATTTATATCATGTCAAATTGATAGTTTTGAGGATATAGCAAATCAGTCAACTTTGATAGGCTGTTTTAGATAATTATGATAAAGCAAAGAAACAACAGTACATGAGAAAAACATTAATATTATGCATGTGTCAAGGTAAATACAAACTTATGGTAAATAAAGTAGGAACTATGTGTGAAATATGTGTTTCAGCTTCATATGTAAACACTTTTGAGCTATTTAACATTCAAATAATATAAAAAAAACATAATCTGAAATATTTTTAAAGCATTTTTAAATTAAATATTGGCCAAAATACAGCTGATTGCTTCAGACATCATGCAATCTTGCATCTTTATAGTGTTTAGTCAAATTGCTAAATGTCCTATTATTGGATCAAAACATCAGTTAACGTTTCAAACTTACAATTATTTATAGTACATTCAAATAACGATAAATAAAGATTGTGGTGCCAAAAATAAAAAGCTAAACTTTGTCACACTGAAATATGAATCCCAAAATTAAATCATTTTTCACCATCATTGTATATTTTTATGCACTTTTGGTAGAGTGCGGGTCATTAATAAGGTTGTTTCATGCGATTTATGATGACATGAAACATTTAAATTGCAGTGAAATTATTTATATAGCTTTAAAACACATACTTACTATTTCTGTAAATCGTGAATCTTCAATACCTCACTGAAAACAGCACAGCAATCCTTATCTGACATGCAGCCAGAAGATGCTCTTATAGGGCGCTGAAACTACTCTGCAAGTCTTAACATCAACCTGAGGGTGAGGTTGTGAATGATGAATGACTCAATCATTCACTGAGACCAGGAATAGTCTGATATTTCCTTGTATGGTAATTATGTAGCCTCACCTCGTGCACCTCACCTAGTTTGTCTCCTTTCAGTGAGAAGAGCTTGGGGAAAGCCTTCATGCTCATTACCAGCAGAACATTAGGTCTTGTTGCATGAGAAAGTAGGCTTGCATGCGTTAAATTGCGTAAGATTTATCCATGATTGTCATTTATGGTGTGCCAGGTTTTGGTTTTAATTTCAACTGACAGATTAAACTTTATTTTCAGGTAATGCCTTAAGAGATGACATGTGAACCTTGACTGCAATATAAGTTGTTTTTGATAAACTAAACAAAAACAAAAAAACAGTAAATGTAAGATTTAGTGTACTTGGTTTGCCAAGGAGACATCAGAGAGATACATAAAATGTGACGTCTGAAGAAAACAGAAACATTAAAGGTAAATCTCACTTGTGAACAATATTTAATGTGCAATTTTCATCAAGTTAAAATTTTGTGAAATGGATAAAATAAACACATACAATGTTCATTTTACATTTTGCCACAACAGACATATTATTCAATAAATGTTTCAAATATTGTCACATATGATAAATGTTTGTGAGGTATTTTTTATTTGCTAAAAATAATTAAGAGTAATTTGTTTGTGTAATTTGTTCGTGAATCAGCAACACAGGTAGCGCGGTGTGTTTTTGACTCGCTAAAAAAGAACTGCATTCATTTGTTCCTGAATAGTCTACAAAAGTAGCACTTTATGGTATTGATTCACTGAAAAGAACCAGTTCATTCATTCTTCCTGATTTGACCTCACTGGTCACACTATTGCAATGTGTGCAAGCTTTATTTCGCATTACATGGTACTATTTATGTCATCACATTGAAGCACATTATACACACACGTTTCATGCACAGGGGTGGCAAAGCTTTTTCTTGTGGACATACTAAACGATTCAACTGAAAAAATGTGACATTAATGTAACCCACCAAAACCACACGAATTACAACTACTCCATTACTGTCAGACTGTGTCTTGTGTTTCCCCTCCTCTCGTGCTCATATTTGGTTAGTTCCTGTTCCTGTCCTCATTTCCTCATCTTAGTTAATTAGTCCCCAGCCCTGTGTTATTAATCATCTTGTTTAGCTCATTCGTTTGTCTCTTTATAAGCCCTGTGTTTCCCTGCCTCTGTGTCCAGTCTTAAAGTCATTGAGTGTGTGTACTTGTCTCCAGCGATCTCTGTTCTGTTCAAATAAAGTGTTCAAAAGAATCTCCTCGTCTCCTCGTTCCGGGATCCCCCCGTGCACTGTGACAGAAGACTGGACCAAATACAGATGACTTCAGCTGAGGACGCTCTGTGTGGGTTGCGGCAGGGCGGTCTGAGGTTGGCGAGATATGTGGAGGAGTTTCTCGAGATCTCCAACCGGATGAGCTGGCATGAGGCTGCTCTGGGTGCGTGTTTCCTGCTGGGGTTGGATGATGAGGTTATACGCTGCGATCTTCCCGTAAGTGATTTTCCATTGATCGAGCTTATTAACCTAATCCTCTTCCTAAATGGTTCCGACGATGAAGTCGAGGAAATTCCCCTGCCTCGTCATCCCACTCCAGCTGGAACGCGCCGTGTCTCCCCAGCTCATCCCACGCCGAGAACCTCCGCATACCTCTCCAATGGCTCCTACCGCTTGCCCAACCACAAGGATCCCCCCTGCCTCCGAAGCAGCTTCATCCTCCTCAGCCCTGAGCCGCCGTCCTCAGCTAAGCCAAGCCCACGGGCTGTTGCTCTTCCAAGCCCTGTACCCGCGCTTCCAGAGCGCCCCCAAGTGACCGCGCCTCCAGAGCGCCCCCAAGAGTCGGCTCCAAGACAGCGCCCTCCTGTGCCTGCTCCAAGACAGCGCCCTCCTGTGCCTGCTCCAAGACAGCGCCCTCCTGTGGCCGCTCCTAGTCAGCGCCCTCCTGTGGCCGCTCCTAGTCAGCGCCCTCCTGTGGCCGCTCCTCGCAAGCTCCTTCCTCTTTCTCCGCTGGTCCCATCCAGCTCCGCGCTGCCAGAGTGCCCCTTGCGCTGCCAGAGCGCCCCCGAGGGTTTGCGCTGCCAGAGCGCCCCCGAGAGTGTGCGCTGCCAGAGCGCCCCCGAGAGTGTGCGCTGCCAGAGCGCCCCCGAGACACTGCGCTTCCCGAGTGCCCCCGAGAATTGGTCCCGTCCAGCTCTCCTTCATCTCCGCTGGTCCCGTCCGGCTCTCCTTCGTCTCCGCTGGTCCCGTCCGGCTCTCCAGTGCCCCTGCCGGTCCCGTCCGGCTCTCCAGTGCCCCTGCCGGTCCCGTCCGGCTCTCCAGTGCCCCTGCCGGTCCCCTCCGGCTCTCCAGTGCCCCTGCCGGTCACGTCCGGCTCTCCAGTGCCCCTGCCGGTTCCGTCCGGCTCCCCTGAGCCCCTGCCGGTTCCGTCCGGCTCTCCAGTGCCCCTGCCGGTTCCGTCCGGCTCCCCAGAGCCCCTGCTGGTTCCGTCCGGCTCCCCAGAGCCCCTAGCGACCACGCCTCCAGAGAGCCCCCCAGAGATGAAGAGTTTCCCCAAGAATTTTTTTTGGGGGGGCTACCCGCCATGGAGGCCTCCCAAGCTCCCCGATCCGCCATCGCCGCCCGAGCTCCATGATCAGCCATGGCCTCCTGAGTCCCTGGATCCGCCATGGCCACCCAAGCTCCCAGATCCGCCATGGCCTCCCGAGTCCCTGGATCCGCCATGGCCACCCAAGCTCCCAGATCCGCCATGGCCTCCCGAGTCCCCTGACCCGCCATGACCGCCCGAGCTCCATGATCCGCCATGGCCTCCTGAGTCCCCCGCTCCGCCATGGCCGCCCGAGTCCCCTGACCCGCCATGGCTTCCAGAACGGGCGCCACCCTGGAGGCCTCCTGTCCTGTCTCCGTGTCCCTTGAGGCCTCCAGAGCGCCCACCCCCCCTCCCCGTTGGATGGTGTACGGTGCGGGACGCACCATTCGGGAGGGGGGAGTAATGTCAGACTGTGTCTTGTGTTTCCCCTCCTCTCGTGCCCATATTTGGTCAGTTCCTGTTCCTGTCTTTGTTTCCTCATCTTAGTTAATTAGTCCCCAGCCCTGTGTTATTAATCATCTTGTTTAGCTCATTAATCAAGTCTGTAATTGTACCTGTACTTCAGTACAAATGAATCAAAGTATTCTACTTTGCTACTTTTAAAATCTTTCTGGGTCCCACCTTGATAGAAATTGAGTTACAGGCCCCCTCACCTTTGTCTGGCCCTAAAAAACACTTATGGTTTGCACTGAATAACACAAAGAAAATGTATCTATTTATTTTTATTTATGCTGTTTTTATTTCTATGTTGAATTTGTGGAAACAGTTCAGTTAGCAGGTCAAGCACAGCTTCAAACAGAAGTTCTAGGAGCTCATAATTCACGTACAATTCAGTGTACAAAAGGTTTGACTGTTGAGAAGCCAGTCAGTTGAGTAAAATACTAATTTAGAAATCTCATGTGGTGCAGTGTCGGGTCTCGTGAGCTAATGCTGAATTCATGGGATGTGATACCTGTCAAACAACATTCTTCCTGGGAGTGTCCCGTATTTCACACCCATCTCCCGCTCTCCCTCCCATGTTGTTGTTTCTCCTGGGAAACTCCCTTTTTTTGTATAGCCCACTTAAACCTCGTTATACACTCGTAAAAATAAAGGTGCTTCATGATGCCATAGAAGAACCTTTTTGTCTGAATGGTTCCATAAAGAATCTTAAACATCTGAAGAACCTTTGTTTCACTAAAGCTTCTTTGTGGTGAAATAAGATTCTTCAGATTATAAAAAGGTAAGAAAGAGATGTTCTTTAAAGAACCTTTGGTTTAATGGTTCTTTGTGGAAACAAAAATGGTTCTTCTATGGCATCGCTTGAAGAACCTTTTGAAGCACCTTTAGTTTTAAGAGTGTATGAATAAACACATCAGTATATTATTCCAAGGTAGTCCAGTGGCCAGATCTTTTATGAAATGCATCCTACTCACACAATCAACACGTCATATAAATTGCAACCCACTTGTGACCAGGGGTGGTTTTAGTGAATCGGGGGTCCCAGGCAAATATAGAATTGGGGCTCTATACATTTGCACACATTTTTTCAAGATCAACTTTGAGGTTCCTTTTTTGTCATGGTGCTTGCTGCTGCACAATGGTGCCCATAGTTGAGTCCAATGTTTCTACATTTTTCATGTACGTTATAATTGGATTCTTTCATTTACATGTATTCATTTAGCAGACACTTTTATTATTTCATGTTGTAGACCACGAAATAGCAATTGATTTAAAATAAAATTTATAAAAAAACAAAATCAATTAAAAATGATTAACCTCTCAACTGAACTGATTATTTATTGGGTGGATTTTTCGCATTGGTCTGAATAAAAACTGCAGACTGGATTATTGAAATGCACATTCATTCTCTGCCAGTAGGAGGTGCTTTTGGAACATCAGAAATATAGCGGTTTCCCCGGAAACAGCTGTTAATAAAGCAGCGCTCAGCAATTTCCCTGTAACCCTCACACGACTCGTGGCCTGTTTATTAACTCAGATTTAAAATATAGATAGCTATATGTAAAATGAAAATATATGTAAATTATTATATAGTTTGAGTTGCAACGTATTATTGGAAATGTATAATGTAGGCCTACCTAGTATCACTTTTTGTGGCACAGAAATTAAATCACTAAACATGAATTTGAATATTTAGATATATTTATGAGTAAAATAACATGTGTACATTTAATTTGATGCGGACACCAAAATGGGGCTGATTATATATATAAAAGGTTTGACCGTCTTTGGCCTCCTTTGGTCATTTCATGTCACATCATCCCTCGCAACCTCTCATAACGTGTCTGTGTAGAAAAAGAACTGGAGACATTGGTGTAATTCAATACGAGAAGATTTTGACTTAAGTGAAGTATAGGGCACAATAAGAAAATGGGCTAATTGTAAAGAAAACTATAGGCTATAGAAACCAAACCATACCGGTTTTATTTTTTTTAGGAAGGAAAAATAGCAGTAACAGATAATGAAAAAGCTGAAATGATAGCTGAAGTATTTGTCAAAGTCCACAGTAATGATACTGTATCAGATAATATTAAAAGTATAGAATTTGGGCTAGGACGGAATACTATTAATTCTGTTTTAAGCCAAGAAGCCAATGCAGGCAAACAAATATATTAGTACTGATAGGGGTTTTATTTGATATTGAGAAAGCATAAGACAAGCTTTGGAAAGAGGGGCTTTTAATTTAACTTAAATTTATGTGAAAAGGAGGGAAGTTGTACAACTGGATTAATGAATTTTCTGCTTGTAAGAAAAATACAAGTAGAGTATTCAAAGATATACAAGATAGATAATGGAATTCCTCAAGGAAATGTGTGCAGCCCAGTGTTATTCAATATTATAACAAAATATATTTAAATAATGTTAATGATGACATAGGAAGGGCATTATTTGCAGATGAGAGGGCAATATGGACAAGTAGACTTAATATTGCATGTGTAGATATCGAAAAGTTGAAAAAAAAAAGAGCAGTGGATTAAGTGGAAACATGGGCAAATTATTGGAGCTTTAGAAGTTACTAAAGCTCAAGTTTTAGTAAAAGGACAAATGTAAAACCGGAGTATACATCTTACGATGCTTATGAGGGGTGCAGCCTCTAGATTATCATTTAAACGTATAATTACTGTACAATAATTAGATCAAGTGTGGATTAGTATAATATATGGATTTGCATCTGAAATAAAACTTTAAAAGATTGAAGCTATTCAGAATCATGCTGGTGCTTTCAGAACATCTCCCATTGCAGGCAGAAGGAGAATATCCTTTATAGATGAATGAATCATTATAAAAGATCACAAAGAACATGATCCAGTAAAGGGAGTGATAGAAGAATGCTGGGATCATAAAAACAGAAACATTCAAAGTTTGGTTGGGCTGCTAAAAGGGACGCACATGTCACTGGTATTGCAGAATATTATCAGGTTTATTAATTATGGTTGCATTTATGTACGGTTCTAAAGATCCTGTCTCTGGTAGAAAAGCTGCCGCAGTATATATCCCTAAATTTGACAATTTTCATTAAGAAAAGTATAACGGACCACATGTCAGTGTATGCAGCAGAATTCATTGCTGTGAGGGTAGCACTCCAGTGGGTTTAAAACCAAGATTTACAGTATTTCGTTCTGACTCTTATGCTGACATCAAGGTAAGACATCATTTTTGAGATACTTGCAATGTTTAAGAAATAGTGGCAGTTTAACCTTCCTGTGGGTTCCTGTTAATGAAATGATTGATAAACTAGCTAAGCAAGCTCTTAAACATTTAGAAAAAGGATATACAACTGACTCTTAGCAAGGAAGATGTTAAAGGTCATTAACAATGAACGGTAAAAAGCATGGAACAAGCAAATGCGAAAAAAAAAAAATACTGTGGTGCTCTGGAAGTTTTCCCAGCTATGACTACCTCTGTTATGATGAAACCCAAATAAAAATTATAAAAGCTCTGGATTGTCCAATCAGCATCCAGGATAACCACCATCTCTGATTAAAACTGAGCATTTGTGCGGTTTAAAATTAAATGGCCAGGACAAAACATTTTTATAGAACAGTTTATTAATTCAGAACAGAGGCAAAGCAATACAGTATTTTAATCATTAATTGTAATCACATCTGTGTTACAGTTGATTTGATAATTATTGATAATCTATTTATTGTTTAATGAAAGTGAAGCAGTCCGAAGAAACGTACAAAAACATCCGTTGTGCTGTCCTGTGATTGGCTGGTTGCACTGTCAAAAAATTTGTCAGAATTAAGTACAGCTTGAACAAGATTTACGTAAAAGGAGAAAAATATTCAAATAAACAGAAAGGCCTCGTCTTTTCAGAACGCTGCATACCCTGATATTCAGATTCTCATCAGTTGTGTCCTTTTCACCCAATGACTGCAGCAATCTGCTCCTTCAGTTTCTCCATGTTGTTGGAGATGTTTTTTCCAGCGACCTCCATAAGATCAGTGATCATCTCAGCGCTGTAAGGACCTTGGAAGGTGCGATATTTGTTCATCCAGGCCTCAACTTCATCTGAAGAAATGGCAAAACACTTAAACACACGCTTTTGTCATTTTATTCAACTAGATGATTGTAACTTGCCTCCACAGTTGGCCACATTAAACAGAGGGATGTGAATCACGGTTGGAGCGTTTTGTCCTTTGAACACATAGAAGTCCTTTGGCTTCTCCTGGTCTTCATTGGGAATGTTGACTTCAGGGAAAGGGATGTTTAGTTCCTTGCACATATTAGCAGCTTTTCTCACGGTCTGTAGTGCAAAAGCAAAAGACTACAACTGAAGTCATAAGGCTGAGATGAATGGGAATGCTAGCGGATGCTCTCTCCAGGTGTTATACCAGTTAAAATGAAAACGTATGCACTGGTTTAAAGAGGTCATGAACGGAGAAAGCTAAATTATCTTGATCTTTTGACATAAGAGGTCATTGTACTATAAAAACATCCTGCAAGTTTCAGAACCCAAAACTTTGTCGTTAGTCTAAAAACAGCTTTTATTGAAGGCAGTCTGACAAAACCACAGCTTGTGGAATATTCTAATCTATGATGTAATCGTGTGGATAAGCACCGCCTCTGCAGAAGATCAACGCCTGCATCTACAGCTCTACCCGTTTAGCACTGCCCACCGCGTCACACATGTAGTGATGTTTACGAGAGGGGAATGCACAGGGGCCCGTTCGTACGTTACTTATTACATCCGAGATCAAATAACACAAAGATGATATGGGAATATAAGAGCAGGAAACTACGCACACAGATGCAGCATTTGTTGTTACGGGGGACTTAAACAAAGCCAACTTCAGAACAATAGCTCCAAAATACTTCCAACACATCACCATCAACACACGTGGTGATAGTGCACTCGACCCCTGTTACTCTCCTTTCCGGGACACCTACAAGTCCCTCCCCCGCCCACCTTTCGGCAAATCGGATCACTCTTCCGTTCTGCTCCTGCCTGCTTATAGGCAGAAACTGAAATGAGAAGCACCCGCCCTCAGGACAATTCAATGCTGGTCGGACTAATCGGACGCTTTGACGACAGAGGAGTATTCAGATACTGTAACTCGTTTCATCAGGAAGTGTGTAGAGGCTGTAGTACCGACAAAAACAATCTGCATCTATCCCAACCAAAAACCGTGGATTAACAGCAATGTTCGAGCAGCCTTGTCAGCGCGGACATCTGCCTTTAAATCCGGAAACACTGACGATCGGAAACAAGCCAGTTACGATCTCAGGAAATCCATCAAAGCCGCCAAACGACATTATATATATATCAAAGTTGAAGAACAACTCAACGCAAGTAGTGTGTGGCAGGGCATCAACAACATCACAGGTTTTAAAGGGAATAAACTAGCTACGGTGAACATTGCCGCCTCTCTACTGGTCAAGCTTTTTTTTAATGCTCGTTTCGAGGCTCACTACACCGCCCACACAGAGAGCGCTCCAGCGGCTGCTACAGAAGAGTCGAGTCCACTCCATTTCGGTCGTGGATGTAACACGATCCTTCAAACGGGTGAATATTCGCAAAGCTGTGGGTCCGGATGGCATCCCAGGCCATGTGCTCGGAGCATGCACATTCCAACTAGCCAGGGTTTAGACACTTTCAATATTTCCCTCTTTCTGTGGTTCCCTCATGCTTCAAAAAAATCCACCATTGTGCCCATACCAAAGAAAAATAAAATCACATGCTCGAATGACTGAAGGCCCATTGCTCTGACACCCATCTTCAGTAAGTGTTTTGAGAAACTCGGAAACTACATCTGCTCTGTGCTGCCTGCCTCACTGGATCCGCTACAATTTGCATATCACATCAACCAGTTCACAGATGATGCTATTGACTTCACCCTGCTCTCTCCCACCTAGAAAATAATACCCATGTGAGAATACAGAGAGGTGGTGAGTACCCTGACTAAATGGTGTCAGGATAACCTCTTACTCCACATCAACAAGACCAAGGAGCTGGTGGTGGATTTCAGGAGACAGAGCAGAGAACACACAGCCATCACCATCGACAAGACACCTGTGGAGCGGGTGACCAGCTTTAAGTTCCTCGGCGTTCACATCACCGAGGATCTCACATGGTCTGCTCACACAGATGCAGTGCTGAAGAAGGCACATCAGCGTCTCTTCTTCCTAAGATGGCGGAGGAAGTTTGGAACGAGCCCCAGCATCCTCAGATCCTTCTACACCTGCACTGTGGAGAGCATCCTGACCGGCTGTATCACCGCCTGGTTTGGAAACAGCACCGCTGGCAACCGCAGGGCTCTTGCGAACTGCCCACCACATTGTTGAAGGTGAGCTTCTCTCCCTCCAGGATATCTACACCAGGCGGAGTATAAGGAAAGCCCGGAGGATTATCAAAGACTCCAGCCACTGTCCCACAGACTGCTCTCTCTGCTGCCCTCAGGGAGACGTCGCCGCAGCAGCCGATCCCACACTAGCCGACAGCTTTTTACCTCAGGCTATCAGGATAATGAACATTTAAAACCAATACACCCTACAGCACAATCCCACTTTATGATATGCCTTGCACTGCACTTTAACACCTTTATGTTAGTACAGTGAGTGCGTGTAGTTGAACTATCTACTACCACTCAATACCATCCAATGCACATCCATGACATTGCATATCCGACTTATGTATAATCTGCTGCACCTTCGCATATTTTTGTGTATACATTAGGCATGGGTCACGATTTTTGAATATTCGATTAGTCTATTTATTCATATAATATCGAATAGATTGAAAAGCGCACCTAAAAGCTCTCAGACAACAGAACACTCACGTAAACGCTGTAGACTTGTGTGACGACCCATGTGCTATGTGGGTCATCTCTGAGGTGATCTGTGACTGCTCCGCTTTGGCGACTGATTGTTCTCTGATGGGTTCATTGAGAACACCTGCTGTTCGTTTCCTGCTTTGCCTTTTAAAAGCTGCATGACATCGTAGCACGGGGGCTCTCCACTTTGGGCCTGGTTTTGTTTGCGTTCAGATGAACTTTAGTTTGCGTTATTCATCCAACATTACTACAGTCCATTACAGTTACATGCATTTACTTAACTTTACACCACTGATTCCTGACTGTCTCATCTTACATTGTATTTCTTTCTTTATAATTATATTTAGTTAATAAATTCTGTATATTATTGGCACTTTCTTGTGTGTCCCGTCTTTGTTACGTCCTTCCCGAGCCTGGGGGCGTAACAAATGGGGGCTCGTCCTTTTCATAGTAGAACTATTTTGATATCTGAGAATGATTTCAATATTTAATACATTTGTTTTGATGTGTTTTGTTTTGGATTTCATTTATTCGTTTGAACGCAGTTTGAAATGTTTGTTTTGCTCGTGATGTTTTGAGGGAAATCTTATTTGAAGTTTTGCGTCACGTTGCAATATAGCCATGTGTTAGGGGACACCTGAAAGTGAGTTGTGCACTGCAGTTGATCGCCATATGAAGTCACAGATGGGTAAGTAATTATTGTCCAAAATATTTTTGTATTACTTGGAATTTTTCCCGGTTAGGCTTAGCGACTTGTTTCTTTTGAGACATGTCGTTTTGTTGTTTTTGTAGTGTTGTGGTGAAAGCGGGTAGTAGCAGTTGTCTCGGGAGCACTTCCATGGTGTTGTGAATTGTCGCTGGTTTAACTGGTTGCAATTTCACCCATTGGGCTCATGTGCTTAATTTCCCCCCGCCGGTAACTGCATGAAGATTAGGGTCTAGTAAGTTAGATAGGTTATTTGTCTGAAAAAGATAGATGGGGGGAAATTCTAAGTGTTTGATTGCATAATTAGTTGCTTGCGGTCTGTGACGTATTTATGGCTGATGTTGAAAAGTTTGCTAAATCGCCTTCGTATGTATCGTTGAATAACTGCACAAAAGAGCAACTGGTAAAAATTGCGTTTTATGAAATTCAAATTGGCGATAAAAGATTTTTAAAAAGTACTATTAAGATTGAGCTGAAAAATAAGTTGCTGGAAAAAGGTATTTTACCAATTGAAATGGCTCATGAGAGAATGAAGCAACAATCTGAACAAGGTAAACTTGAATTAGAGAAAGCAAAAATGGAGCTGGAATATTTAAAACTCAAACTGTTACAGGAAAGCAAACTGAATACCAATAGTTCAGTGGAATCTGCTGCTTCTGGAACTTTTCCACTTCACCAAAATTTGAAACTTGTTCCTAAATTCAATGAACACGATCCAGATGTTTTTTTTTTCTCTTTTTGAACGTATCGCTAAAATCCAGGGTTGGTTGGTGGATTGGCTGGTTGGTTGGTTGGTGGGTTGGTTGGTTGGTTGGTGGATTGGTTGGTTGGTTGGTTGGTGGGTTGGTGGGTTGGTTGGTGGATTGGTTGGTTGGTTGATGGATTGGTTGGTTGGTTGGTTGATTGGTTGGTTGGTTGGTTGATGGATTGGTTGGTTGGTTGATGGATTGGTTGGTTGGTTGGTTGATGGATTGGTTGGTTGGTGGATTGGTTGGTTTGTTTGTTTGTTTGTTTTTTAGGCAGCATTAAAAGTGATCCAAGCCCGGCATGAGAGAACCTCATCTGAACAGGATGGAAGTGAAAGGTTTCCATCCAGCACCGAGTCAAACAAACCAGAAGAAAATGAGGAACCGGTGGATCCACTGCTGCTAAATATCAGACCCAAAAGGAAACTTTTTTTTTTAAAGCAAATTCATAACTTATGGAACCCTGGAACTGCCAAGAAAGAGAACTACGCTCAAGAAATTTCCTCATTTGTGATTACCCTGTTCCTATAACAAAAAAGGAGCTTATGTGTTTTTTAGGATTGGTAGGTTACTACCGTTCCTTCTGCCATAGTTTTTCTTCAGTCGTAGCACCACTTACGGATCTTTTAAAGGCCAAGGCAAGATTTGTTTGGTCGGCAAATTGTGCACTGGCTTTTGACAATGTCAAATCTTTATTGTGTTCTTCTACTGTCCTTTCTGCCCCTTGCTTTGAGAGACTGTTTTCTTTGCAGGTGGATGCACTGTCCTCCAACAGGACAATGAGAAAGGCATGGTCCACCCTGTCAGTTTCTTCTCTCGCAAGTTTAACTCCTATCAATTGAATTATTCTGTCATAGAAAAGGAAGTGTTGGGTTTGATTTGGGCGTTACAATATTTTGATGTTTATGTTGGTTTGGGTCAACCCGTTGTTGTTTACACGGACCACAACCCGTTGACGTTTTTGAATTCTTTTCATTGCCCAAATCAAAGGCTCATTCGTTGGTCTTTGTTTTTGCAGGCTTACTCCCTTGATATTCGGCATATCAGAGGATCTGAAAACGTGGTCGCTGATGCACTGTCACGTGCTCATCCGAATATTTGAAGTGCAGTCAAATATTTCATTAATTTTTGTTCTTTTTATTACAGGGAGTCCTGACAGATCCCTGTCTTAAGGGGTGGGGTGTGACGACCCATGTGCTATGTGGGTCATCTCTGAGGTGATCTGTGACTGCTCCGCTTTGGCGACTGATTGTTCTCTGATGGGTTCATTGAGAACACCTGCTGTTCGTTTCCTGCTTTGCCTTTTAAAAGCTGCATGACATCGTAGCACGGGGGCTCTCCACTTTGGGCCTGGTTTTGTTTGCGTTCAGATGAACTTTAGTTTGCGTTATTCATCCAACATTACTACAGTCCATTACAGTTACATGCATTTACTTAACTTTACACCACTGATTCCTGACTGTCTCATCTTACATTGTATTTCTTTCTTTATAATTATATTTTGTTAATAAATTCTGTATATTATTGGCACTTTCTTGTGTGTCCCGTCTTTGTTACGTCCTTCCCGAGCCTGGGGGCGTAACACTTGCAACCAAGAATGATGGCAAATAATTGTTCTTTGCGGACCACAAATATCCCCGACTGGGTTAGAGGTGCGCTGAATGGGAAAGACACGGAAAACAAATAGCGCGTTCTACAGATCCACTAAAGGGACATATGGTTAGCCACATGCTATCGATAGCCTTTTACATTACAGGACTTGCGGTTTCACTTACCAGCAACAGAGTAAGATGATGGTGAATGATTTGCAGAGCACCATTGACAAACCTCTAATCTTGTAAAATGTGTGGCAAGTACAGCCACTCCATAGTATAAACATCGCTAATATCCAAAGTGAAAGTAAAACGGTCACGCGCATTCAAAGGCATTTTCAATGCCCCTCATATTAATAATGGCTCACTGATGCCCGCAGTTAATATACAGTAAAATGACCCAACGATATAATTGTGAGAGAAAGTATTGGAATATTTTGAGCAGTTTAAGACCTTATGAGCAGTTGATTTATGCTAATGGATGGACTGCCATGTTAATAAGTGATGTCATGCGGTTTCGTTTATTTTTTTAATGTTTCAGCATGTTCCAATCATTATATGACTCGAGTTACCTATCTTTAAATACATAAAACAGTTTTTATCATACAGATTAAAAGCGTGAAGGGTCTTTCGCTCTCACTTTCTGTTAATGGGTGTGTAACAAGCCTAAAAACATGTGCGTGCATGCATACAGGGAAGGGGTGCTATTTTCAAATAATAATCAAATAATTCCCAGCGAATTTAGAATATTACTTTTGCTTGAAATGCCCATCCCTAGTATATACACGTGTACAAAATGTAGAATGTGTACATACGGTGCATAACGTGTATTGATAACTGTAAGTATGTCTAATAGTACACTGTGTGTACTGAGTATATGTATTCTGCACATTGTCTTCTGTACAAGTCTGTAAGTATGTATTGTCTATTTGTAAATAGTTTCTGCACTGTCTGGAGCACGCTCAAGAATTTCACACATCAGGGCACGTGAGGTGGTGATGTGACAATAAAAGTGATTTGATGATATCGTCGCGTTAACTAAGATCTGGCTAATTCGGTACTTCTAACGCACCTGTTAAGGATTAGTATGGCTGGATCGAGTTATCGGAGATAATTGCACGTTCATGGGTTGGTTTAAAAGGGCAGATGTATCAATACTCAAAAACATGATCAGCGATTGGCTGGTGGCAAGATAGCAACGTAATGACATTTAATTATCATAGGTCGTTAAAAAAAGGCTTTACAAACTCTGGAAAAAAAGCCCAAGCAATATCACCACTGTAGGGTCTTGGACAAATTTTTTTTTTTTTGAGCTTTGATAATTCTAGTGTTTTCAAATTTGTGTATGGTATAGAACATTAAATAATTTGTTCCCTTCTGTACTTTGTGGTTTTGTGCAATTTTGCTCTACAGCAGGGATGGGCAACTTTGTTCCTGGAGGGCCACTGTCCTGCAGAGTTTAGCTCCAATCCTAATCAAACACACCCACCTGTAGCTTTCTATTGATCTTGAAGACCTTGATTAACTGGTTCAGGTGTGTTTGATTAGGGATTAGGGTTGATTAGGGTTAAAAAATCTCCTGATAAATGATGACTGAATTTACATTTCTAGTTGATCTGTTTCTTTAAATGAACTTTTATCAGAGTATGTATGCATGAATATATATAGACAATTATATATGCATGTTATACCTTGAAAGGATCTCCGTCACTGAAATCCAGGGAAATTATGAGGTCAATGTCTCGTTCTTTTCTCAGCACTGAGGGGTACGGTGAGTTGAGCAACAGTCCGGCGTCTATATAGTCTCTTGTCTCACTTTCCACAAGAGCGGAAGGCACTCTTTTATCTGACAATATTGGAGTGAGAGATCACAGCATTGTAAGTATTTTTATTTACACTCCGTTGTCAGTTAGCACATGTGTCGGTTCTCACCTGTCATGTTGTGGAGAAAGTTATATTCCCTGCCCCAGATCCAGGGAGATTTCATGCATTCACAAATTCTTATCAAAAGATCTGTGAAACAAATGCACACTTCAGAATAAAGCTTCTCCAAAGTCAGTCAAAAGTCAAAGTCTGCTTTATTGTCAATTCTGCCACATATACAGCACATACATACAGATAATTGAAATTGTTTACTCTTAGACCCGTGGTGCATACAGATAACACTAAACACTAACAGTAGAACGTAAAAATACAGATTACTGCTGATTAAATATATATAAAATACAACTATACAAATAAGGACATGTAAAAAAAGATGGCAGACAGAGTGCAAAACCAGTGAAATATAAAAACAGTGCAGATATGAGTGTAGTGCAAAAAGAGCATATCAGTCTGTTTAAAGTGACAAAGGAGCTCAGAAAGCAGTCATTATTTAAACTGTCATAAGAAGTTCAATGCTGTAACGAGGTAGTGAACAGTCCAATGGTGCACAAAGTGACTGGTGTGGGTCACTGTGTGTTAGTGGGAGGACCTGGGGGTTGGGGGTGGGGTCGGAGGGTCTGAGTTCAGTAGTGCATGGGGTAAAAGAGGGCAGGGACAGTGTTCAGTCATGTTATTTTCCCTTATATGTTTTGCTTCTCCCTTTGTTTTCATGTCAGCAGGTAATTAGGACTTAACACCTGGTCTAATGGAGTTTGGATATGAAAGGGCTGTTCACTTGTAGGTTTTTGGTTACTTATTATATGGGGTTAAATTGGAATTTGTTATGTGGGGGGGGGGGGGGCTCTGTGGTATCGAGCTTATATATATATATATATTTACATTTAGTAATTTAGCAGACACTTTTATCCAGAGCGACTTACAAACGAGGACAATAGAAATATATATGTATTATGTGTGTGTGTGTGTGTTGTTGTTTTGATTCAAATATGATTTATTCTAATGCAATATTCTCATCGGTTTTCTATTAGCTGTGACATAGGCTGTAAATCTGCATGTTTTTATTTATATTTTATCCATGGGCTTTATATATATATATATATATATATATACCTTTATAGAGGGTATTTTCTCAATAATCTCATTAACTTTAATTTCAAATTCTAACATTTGATCTATAAATTCTATTAAAATAATGTGATTGTTATTATCTATACATTATGAAAAGAAATAATTTACACAAAAAATACAAATACATTGAATTGTGAGATTCTTTAAAAAAAATATATATACTGTATATATATATATATATATATATATATATATATATAATGTGTATATACTGTATATATATATATATATATATATATATATATATATAATGTGTATATATATATATACAAATAAGAAATGGTGGAAATCATACTTTTCAACTAAATTAAAACGCCAGTAGGTGCCAGTAGTGAGCGTTTAATGAGTGAGTCATTAAATGTTTCATTCAAACGCCAGATTCATCAAATGTTTATGCATGGGCTAATGAAACTTTGACTCAACCGATTCGTTTAAAACAATTAATCATTCAGCAATGAATCGGATGTTGCATTGATGCGCTGTGCTTCTACCTAAAATGTAAGTGACTTAATATTTTTTGTATTTGCTCATTGAACTGTTTCTATAATTATAATTGAAGTATTGTTGCCTAACTAACTGTAAATATAAATCTTTCAATTTTTACCTCAGTATGCTGCGTTTCTTAGTGTTGCGCGTTTAGATTTCTCCTGGAGACGCTGCGTGAACCTCGCCTCAGCAGCGCAGCCTTATACTGTCAATAGATGCATTACACAGCTGCATCTCAATTAATTAGAATGTCGTGGAAAAGTTCATTTCAGTAATTCAATTAAAATTGTGAAATTTGTGTATTAAATAAATGCAATGCACACAGACTGAAGTAGTTTAAGTCTTTGGTTCTTTTAATTGTGATGATTTTGGCTCACATTTAACAAAAACCCACCAATTCACTCTCAACAAATTATAATACTTCATAAGACCAATGGAGGTGATCAGTTTGTGGCACTGCTGAGGTGGTATGAAGCCCAGGTTTCTTTGACAGTTGCCTTCAGCTCATCTGCATTTTTCGGTCTCTTGTTTCTCATTTCCCTCTTGACAATACTCATAGATTCTATATGTTCAGGTCTGGTGAGTTTGCTGGTCAGTCAAGCACACCAACACATGGTCATTTAACCAACTTTTGGTCATTTAACCAACTTTTGGTCATTTAACCAACTTTTGGTGCTTTTGGCAGTGTGGACAGGTGCCAAATCCTGCTGGAAAATGAAATCAGCATCTTTAAAAAGCTGGTCAGCAGAAGGAAGCATGAAGTGCAGTGACGTTGGTTTTCAAAAAACACAATGGACCAACACCAGCAGATGACATTGCACCCAAATCATCACAGACTGCGGAAACTTAACACTGGACTTCAAGCAACTTGGGCTATGAGCTTCTCCACCCTTCCTCCAGACTCTAGGACCTTGGTTTCCAAATGAAATACAAAACTTGCTCTCATCTGAAAAGAGGACTTTGGACCACTGGGCAACAGTCCAGTTCTTCTTCTCTTAGTCCAGGTAAGACGCCTCTGAAGACAACTGTAGCCAAACTCCTCGACACGTCTGTGTGTGGTGCTCTTGATGCCTTGACCCCAGCCTCAGTCCATTCCTTGTGAAGTTCACCCAAATTCTTGAATCGATTTCTTGACAATCCTCATAAGGCTGCGGTTCTCTCGGTTGGTTGTGCATCTTTATCCTTCCACTCAACTTTCTGTTAACATGCTTGAATACAGCACTCTGTGAACAGCTTCTTTGGTAATGAATGTTTGTGGCTTACGCTCCTTGTGAAGGGTGTCAATGATTGTCTTCTGGACAACTGTCAGATCAGCAGTCTTCCCCATGATTGTGTCGCCTAGTGAACCAAACTGAGAGACCATTTTGAAGACTCAGGAAACCTTTGCAGGTGTTTTGAGTTGATTAACTGATTGGCATGTCACATATTCTAATTTGTTGAGATTGGTGAGTTTTTTATTAAATGTGAGCCTTAATCATCACAATTAAACTAACCAAAGACTTAAACTAATTCAGTCTGTGTGCACTGAATTGATTTAATACACAAGTTTCACAATTTGAGTTGAATCACTGTAAAGGAATTTTCCTTTATGGACAGTAATCAAACAGTGAGACATAGATTCAGATGTATGTATTATATGTTTTCTTCTCGTAGTTAGATAAGCATTCTTTGTGTGATGATTTACTATGATTGAGAAGTGATAGAGGTAAGGAAACGCAGATGGTCAAGGGGGCATTTGCCTCCCTTTTCTGTATAACCATTAATCGGTAAACAAACTGGTATCTTTCCCTCTAGAGGAGGGAAGGAGGAGGCCTTGGAAGGAAAGGACTATAAAACAGACCAAAACTGCTTTCCCTTAGCTCTCTTGCGCTCTTGCTCTCTTGCTCTGTAGCTCCTTATCTCGGGCTCTCTGGCTCTCTGTCTCTCTGGCTCTCTTCTTATCTCTCTCTCTCTCTCTCTATCTCTCTCTCTCTCTCTCTCTCCTCACTGACTCACAGCTATGTATGTTAGAACTGAGGGATCTTCTCTTGCAAGGGAATAAATACCTTTATTATTATAATATGGACTCAGAGTTGTCTCTTACTCAGTGAGATGTTTGTTAGAAAGAAATTGCCACAACATCACTAAAATAAATGAAATTTTCCACGACATTCTAATTTATTGAGATGCACCTGTATACAGTAGCTATATCCACTATTCGCCACTTACTCTAAATGTAATCAAATCAGAATAATGCTTGTGTTTTGGTGTTTACATACTTATTTTTGGTTAGTGATGTTTTAATAATGATACTTTTCTGGCATTAATGAAGCGTTAATGTCAAGCCCTGGAGTCTATGTGCCAGGTTATTTATGCTTTGGCCTGTTTTTATTGCAGCCATGAGCTAGACTCTAACAAGTGGTTATTGGAACTTTAAAGGGGTCATCACCCATTTTCCACAAGTTGATATGATTCTTTAGTGTCTTAATGAAAAGTCTATTACGTACTTTGGTTAAAATTTCTCAATGGTAGTGTAAAAAAACACCCTTTTTACCTTGTTAAGATCAGCTCTGTGTACAGCAGCCCGTGTTAGTGCATGTCTATTTAAATTCTAATGAACTCTGCTCACCCTGCCCCGCTCTTCTGCGGGATGATGAGCCGTACTGTATATTTTTAGGCGCATTTAGACGTAGACGCATTTAGAAAGATCAGCGCATTCCCTTAAAAAACAAAAGTAACGTTGCATCCTCTGCATCTTCAGCAGCTCAGATGTCGGGATTAAATGACAACTGCTATATTCATTATTACATCCAACCACAAAACACTTACATCGCTTAATCTGAGACTTTCTATTCTACACCTACTCCGGGGTAGACACAATGGCAAAATGATGACAGTTCACTCAGGGGGCGGGGCTAAGGTAAGACAGTCTTGTCAATCAACTATCGTGGGCGAGGCCTGTGCAGAACTACATCATTCTGACAGGAATCTTGGAACAGCATGATTTGATAAAGTCTGCTAGTGATTTTTAAAATGGGAATCTTACAAAGCATGAGAATACCCCACCGATGATTTTTTTATTCCATGCTGTCTGGAAACAAAAACACTTTTTTCATCTGTCTCTTTAAATACAAATGAGCAGCTGCTCCACACCCCCTTTCCAAAAAAATCTCCTGTGTATCAGCATATTATCTGTGTATTAAATTCTTATATTTAACTAAAAATGTTTGTTGGTTCTTATACATCATTAAGTGGTGCCGTATTTTCATAGTCTAAAAAAGTTTAGAAACCTCTGGCCTATGGCACAAGCCATTAAAACCCGTTTTGGTTTAAACTGGATGTTGAATTACATCTTTTTAAAAGATGAAAATGTTTCATTGGGTAAGATGGTTGACATATTAATGTTGCTAGAAAATCAGAAGTGAAATACATTATATGTATTATGTTAGAGTGACTTTAACCTACCGAATGGAGGGAAATTGAACCAACCACTCAAACGGTTGCATACATCCATGTTGTATTGCTGCATAAGCCGTTTTGCTTCTTCTTTATCAGCGAGATTCAGTTTTTCCACCTGAAAAATCAGCTGACCTTTGCCTTCAGCGAGCTCTGAAAAAAAAAGTTTGGCATATCATTGAGATCTTATGTGCATATGTATATACAACATAAAATTCTAGTTTCTATAAGCATAATTTACAAAAACATTAATTATTTATTTTGTTTGCAAAAAGACTGGTTTGCTTCCATATCCATTTTCACTGTTTCATAATTAGTTTATTTTTCATAATGTTTTTACTGTTTAAATTTAGCTGAAAAGACATTTAATAGATTGAAAACTAAACTAAAGAGCAGAGCTACTATTTATTTATTTTAAATAGTATTTCATTTTTTTTCTAAATGAAAAGGTAAAAGCTTTTAATCAAGGTAAAATTAAAAGTTGTCAGCAGATTCCTGTGGTGACAACTTGTAATGTGATAACTATGGAAAGTAGTTTAAGTTGTGAGGGACATGCAGTCCGTTTAAAATACTTTTGTCAATTGTTCAACTGATAAAACAAGAGGACAAAAAATCAAGAAAACACGGTTTGTGAATATTAGCTCTGATATGAACATACAAGATTGTATGTCTTTTCTCTGCAGCGTAATTTTCATTTGCATCTAAATAAATTGTTTGGATAGTAATGGTGGATTATGGTGGAATGGTGATGTTCAATAACCATTTTTTCTGTCTTAATTTATTTTTTTTGTGTAATTGGGGATAATTTCAATAGCTAAGCCCAAATATTATTTGTTTATGAATTCTAGCACACAGGAAGAGCTTACCATTCAGAGTTTCTCTGATGGATTTATCAAGAGCAGAAGGATCTTTGCCATGTAAAACATGGAGATTCATGTCCACAAGATCCATGAGAACCTGGCAACACTTGTCTGCAGATGGGTTGTTTGGGTCTTTTGAAGAAAACATACAATGAACAAACATGAACATAATGCAAAATGTTTTAACAAATATTTTACATGTAAATAAAAAAATAAAAGCAATGAGAAATGCTTTACCTTTCCCCATTTCCTCAAGTATTGTTTTGATATTAGGAAAGAAATGGTGAAAGAAATCTGAAGAGAAACAAAATAAGCACATTACAAAGAACTGACTGTTAATTTGAGTCAGAACTGAATCTTGAGAACAATTGCAGCTGCACCTTTTATATTTTGCCAGATGAATTCAAGGATCTCCTCTCCATCAGCTAAAGCGCTGCCACACAGAGCTGCGGAAAACAGTATACAGACAACAGGAAGTTGAAAACAAATATTTAAAAAAACATTTATTCTAAAAGAATATTAATATGACAGTCTACAGTGATCAAATATAGAGCAGACACCTAGCAGGCCATAAGACACTGAGTGACCAAACTTCAATTTCAGGACAATGTCTAATGTCAACATTAATTTAACATTGATTATGACGACAGCTGACATTGATGTTTAGTTGGTTTTAAGATGTGGTATACAGTAACCAAAACCCAATGTCTGCCAAACATCAGAAGATTTATGTCCATTAATTTCAAATTATAACAAGATTAGATGTTGATGTTTTGTTGGTTTTTAAATACCAGAAAATATTTCCATAATTTGCTCACCCTCAAGGTATTCCAAAACCTTGGAGTTTCTTTCTTCTGCTGAACATATATATATATACAGTATATACAGGTGCATCTCAATAAATTAATATGTCGTGGGAAAGTTCATTTATTTCACTAATTCAACTCAAATTGTGAAACTCATGTATTAAATAAATTCAATGCACACAGACGGAAGTAGTTTAAGTCTTTGGTTCTTTTAATTGTGATGATTTTGGCTCACATTTAACAAAAACCCACCAATTCACTCTCAACAAATTAGAATATGTGACTATCAGCTAATCAACTCAAAACACCTGCAAAGGTTTCCTGAGCCTTCAAAATGGTCTCTCAGTTTGGTTCACTAGGCTACACAAGTGAGGATTGACCTCCCTGTCACACTACTCTTATGGTCGACAGAGGTGGGTAGTAACGGGTTACATTTACTTGGGTACATTTTTTAGGTAACTAATACTTTTAGAGTATATATAAAAATGGGTACATTTACTCTTACTCAAGTACATTTTTTGTGAAAAACTGTACTTTTACTTCGTTACTATTGGCTACGCTCCTCTCGTTACCTTATCTTAATGCAATACACGTTAAAAATGCTTACATTTGTTCCAAACGTGCCGTCTACTTTTCTCTGGGCAATGAGCGATGCCCATTCACAAATGATTCATTCTTTTGAGTTAATTCTGTTCAAAGGCTTGATCAAACCAGTTGGCAAACCAGTGAATCGGTTTGCGATTCAGTTTGAATGATTCGTTCAGTTCCCTGCCGCATGTGCTGTGTCGTCTGAAGCGGTTCTCACTCAGAGTTTAAGAACATTAAGAGCGTTGAGGAATGTTTCAGTTTCAGGAATGCCTTTGCCTAGACACAATTAATATTGATATTTTCGCAATATTTATGCTTGCAGAAATATAGGCTACATTTTGCAGAACAGACGGAAGAAGATCAGAAATGTCATCAGCTGTTACTCCAGGTTTCAGAGTCATACGATCCTTCTGAAATCATTCTAATATATTGATTTATTACCAGTGTTGGTAACAGTTTGCTGTTTAATATTTTTTGGAACCCGTGACATTTTGTTCAGGATTCTTTGATGACTAGAAAGCTAAAAAGAGTAGCATTGAAATATATCAACCTGTTGGAATGATTTCTGAAGGATTATGTGACACTGAAGACGGGCGTAAAGGCTGATGAAAATTATGATTTGCATCACTGAAATAAATTACATTAAAAAAACATTACAAATCTTTTGAACGTGTGTGTGGACAGACAAGCACACACATTACATAAATGTATCTATATATCGAAATAAAAATAGACCATGGATATACAGTATATGATGCAAAGTAACTAACTACTGGAGTATTTTTTTTGTATCCGATACTTATTTAATCCTACTCCAGTAACTATTCAGACTATTACTTTTACTTGAGTAAATATTCATATAAGTAATTTTACTTCTACTTGAGTAGAGTTTTTGGGTACTCTACCCACATCTGATGGTCAAACCAGTGAAACGCCCCTCTATGGACTGGACTTGAGTTTCCTGCTTTCCCTGAGGTATGAGTGAGATGTGTGCTCTAAAGGAGCGGTACCTCTTTATGCATGAATGGGTTATTGGGTCCCATTATACAGGTTCTTTCGGGTCAGGTTAAATGGGACCCGCACTCTCCATCGAGATAGAGAGCAAAAGACTATGTTCAGCTGTAACAGTTAACAATCTCTCAGTGCTTCCTTCTGGTCGCGCTAGGAAGTGCTCCCCTCACTTTAAGGGCTAGACATGAGCCTATCACTCCCAGTTTGAGCTATGAGGGCCGGCCTCCGCTCAAGAGCCAAGAGCGCCACTTCAGAGAACTCCATATGCAACCATACCGAGTTTCTAGGCTCATCCCTGTCGTCTCCTTGGCCACTTGCCTCTATGGTGAGACCCTGTTGCTCTCTGTTGGAATGTGCGATCCCCTTCTAAGCTGGATCCCATTTCTGATGTCCCATTGCTTTCAATCTGCTCTCTGGACCTGGCAGTGCTCCCCTCACTCTCCGTCTTTTATGAGCTTGCTGCTCCTGGGCAGATCATGTGGGTCCTCCTCTCTATTTGAGAGCTAGGTTCTTTGCCCCTGGGCTATTGATCACTTCGGCCAGGCTGGGTTCTCTCTGTTTGCTAAAGATCGAGCCATCCACTTTGAGCTCCGTGGCAGTGACATCAGGTAGTTTGGCCGCTTGCTGCCTTCCTGATGAGTTGCCCCTATTTGGTCGAGCGTTGGGCCGCCTTCTGCCCCCCTGATATGCTGCTCTTATGATTAAGCTCGTAGTGCTCCACTCAATCTAGAGGGTTATCTATGAGCATGCTGCACATTGAGCGTTTGTGTCCCCCTCTCGATTTGAGAGCTGTGTGCTATGCTCCTTCAAGTTATGTATGGGCATAATGCTCCTAAGCCTGTCCCGTGACTAGTATGGTTGAGTTGGTGATGCTCCCTTCATATGTTTTTTTTTTTTCTGAGGAACGCCATTTTCAATCCACATGCACGCTGAGTATGAGTAACTGATCTCTGAGATATTCCTAAGATGGAAAAGGGATTGCTCTTAAGGTAAAGTTGAGTGTTGTCAGCATAGCAATGTAATGATATTCCATGCTGGCTGATGACATGACCGAGGGGGAGCATAAACAGGGTGGGTCTGATCTCTGAGAGACACCACAACTGACATTGTGTGTCAAGGATTTAGCCTCTCCCAAGGCAACATACTCCATTCTCCCAGCAAGGAAGGATGAAAACCAGTTATAGACAGAGCCAGAGAGAATAATGGTGTGACCTAAATTATGCAGAAAAATGTCGTGATCCACCGCGTCAAGTGCTGCAGTCAAATCCAAAAGGACGAGAAGAGATGGGGAATCAGCGTCTGCTGCTATCAGCAGGTCGTATGTAACCAACCCTGACCAGAGCTGTTTCAGTGCTGTGGCCAGAGCGGAAACCAGACTGGAATTTCTCAAACAGATTGTTTTGCTTTAAATGGGTATGAAGTTGTGCAGCAACTACTTCTTCCAGCACTTTAGAAAGGAATGGAAGGTTGGAGATGGGCCTGTAGCAGGCAAGGATTTCTGTATCTAAAGTTTTTTTTTGTGGTCTGATGACAGCAGTTTTCAGTTCAGGTGGAACATGACCAGCCTGGAGGAAGTGACTGATAAACTTAGTAATGAGGGGACTTATGACACAAATGTTATATTTCACCAAGACTGTAAGAAAAGGGTCCCAGGCACAGGTGGATGGTTTTATCTTTATGATTATGTCCTCAAGCGCTCGCTGTGAAATGTCAGAGAGGTTGGGGAGTCCCATGCTGTAAATCAGCATTTAAGACAAGCAGAGCAGAGGAACTGGACAGAAGAGAGGGAATGGTGTCTACATTTTTCCAGAAAAAAAGTGATAAAGCTATTGCATCTCTCCTTTCTAGCTTCTAAATGAGAGTTAGCTTGCAGTTTCAGGATGCGATTTATAATATAGAAATGCTGCTTTGAGTTTCCAGTGCTACTGTTAATGATACCAGAATAAAATCCTGACATAGCATCTCTCAAGGACATTGCATGGGCCTTCTGATGCCCTCTGTTGGCCTGCCTGTGAACAGGGAGTCCTGTGACCTTAAGACAGCGCTCAAGGACATATCCAGCTGTCTTCATCTTTTGCAGTTCACAGGAAAACCATGGGGCTGAACGGGAGATGGTAATGGTTCTAGTTCTGAAAGGGGCATGGAGATCTAAGATACTGCTCAAAGATCTTTTGTAAAAGTCAACCGAATTAGTAACTTAATAGAAATAAGCAGAGGAGAGATGCTGAAGATCTATAATTAAGGAGTCCAGGTTAATCTTTTTCAAATTCCTGAAACACATTTGACACTTGTCTTTGTTTAGGGAACAAGGGAGTGACAATTCCATTGAAATGACCTTATGGTCAGACACACCCAAATCTTACACCGGAAGGTTACTACTGGGGGCAGAGTTTGAGATTACCAAATCCAATGTGTGTCCCCTAGAATGTTTGTGGACATCAACACGTTTTGGGAGATTAAGACAGTCCAATAAATGCAAAAACTCAGCCGCAAAGTTGCAGGAGGAAGTATCTATATGAATATTAAAATCTCCAACTATTAAAATATTATCAGTGGTAGAGCAAAGTGTTGTAAGAAGGTCATGCCTCTCTGAGATGAACACTGAGTCTAAGCCCTTTTCCATGATATGGTCTTGTATAAAGGATGACTTGTATGCAGAAGTGGGCAGTAACTGATTACATGAAATCTGGATTACGTAATCAGATTCCAAAAATGAAGTACTTGTAATTAGAATAAGTTATAAGTATTTTAAAATACTTGTGATCAGACTACAGTTACTTTTTTATTGATTAGATGATTACATATTATTCATCATTTATTGACTAATATCTCTTTTATCTTTAAAATTTTCCTTTCTAAAATATTCTAATGCTTGTATACAACCAGAAAGTCCAGTTTTGTGGACATTCACACATAGACTAGTAATTAGTCAGGTGGCGACAACATTTGACCAATAGATTTACAAAAATAATGTCAGGATTAAGAAGTGTTTCAACATTGCATCAACTACTGATGAACACGTTCATTTTTATTTGAATTATCACTCAGTAGGTTATTTAACCATGTATTATTGAAAAGCTTTTGTCATTTTGAAAGCCATTAACGGACTTGGACTCCTGCAGCAACCACGTTGCATTGGTTTATTTATAAGAGTATGCGGCAGTTCGTGCCGGTGCGCCAATGGAAGCACACAAGAGAGTCATTTTGAAACATCAAGATAAATAAAATTGTGACCTGAAACCCAACACTTTCTTTACTGAGGTGCATATCTCTGTTCTGAGACAATCGGACAGCATAGAATGCGTGCAACGAGCACTCCCTCATAATTAATGTCACTCGCTTCAATTCATTGTGATCTCACGACGTTCCGTTAATAAGCTCTACACTGCACAATGAATCTGTAAAGGAATTTTTCCTTATGTGTATTAATCTTTAGTGAAACATAGATTCAAGATGTATGCCTCATATGTTTTCTCACTTGCAGTTAGAAAAGTATTCTGTGTGTGATGATTTACTATGATTGGGAAGTGATAGAGGTAAGGAAACGCAGATGGTCAGGGGGTCAAGGGGGCATTTGCCTCCCTTTAACTAGTATAACCATTAATAGATAAACAAACTGGTATCTCTCCTGTAGGGGAGGGAAGAAAGAAGGCCTTGAAGGAAAGGACTATAAAACAGGCTGGCACTGCTTCTCCTTATCTCTCCTCACTGACTCACTTATGTGTATTGGTGACGAGGATCTCTCTTGCAAGAGAATAAATACTTTTATTACTATAATTTGGACTCAGAGTTGTCTCTTACTCAGTGATGATGTTTGTTTGAAAGAAATTGCCACAACAATTTGGTGTCAGAAGTGGGATTCCTTGGGCGTGACTTCTGGACCTGACAGCGAACGGAGGCTGATCACCTTGGAGCTGAAAGGTCCAACCCTACCTCGCAAAAAAGATTCAGAGACGAGGGACCGTTCCGCTGTTGGGACCGGAAAGATCGACCACTGGAATCAAAAAGAACCCAGGTGGCACAAAACGACATCTCTGGTAAGAGTCAATTAAATTCAGTTTAATTAGGGGGGAAAGAGTGAAATTGAACCATATTGGCTGAAAACTACCAGGTTGTTGTTGCAAATGTGTTAAACATGTATGTAAAAAATGTGAACAAACAGTAGATTGTTGGCTCAAGGAAGCAGATAAAAGAGAAAGAAAGCAAATGCAGAAAGAGTTAGCAGGAAGGAAAAATGAAAAGTGTGAAAGTTTATCTGTATGTGTGTCTGCACCACCAGAACCGACTAACCCACAGTATGTTTGTGTTTCTCCACATGAAAATGCGGTGAGGCCGGCACCGCCAGAGTACAAAACACACATCTACCCAGTGGCTCAGCTGGATGCATTGAAATTCGACCCCGACCTCGACTGTTCTCCGCCAAGACAACCGCAGCAGGACGCACAAGCACGAGCAGCGCGAGACGCTGAATGAAGAAGCACGAGCAGCGCGAGACGCTGAACAAGTGGCACGAGAGGCAGCGCAAGCAGCGTATGCAGCGCCGCGAAAGCGAAGGGGGAGAGAGAGATGCAGCTGGCTGTTGTCGAGCACGAGCGCACCACCAGCAAAGCAAAACTGGAAGAAAAAAGGGTATCAAGAAAGTGGAAATGTGGACTGTGTGCAAGTAATGAACATGACTTTTCTACCTGCACGAAGTGCAGGTTGTGCAAGAACCACGGACACTGGGCACAGGACTGTCCAGAGGTGCGGAAGGCGGATTGAAACGAGAGGGACGGAGAGCAGGAGAGGGGAGGGCGAGTGACAGGCATTCAACCAGCTACGAAAAAGGGAAGTGAAAATTTATTGACACACACACACAACATGCTCACATACACTGATTCAAATACTGCTCTTTGCAATGAAGAAAATGCTTGCAACCCTTTATGTGTGACTGCTGAAGTTTTGAATAATGCTGTTACTGATGAAGGTCTGAGAATGTACAAAAGTTCAGGGTTAATGCTGTTACTGATGAAGGTCTGAGAATGTACAAAAGTTCAGGGTTTTTAAGGCTACCGAGATATCCCATGTTAGTTAACGGGACAATGATAGACTTTATGGTTGATTCGGGGGCAGCTCGATCCACCATAAGACCATGTGACTTGCCATGTGAACCAAGAATGACGGAGTTAGTGTTTGAAAGCACTTCGGCGTCAGGGCATACAATTTCAGAAAACTTTACTGTGCCGTTAAAATGTGAGACGGAGGGGGGCAGGGCATTGAAACATGCGTTTTTGTGCTCTGAAACCTGTCCGATTCCGTTGATGGCCAGAGATCTAATGTGTAAATTAAATCTGAAACTCACTGCTGGTCCATTTGGGATCGATATTGAAGAGGAACAGCAGATGAGTTGTGCAAAATTTGAGCCACAGTGGACATACGAGTGGCAGATAAAAGATTCTGATTGGGCACAAATGATTTTGAAATTGGCAAAGGATCGAACAGTATCAGCTAACACAGAAAATATGTTGCCTGACAGATTGCATTGCACGTCACATGTTGTAATTGAGCGTGAACCACAATATGAGGAAGAGTGGTTTAACGGGGCAGAAAATGAGAAAATAAGGTTTGATAAGATTTTCTGGAATGAAAATGTGTGTGCGCTTTCAGCTTGCCTGTCAGAAAAACAAATGCAGCTGTATTTGATAACGGGGGAGTCTGCGCCACACTTATCAGTAACCAAGGGCACCGAGCAGACATGGGCCGCTTTAGGCCTGTTTGTGAGAAAATGCATGAAAGCCACAGATTGGGCTGAAAAGGGAAACGGGGTGAACCACAGTGAAAATGTAGGGGCTTTTATGGCAAACTGTGATTTTGAGGTTGACGTACAGAGAACTGTGACTGCTATTGTCAAGAATGCAATGGAGAAACATGAGCACGGATCTATTTCTGCCATAGACATTCATCCTGTCCTGGCAGAAATACCTTCAAAATTGTGGGCAAAACACAAATATGATGTTGGGTTGATTAAAGGTTGTGAACCAGTTGTAATCACTCCAAAGTCCGATTACGGGCCATGTCAATCGCAATGTCCCCTGAAAAAGGAGGCATTGCGAGGGATCCAGCCAGTTTTTGAGTCTCTCCTGAAGGAGAAAGTAATCATTCCGTGTCATGATTCTCCAGTGCGAACTCCTATTTTCCCCGTGAAGAAAATAACATCAGGAAATAACTTCTCTGAGAAACGAGTAAAAGCTATCAAAGATGTACCAAGACCAATAACAAAGAAACAATTGTTATCATTCTTGGGAATGCGTGCATATTGTCGAACGTTTATTCCAAATTATGCATTTCTTGAGAAGCCCTTGAGAGCCCTGACAACAGGGAAAGGGCTGAGGTCATGTGACAAGATTGATTGGCCCACAGAAGCACAGGAGGCTTTTGCAAACATGAAAATGCAACTGGCTCAGGCTCCAACGTTGGGCCTCCCTGCGATTGAAAGGCCTTTTACACAGATGGTAGACGAAAAACATGGATTTATGAGTTCAGTGCTCTTGCAAACCCATGGGGACAGATTAAGACCAGTCGCATATTTTTCAACAAAGCTTGATGCAGTTGCAGCAGGGTTGCCACACTGCCTGAGGGCTGTGGCGGCTGCTGAGCTGGCTGTACTGGCTTCAAGGGAATTTGTGGGGTATTCTGATTTGACTTTGATGGTCCCACACGCAGTCTCCATGATTTTGCAAGAACAGAAAACGTCACATTTATCAACAGCCCGATGGCTGAGGTATCACACGATTTTGCTTGACATGCCAAATGTAACAGTGAAAAGATGCACAACTTTGAATCCTGCCACACTTCTCCCTACAGAGGAGGATGGAGAGGAACACCATTGCTGTCTATCGGTGTTGGAACAGGTGTGTACACCACGTCCAGACCTGTTGGACACACCTTTAGAGAACTGTGACAATGTCCTCTTAGTGGATGGGTCAGCGTCCAAAGATCCACAAACAGGCCTGAATAAGGTTGGTTTCGCGATGACCACTGAATTTGAAGTCGTAAAGTCTGGCAAATTGCCATCAAATTATTCGGCTCAGGCAGCTGAATTGGTTGCTCTGACAGAAGCGTGTAAACTTATGGCAGACAAATGTGTGACAATTTACACAGACTCGCGTTATGCTTTTGGGGTCACACATGATTTTGGTGCACTTTGGAAGCACAGAAATTTTTTGAAGTCGGATGGACAGCCGATATTAAACGCATCTCTTGTGTCTGAGCTTTTGGAGGCCATTCTTTTACCAGACGAGGTCGCGATCTGTAAATGCGCAGCGCACACTAACGATAAAAGTTTTATCTCCACAGGAAACGCCAGAGGAGACGCGGCGGCGAAGGCCGCGGCAGCACGGGAGACAAAAGAAACGACTTGTGCTTTAGTATCTGTGACTAACCCTGATATTTCCCCTTGTTTACAAAGTATGCAGACTTTTTCCACAGGAGCAGAAAAACAAAAATGGAGGTCGTCTGGCTGCAGCCTCCAGGGTGGTGTATGGATGAGTGTTGATGGCATTCCTTGTTTGCCCAAACACTTCTTTCAGCATTATGCTAAGTTGACACATGGGTTGGATCATGTGTCAAAGGGGAGTATGATAATGCAGATGAAAGAATTATGGTTTACAAAGGGGTTTACAGTGTTTGCTGAAATTTTTTGCAAAAGATGTGTCACTTGTAACACACACAATGTGGCTAGAGGGATAAAAACACCCTTAGCATCTCAACCAGCCCCAGCAGGTCCATTTGAATATCTAATGATGGATTTCATCGAATTAACCCCTTGTGGGAAACAGAAACACTGTCTGGTGATGGTTGACATGTGGTCAAAATGGGTTGAGGCCTTCCCAACCTCGAAACAAGATTCGGCAGCAGTGGCAAAGGCCCTGTTAACCGAGATTGTTCCGAGATGGGGAATTCCAAGAAAAATCAGTTCTGACAATGGCAGACACTTTGTCAATGATGCAATAAAGCCGGTGGGTCAGTTCTTGGGAATTGACATGAGAACACACTGCAGCTACGCGCCCTCATCAGGAGGGGCAGTAGAGAGACAGAACCAGACAATCAAGAACAAATTAGCGAAATGCTGTGAAGAGACGGGTCTGACTTGGCTTAAAGCCCTCCCAATCGTACTGATGTACATGAGAATGAGAAAAAGAGTGAAAACAAACCTGAGCCCATTTGAAATTTTGTTTGGTAGGCCGCCATTCATGGGCATAGAAGGGGGTAAACAAAGGCTGCCATCAACGGATGTGTGTGAGAATGACATGTTGAATTACTGCAAAGAAATGTCTTGTCTGTTATCAAATATTTCTGTGCAGGTAAAAGCTGCCCAGGGTAAGGTTGCTGAGACATTCCTGCACGAGGTCAGACCTGGCGATTTCGTGGTGATTCGTGATCACAGGAGAAAGAGCTGGAAATCGAAAAGGTGGCTTGGGCCTTTCCAGGTGCTTCTGGTGACGCACACGGCGGTGAAGGTCGCAGAGAGGGCTACGTGGGTTCACGTAAACCATTGCAGGAGGGTGCCGCCCATTGCGGAGGCGGAGCAATCGCTGGAGGAGGTTCAACGCGAGTGTCAATAAACGCTAAGACCCAGTTTGAAAAACCCTTGCATTGCAGCTGTGTGTTTAAGCGGAACCAGATATCAGCAGCAAGGAGGAGACTGGTTAAGGTCGGAATGTCTGTTCAATTGGTGAAAATGACAGTCTATCCGGATGATGATGTTAATGTTGACGACCAACAATATGATGACACAAGTAGCGGAAGTTACAGTGAAATGTGTTAATTGAGTTATGATGTTTTTTTCTATTTTCTTCCTGAGAATGATTGATATGTAAAGAAGGTTAGAAGCAGCAGTTATCCGTGTTACGAGATGACGTACAAGGAGAGGGGTTGGAACTGAGGGATTTTTTACATACTTTTAATATTTACATTTTATATTACAGAAGTAACTCAACAGTGATAAATTGATATGTTTATTTCCTACTATGAACTATACTATTTCTTGTTTATACTATGGTGACTGAGGGTTCGGCTTAGGCCGAGAGTGTGACAGCAGTGCCTGTCCATTTAGCCCGGCTATAGAATAAAGTCTTTACTTTGCTTGCTAAACATTTAGGGTCTGACCCAACAAAAACAGCCTAAGCATTTTTCAAATTTTTCAAAAACTTACTTCACAGGTTCAAGGAGAGTGATCATTTATGCGAAAATCAGAGATGAAGAGTATAAGTGTGATGTAATGACTTGAACTTGCATTTATTATTATTATTACTATTATTATTACAATGTTTGATTAATCAGTTATCAGAGAATGATAAAAAGGGAGGCGTTGTAAAGGAATTTTTCCTTATGTGTATTAATCTTTAGTGAAACATAGATTCAAGATGTATGCCTCATATGTTTTCTCACTTGCAGTTAGAAAAGTATTCTGTGTGTGATGATTTACTATGATTGGGAAGTGATAGAGGTAAGGAAACGCAGATGGTCAGGGGGTCAAGGGGGCATTTGCCTCCCTTTAACTAGTATAACCATTAATAGATAAACAAACTGGTATCTCTCCTGTAGGGGAGGGAAGAAAGAAGGCCTTGAAGGAAAGGACTATAAAACAGGCTGGCACTGCTTCTCCTTATCTCTCCTCACTGACTCACTTATGTGTATTGGTGACGAGGATCTCTCTTGCAAGAGAATAAATACTTTTATTACTATAATTTGGACTCAGAGTTGTCTCTTACTCAGTGATGATGTTTGTTTGAAAGAAATTGCCACAACAAATCTCTTATTTACATCGTATCTACACTTTGTTATAATGAGATGATTCCCGTCCTTGCACAACTCAGCACTTGACAAAAACTCAGCATTTTGATCAGTAAGTGGATTCTAACTTAAACGCTTCTGGTCACTGCATTCAAGAAATCAGCGGATATGTCAGTGAACGGCTACATTGATCAAGGCTGCAAATGTTTCGCCAATATCATATGGGGCCCTCTGGTTCCACGGGGCCCTAAGTGCACTGTATGATGTTACAGAAAGTTTTCTGTTCCAGTTCCTTTCACACAGCAGTGTTATTTATCTTGTTAATCTGCACGTTAACATAAAGACTCTTGTGCTGGGCTATTTGACTAGCGAATGCATTGCACTGAGTCTGCATTCCACTTACAGTATATCGGTGGAACATACAAACTACACAAACTGTGTGGGGGTAGTCTAAACTGAACCACTCACCATATAGGCAACTACAACCAGGGCGTCGCTGAAAATTAGTGTGTGAGTTTGTTTACAGAATGCTGTTGTCACTGCTGCAAACTCCCTTATATATAATTATTCGAAAAATATAATTTCCTTGCAGCCAGTGGGCCCCCTTTCTAGTGTAGGCCCCTGGGCTTCAGCCCCTTGAAGCCCATGCCAAAGACGTTCCCCATAGTGACCCCTAGAGGACACAGTGTCTCGTTCCCTTCTTAGAGAACCATGGTTACATACGTATGGCAGTTTTTTTTTTTTTTTTTTGTAATTCAAATTGTACATTTGAATGCAACAATCCGATACCCGCTGGGATAGTGTTAATTCTGTGAACCCCAGGAGGCTTCTTGCCCTAGGAAGGAAATAAGTTTTCCCGAGTAGTGGGGCAATATGGTCACATTATATTGTGCTGTTCAATTTTGTGCAGTTTAGTAAATTTTATCATTTATTTAATCTAATAATATATTGGGCATGCTAAACTCCTCTCTAAATACTCAAATTGTTAATTCCTAAACATAATGTCATTATTTACATTTCATTATTTAGCAACTACTACATACCTGATAACTGGATCAGTACAACATCACAGACACTATTGATATGTTAGTTTGATACCTTGCAGGTACAGCATGTCCATTTCAGGCTGGGATTTTATCTTTGAGCCGTTGTCAAACTGGCTGCCGAAGCTGGAGGTTTCCACAAACGCTCCAGTGAGGGAATAACCTGCTTCATATGGAGTGATCTCAAACAAGGGGTCTGCAGACAGAAAACGCCTCCATATAACAGCTGACATAAAAAGTTATAAAATGTTCTGTCTTTCTTTCATAGAAACATACACCAACACATACCTCCATCTCCTTGCTGTTTGCATTGCTTGTCGATCCCTGTGTAGATGGGAAACGGGTCCTTGCTATGCTGGTCCCACTCTTGTGTGAGTTTGGTTTCGTCGATCTGTAGAGAAATTATTGTTGTATGTTATAGTAGAGGAGACTAGGGCTGTTTGTTAAATCAAATTGATTAGCATTTAAATTATATTATTATATTTTATATAATTTATCCATAGTGTTTTGTCTGTCTGGTTTCAAGGGCTCACACGTATTTGTTGGATTTGTGCTGGTCAGATGAAGTCTGAGCATTAAAACATATGCAAATCAAATTATTAAATTAACTGTTTTTTATGATCATCACTGAATCTCCTGCTTCTGCTCTTCTCTGGCTTTACTCAGTCAGCTCTTGACTGATATAAAACTTGCTGTTAAAAGGTTTGGGGTATTAGTCAACTCTGCTAACTAGTTGTTCCATTACAAAACATGTTTTCTGACAGGATGCCGTCCGGTGCTGGATCTGATATTTCTGGATTTGATATTTCTGTTGATCTAACAATTCTCAAGGCACAGTTTGAGGGTCTTCAAATCACCTCTGAAGAGGAAAGCATGGTAGATATGGATATTAGGTGGATATAGTTTGTAATCTCGGTGTCAGAGCCATTGCACGTGGGTGGGACAAGACCAGTGACTGAGCCAGGAATTTTTCATCGGGTGGCACAGAAATCTTTATTTCAATATAAAATGTGTGTAAAGACCAGAAGTACTGGGATGGAGTGCCTAAAACAGAACTGAATACAATTAATTTATTCTTAACTGTAATAGAAATTTGCGAATTTGATAAAATTCTGAGTGAATATGACAATTTTTGTACTATTCCTCACCTCCAGGTGTTTTAATAAAGGGGCTTACTATAGCTTTATTGCTCCGTCTGCTTTGTTCTGGCTCTCAACACCCCCAAAAGCTTGTTCTCCATCATTGCATACTCATGGATGAGACATGCAGATAACTACACAGTTCAAAGTTTAGTCAACCTTCACTGAGTTTCATATAATACATGAAATCTGAAAAAGTAAACCGTAGGGATGTAACAATTCACTTAACCCCATGATACTGATTTCACGATGCTGTTGACTTGCACATGGGGAGTCAAAAAAAGGAACAGATTTTCCTTTTGTACAGAGTTCAATTTAGGTATGATTATAGAATTATTGCAATTATTTTATTTTGACAGCTAAAAATGTTAAACATTCACAGTTTAACTACAGTAAACTTTTCTGGGGGTGGACCCACCCACATTTTGTATTTATTTATTTTTGCTTCCGATGCCCATATCTGAACAATGTTACAAAATTGTTACGGTTGAATACTTCTGTAACACTTTATTAAAACATTCAACATGTAGCTCATAGTCTAAATCATGGAGGGTTGTGTTATGAATATTTACAGACCTCTTTGACGTATTTTGTTACAACCAGCACTGCCCAGATGTCAGTCAAACTGAAGAAGTCTTTCTCCTTGTAATATTTCTTCAGTTTTTCATATGCGTCGGTCCAGCTGACTTTAGGACCGTTGAGTCTGTTGATGATGTTGTCTTTCACAGTCTCTAGTTTGGTGGACCAGTCTGGTTCTTGGTATAAGGAGGCCATGCACCTTCAGAGGAAGAACAGCGTTGTGGCTAACACATAACAAGTAGTGCAAGTTGTGTAATCAGACTACTTTTTTTCAATGAACTAAACTGTAAAAAATAAACCTAATCAATGAATCACGACAACATATTTTTACATTAACATAAGTTAAAAAAAAATAATTTATACGTTATACAAGATTCAACTCATTTTTTAAAAGTTAGTTTAATGTAATTTAAGTTGAAATTACTTATACAGCTAAACTGATTGTACTTAAAAAAATTAAAGAAGCAACCTTTTTCTTTTTACAGTAAAGTCAAAAATGTTTTAATGTTCAAGAAAATATCTGAGTTACTTTTTCAAATAAGTAACACCAGTTACAGTTTTCGGCAGTAAGTGCATGGGCTGTGTAAAGATGATGGTAACTGCGGTTCTAGACTAAATGTGAACATGCATTGACTCCTCTCACTTGCACAAAAACATATTCAGTATTCCTCAAAATTAATAAAAAGAGTGAAAAGCTAAATATAAATCAAACCTACAATAATTAAAATTTGAATTATTTAATCTAATTTTATTAACCAGCATCCTTTCCTTCAGTGATCTAATTCAACCATACTAATATGCTAAAATGAGTTTAGATAAACGCATAGCTGAAGAGTGTTGAACATTATTTTCCTTTATCCTATTCATCATGCAATCTAGAATGGCAGCACAACTGAAAGATTTGTTTGTGCTGCCTCCTCTACTGTACAGACGTGAATTTACATTTCCTTCAGCCGGAGGTCTATTCATTTTGCTTTTAGTTTTACATTTGCCAAAAACAGAACTGTGTATGTTAAAAACAAACCGATAAGTCCAGCCCAGATGAGAAAATGGAATACAAAAATAACATAACACATTGCTTTCCATAAAAAGTACTGCAATTAGTTTATTTTGTAGAGAGTGACACAATATTGTAATACACTATTATTGTAATACAATAGCCTTCCCCAACACTGAAGAACATACTGCTGTCCTTTTTTACATTCAACTCTCTCTCTCGATCTCTGTCAATCTCTCTCTCTGTCTCTATATCTGTCTCTCTCGCTCTCGCTCTCTCTCTCTCTCTCTCTCTCTCTCTCTCTCTCTCTGTGTTTGTTGTTTCTCAGAGTTCATACCAGGTGGATCCAGAGACTCCGCTCAGATAAAGGATGTTGCATAGAAGATTGGCTTTATCGAGCTGAACCAGGGATCCCAGCAAACCCACCATGGCTCTTTGTCCTCCTCCAGAACCCAGTAATGCAATGTTTGGCACTTTATGCTGAAACACACACAGTTTGATTCTGCATTCATCAGCTATAACCATGTGTAGGTTATTTTAAGAAGGAATATCCAGGCAGTACAGTATAGGATGTTTAACCTGAAGGTTCTCCTGGGTTGGAAAAATAGATTTTCTCCTGTTGACTATAAAGTCTTCCTCATCCTTATTCAGAGAGTTATTGATTCTCACCTCACTGATGCAGCAGAGACATAGACAGACAAACCAGTGCTGAACATCACATACTGTTATTTAACATATCTAGATATTCTACATTTCAATACAATTAGGTATAAAGTCCATTTTGAGCAGTCATTGTCAGAATTATCAAGTTTACTAAAGATCGCTGTGTAAGTAATACAACACAGTACTTGTATATAATGAAGTGCACAGTTTCCATCATTCTAAGAATCTGAACAGGAATACGTACCTTTTCAGAAGTTTGGATGCACTCATCTGTAAAACAATAGAGTTAACATTCAATTAGGACAGAATATTATATAAATCATCAGGGGTCCTGAAAACCTCAGAAATGAATGTGTATCTAAGAATGCTAGATGATAAGATTTTTCCCCCATCCATCCATCCACATTGACTTTATACATTTCAAGTACAAGTAAATACAAACCTAGTCTAAACAAAGACTAATGGACAAAAGTACATAAAATTAAAAGGTTTGTGTGAAGTTTAGCGAAATAAAACTATTTCCGCTTATACATTAATTGCTGTTGCTAAAAGATAAAAAAGAGAAAAATTTTGTTTATTTTTTATTTATTTTAGTTAATTAAAAATACTTTCAAATATTACATCAAATGGCCATGAGGTCACCTTGTCACATCCTTGCAGTAGTTGTGCTTGTGCTCTTTAATAGAGTCAAATAAATAAATGAATAAAAACCTTTTACGGCTTTGTTCTGATTATTGGATCAAAATTGCAGCAGTGCATTTCTTGCCAATTATTCATAGAATACTTAACTAACATTGTATAGATGTTGATGAATGGAAATGTGAAAACATTTGAATTAAAATGCCTAATATTTCACTTTCATACTGATTGTGTATGCTTGCCCTTTTGGTAGTGTGCAGGTCATTTTTATGTTATTTAACTGGTATTAAATCTGAATACTAAAAAAAGACTTGACTTATTCAAGACTTATTCAAGCTATGGTTGTCCCCTTTGCTGAAAATACATTAATAAAAACTTTAAATGATATACTCACTGTTCTTGTATAGTCTTGTAAAATCCTCAGACATCAATTACAACTCAGCATCTGTTGTCTCTTGGATTGGGCAGAATGTGCTCTTTTATAGGACTCTGAAACTAAACTACAAGTCTAGACACATACAATCAGTGTTGGGGGTAATGCATTACAAGTAATGCGAGTTACGTAATAATATTACTTTTTTCAAGAAGCTAGTAAAGTAACGCATTACTTTTTAATTTACAAGTTAATTTTTTCCCATTTATTGACTGACAGCACTTCTGTCCCCATGTTGTAAGAAATCAGAAGTAAAGAGGCGTTGTGTGTGAGCAGGATGTTACTCTAGACTAAATCTGAATGAGCATTAATTCATCCCACTCACAAAAAAAAACGTATTCAGTATTCATCAAAAAACAGTGAAATGGAAACTCAGAATATGAAGCAAACCTGCAATAATTAAATATGTTAAACAACACAAATATATCTAATCTCATTTTATGAACCGATGTGTTTGCTGCTGACCTTTGATGATCCAGTTCAACCATACTAATAATCAAACATGACTTTAGATAAACTAACAATTTTGCTTTGTTGTTTTTTCTATTACTGAAGTGTGTTGAACTTCTCCTGTGTTCTTCTGTACAGACGTGATTTACTCGTCTATCAGTCTGAGGTTTATTCATTACACTTTTTGATGTGAAAGACTTTTATATTTGCTATAAATATAACTTCTTGTATTAAAACAAACAATCAAGCCCTGCTCATATTTAAAAAGTAACGCAAAAGTAACATAACGCATTACTTTCTGTAAAAAGTAACTAAGTAACGTAATTAGTTACTTTTTTAGGGAGTAACGCAATATTGTAATGCATTACTTTTAAAAGTAACTTTCCCCAACACTGCATACAATACACAAGGACAAGGAAATGCTTTCTTCCATGTAACTTGCTTGATCATGTAAATTACTTGATATCAAAAGATCAGATTTGTGTTGGGTGTTTATTTTACCTTTTATGTATTTAGTGGCACCAGTTTGAACTCTAACTAAATTTAATTGCAGTGGCTTACAGTCGCAGTATGACATAAACATACTGATAGATATTTTGTGTTAATGCCAAATAAAGTAATGTTCTCTGGTATGAACCAAGGGAATAATTTGAGAGCTGGGTTTGGGTTGGCAATGTGTGTTTTTGACAGTTTGAACATGATCTGTCTGAACATATCATCTTACAAAGAGCTTTTCTCTTGAAATTCGTGTGAGTACAATGAACAAATACATATTGTTGTGAGAAATTTTTTTTTTTAGATGAGTTACATGGAATGTTTTGGGCAAAATAAAACATGTCTTCAGTGTGTAACTGTCAGCTTCCGACACATGCAGTTATTCGGTTGAGCATGTATTTCCCTTAACTCATATTGCATATGTAGTGGTTACAAATATTAAAGGAAAAGAGAAGGAAATATTTATTTTCATCAAAATATATATTAAAATATATAAAGTCCAATGCAGACCATGTATGGTCTTGAATATTTGCGCTTTGTGTTTCTTGCTGAGACTTGTTCACCTGCTGGGGGAGGGGGCTTGCTGTAGAGGGCTGCATTGGGTTTGGGCTCCCAAGGAACCCGTGGGAACCAATGCAAAACTGGCAGCAATGGGCGGTTTTACCTTTGCTGCGGGCGGGAGTGGGCGGTCAGAAAGTTTTGCGGAAGACCCGCGGGTAACGGTGGGATTTGGCATATATTAGAAATGGAGTTGAGCAGAAAATTAAAGCGGCTGTTTACTTTATATAAGTAATGCAAGGCAAGTCAGACATCTGGAAACAATTCTCAACTGTCACTGAAAAAATGGGAAAGAGTTCAACTAAAAAAGTTTTTTGGGTTAAAACAAACATAAATCTTGCACCTCTGCCCTGAGGTGCTGCTAGTTTTGGCTTTGTTTCAATAGTATATGTTTTATAACGCTAATAAAAAAGTAAAAAATTATGTTTTTGTCACATGTGGTGCTTTGGTTTAGCATTAATTAATCTTATTTAAACTCAATCATGTTTAAAGCCCGCTATTCTGGATGTTAACTTAATTGAATATTTAGTCTGAGTATTTGTGTAAATGTTATACAATCTCTGAGAGAATGTCAGCGGGAGTGGACATAAACATTGCGGGAGCGGGCGGGACTGGAACCCGCAAGTTGCGGGAGAGGGTGGTCCTGGTCAGAAATTTGGCTGGTGCAGGTTTAAGAAAACAGTCCCGCGCAGGGCACTAGCGTGCTGCTCGGACAATACACAGACTCAGAAAGGCACGCTCAAGCAGTGTCTCCTGTGTCTTTTATTGAATTAAATATATTCCCTCACCGGATATGAAATTTATAAATTGTCATTGAAATACATTTTATACATGTAAAAGTTGTGAAAATGTCATTCTAAAGTGTGTAAATAGCAGTGTTGAGCAAGCTACTTGGGAAATATAGTGAGCTAAGCAAACAGTTACCCTTCATTAAACGAAGCTTCACTACCCTAAAGCTACAGCCCTGGGAAATGTAGCTAAGCTACAGCAACATGGCAAAAGTAGTTTACTAAATCGAAGCCATTTAAAAAAAAAAATACTTATATTGAACCAACATCATACCAAGTCAATGCTCTCTTAGGGATCAATAGAACTCAGCCAAGCAGATAGATAGGCATAATAGTTAAGATTAATTGTTTATTATACAACTGTTCCAAACCAATTTGACAACAAAAATCAGTATCATGTACAGGGCCGGATTTACCTTATATTGGCCCGGTTTCACAGACGGGGCTTAGACCCCAGGTCTCCGGGGCTTATGGCCCAGGATTAGGCCATAGTTAAATTAGGACATTTAAGTAATTTTTATTAACATGGCATAAAAAAAAACATTACTGATGTGCATTTTGAGACAAAACAAAGGCACTGATATGTTTTAAGATCAGTCAGTGCACGTTTATTTCAGTTGAAATAGCTCAATATTACATTTTAGTCTGGGGCTCGTCTTAAGCCTTGTCTGCGTAACCGGGGGCTAGTAACATGAGCAAAATAAATGTTTGCTGTAGGCCGGAAACCTCCTATTGGTGTTGTGGCTTTATTATATACAGATACATTTATACAAAGGGTAACTGTCACGAATCCGGCCTGCGGCCTTCCGCCCGATAGCCACCTGAGGTCGCCCTTCCATCGAATTGACTCTTGCACTACACTACTGTTGCACGTCACCCACGGACTTCAATTCCCATCATTCATTGCACGGAAGATACACACACAGCGATTACACTATCACACGCTCACACCTGAGAACTATCACTCAATCACACACCCTACATAAACCTTGGACTTTCTCTTCCTCACTGTCAAGTATTGTCTAGCATTTAACACTCTCCTAGTGTTAGCTACTACCAAGCCTTTCCGTGTTTGTTTTTGTGTTCAGTTTCCTGTATTGTTCTGCGTTTTACACTCTCAGAGTTCTAGCTGCTTTACGGAGCCATTCCTAGTTTACGTTTCTTGTTTTAGTTTAAGTCTAGTCTTTTCGTGTTGACTTGTTTTCTGGATCCTGATCTTCTGCCTTGTATATTGAATTAAACCTTTGCCTTCCTTTTGGACTCTGTTTGCCCCATCCTGGACCATTGCTCGTGTACCTGGATTACCCCTCTTGTCAAGCCCTCTGGATATTGTCCGCCGATCGAAGACCAAGCCCGTTTACTGGAGTACTCATCTGTCTTGCCCTCTGTCAGGGTTTTGTCACACCAGTTTACTAGAGAGAGACCCAGATGCAGAATTGTTAAGAGAGTGACATTTATTGACAAGACTGAGATTAACAGGGCTGAAGTGAGAGTCCAAACAGTAGGAAAGGGTAGTCTGCTGGAAAACAGGAGGATGGTCAAAGTCAGGCCTGGACAAAGCTTGGCTGGAGAACAAAGGAGATAGAGCAGCACCAGTCAATGAGATCACTGAAGATCGGGTAGCAGCTTGAGTAACCAGAACTTAATATTTTGAGCTGTAGTGAACCCAGTCCAGTCAGATAGCCAGGTCTTGGGAGCAGCAGCCAAGGCTTGATACTTTGAGCAGTAGAACAGCAGCCAGGGGGAATACGGGCACAGAACAGGAACAAACACTAGACGAAACACAACACAAGACCACAAGACCGAACAACACGCAACAAAATAAGATACTAACTACACGCTATGAAAAAACAAAGAAAAACTAATTCAAACTGCAGAGAGCAAATAAAACAATAAACCAAAAGGTAACTTCCAGGAATCTGTAACTGGAATATAAACTGGCTAAGACAAAATCAAAATAAAGTAAAAAGCCAAGGTAAAGGCTAGAGAAAACTAGAGCAAAAATAAAAAGACAAGAACTAGACTAGAGTAAAATAACAAAAGCTTCAAGAGAACTAAATGCAAAGCTAGACTGACAAGGAGAGTAAAAAACAACACTACTAATACGACTAGTTGACTGACGATGAATTCTCTTACACACAAGGAACTAACTCAACGAACCAGCAGAGACATGAGGGAAAGGGGCACAATATAAAGGAGCAGAGCACATGAGGATCAGGTGGACACAATCATGTAAACGAGGACTAGACCAAGACTAAACAAGGGGGTGGGGTAACTGTAAACCAGGAGGCAGGGGGAGAGGAGCACATGGCCAACAAAGACAAAGCCATGTGCTTAGACCAGCGGTTCTCAATTCCAGTCCTCGCGCCCCACCGCCCCACATTTCGTATGTTACTCTTATCACTTCAGACGTTTGTTCTATTGGAACGCAAGTGCCCTGCGAAGTGGACATCACACGATATTCCTCCATGATTCCAGTTCGAAGCGAACATATTCCATTCATAGTGCATTGAAGTGTGCGAGACATGAATTTAAATTGTATATATTTACAGAGGTATATGATGTCACACTCGTCCATGCGTAAAGATGTTGCGCAGCGCAAATCCATGAATGAATGTTCTGAAGTGAAGTAAACTTCAGCGGCTTTCCCCTGCTCAGGGAGTAGGGAGCAATGGACACTGTGTAGGGAGCATGTCAATCGGAACACAGTTCATTCATGGAGCGCACTTCTAACGAGCTGATTATCTGAATCAGGTGTGTTAACTAAGAGAGACATGAAAAATATGTAGAGCGGTGGGGCGCGAGGACTGGAATTGAGAACCGCTGGCTTAGACACAAGACAAACAAGGATACATTAAACAAAGACAGAACAGACATGGCTGTCAGGGAAGAACCCTGACAGCCCTCTATTTACCTTTGCCAGTTGTTGGCCTTGCCTGTGTTTTTGACCATACCTAATAATAAAAGCTTGCACATGGATCCGCACGCCTCTCGCTTCTGTCACTCTGTTACAGTAACACTTAACAATAAGGTTAATTAGCTAACTAGTGTATATAACATGAACTAAGAATGAACAATACTTCTGCAGCATGTATTTTACAGTTAATTTCAACATTTACTAATGCATTACTAAAATCAATAGTTGAGTTTGTTAACATTAGTTAATGCACTGTGAACTAATGTGGACTTCCAATGAACAAATGAATTTTCCCTAATTAACATTAACAAAGACTAATAAATAGGCTACTGTAATACATATATTCTTCATTGTTTGCTCATGTTAGATAACAATAATGAAATCCTAGTGTATGTTACCATATAAATGTATAGGCCTACAGATAGGCTACGTTTATTTTCATCGTTGCATGTGTCATCAGGCTATATTAAAATCAAGTTAAAATACAAAGTTTTTGACCAGCACATTTTTTTCCCCGTCATTACCACCACATCAGAAGCAGTACGGGTATCGCATTTACGTTTCATGAACTTTCAGGTTATACAGGTTTCTGTCGCTATGTGGGCGCTTAGTTGTTTCCTGTTATTTGGCCAAAATATCATTATTATAAAAGATTCAGCCCTTGGGCCGAGCTATTTCGCTGTGACACGACAACAAAATTATATAAGGCACTCTTATTTTCTGCTGCTTTAAAAAAAAAAAAAAACTTTAGCATTTATAAATATAGTGGTTCTTGAGTAAAGAAAATGCTGTACTTATTCAGTCAACATATTTACCTTCAGACAGCAATATACTACGAATACTACGCTAATGGCTATTACTATGTAGTAACAGGAATGTAAAAATAGAGTGAACTTACGAATGCGTTTTGATCGTTATTGTAACATTTGAGAGTCATACTCATAAGTAACATAAGTGACAGTGTGAAAAAAGAAAAAGAAAATAAACTTTCACAAAAACTATCATTGTTTCACAAAAATAAGAGTAATAAATATGTTTGTGCAAAGAGTATATTTGTCAGGGATTTGGATTTTTGGCCAGCTGTGTTTATTTATTTATTTTGTGTGTCTGTGCTTGTGTGTTAGTGAGTTGGTGTATCTCAGGGCATGGCTATGCACGTTTCTCTGTGGCTGATTGCTGAAAGTGAATCACCTGCTGCCAATCAACTCATCTGCCTCCAGTATTTAAACCCTGGGTGTTCAATCATTCTCTGCCAGATCGTTCATTCTGTCTACTTGAACTCACTCCACATGCATTCATCGTGCCACGACCGATCAACAAACTACTCTCTCTGCTCTACCAACATATCTCTGGCCTGTTTGGTTTCCAATATTGTTGATGAAAACACCTCTACTGTACTCAGCACACTCATTGGAACCCATTCATGTCAGTTTCATGCCATAATACTGTATATTTTGCCTAAAAATGATTGTTTCTGATGTTGGATTTTGGAGTTGGATTTTGGTGAACTTCACCACATATGGTGCATGACCACTTGTAATTTATTTGACGGTGCCTCCATAGATGGTCCGTGGACGGTACAGTAACATGTCATATTTCATAACTGCAACTTTAACTTTAATATAAAAGCTTTTTTTATATTACAACATTGTTGTATCTTGTACAGAAATGGAGATATATAATGTCAAATTAAGCTATTTTCAGAGCTGTGTGAGGCCTTCAAAAGAGAACTCTGACAGTAGGAATTAGTTTGACATTCAGGAAATTGTGAAGATACAGTTATATAATATATATCAATGTAAAGCTTATTATCTCAGCTTTAAACAGATACTAGGGACATTGTTGTATCTTGTACAGAAATGGAAATATATAATCTCAAATTAAGCTATTTTCAGAGCTGTGTGAGGCCTTCAAAAGAGAACTCTGACAGTAGGAATTAGTTTGACATTCAGGAAATTGTGAAGATACAGTTATATAATATATATCAATGTAAAGCTTATTATCTCAGCTTTAAACAGATACTAGGGACATTGTTGTATCTTGTACAGAAATGGAGATATACAATGTCAAATTAAGCTATTTTCAGAGCTGTGTGAGGCCTTCAAAAGAGAACTCTGACAGTAGGAATTAGTTTGACATTCAGGAAATTGTGAAGCTACAGTTATATAATATATATCAATGTAAAGCTTATTATCTCAGCTTTAAACAGATACTAGGGACATTGTTGTATCTTGTACAGAAATGGAGATATACAATGTCAAATTAAGCTATTTTCAGAAGAACAATAAAAAGACAACAACTCGCTTTGATAGCACCACTTTATGTCAGGTCACATTCACACTGGAAATGCCTTCATGAGCTCTTTTTTTCCTCAGTTTGGTGATATCTGTAACTGATGGTCTGAAAACGACTTGACTAGAGAACAGCTTAACATCAGCTATTTAACCTGAAAAATGTGTCTTAAGGAGAAATATTCAAATAAACAGAAAGGCCTCCTCTTTACAGAACGCTGCATACCCTGATATTCAGAATCTCATCTGCGGTGTCCTTTTCACCCAATGACCGCAGCAATCTGCTCCTTCAGCTTCTCGCTGTTGTTTGAGATGTTTTTTCCAGCAACCTCCATAATATCAGTGATCATCTCAGCACTGTAAGGATCTTGGAAGGTGTGATATTTGTTCCTCCAGGCCTCAACTTCATCTGAAGAAATGGCAAAACACTGAAACATGCATATATACACACACTTGGTTGTTTTATACAACTCGACGATCGTAACTTGCCTCCACAGTTGACCACATTAAACAGAGGGATGTGAATCACGGTTGGAGCGTTTTGTCCTTTGAACACATAGAAGTCCTTTGGTTTCTCCTGGTCTTCACTGGGAATGTTGACTTCAGGGAAAGGGATGTTTAGTTTCTTGCACATATTAGCAGCTTCTCTCACGGTCTGTAGTGGAAAAGCAAAAGACTTCAGGTGAAATTTAACTTATTGACTGAAATCATAAGGCTGAGATGAATGGGAATGCTAGCGGATGCCCTCTCCAGGTGTTATGCCAGTTAAAATGAATGCACTTGTTTAAAGGGATCATGAACTGAGAAAGCTAAATTATCTTCATCTTTTGACATAAGAGGTCATTGTACTATAAAAACATCCTTCAAGTTTCAGAACCCAAAACTTTGTCGTTAGTCTAAAAACAGCTTTTATTGAAGGCAGTCTGACAAAACCACAGCTTGTGGAATGTTCTACTCTGTGATGTAATCGTGTGGATAAGCACCGCCTCCACAGAAGATCAACGCCTGCATCTACAGTGCTACCCGTTTGGTAGGGTTGTGACGGAGGAAATTTTCCTAGTGGTTAATGGAAGGGTGATAATACCGTGGTGGTCATTTGAGTTTTCTTTTCCTGGCTTTCCTTTGGTTTTAAATGGCCTGTAAGCTCAGTGCACGACTTACTTTCACATTGGTGTCAAGCAGTAGTTTGTTTTTAGTTCGATTGAGTTTTCCCACTTTCCTTTGTTTAAATGCCTTCTAAAAGCACCGCGGGCATTTTCTCTTCACTTTGAAATTAGCGGAAATTCTGCATCATTTAGGCTACTTGAATTCAGTTCAAGCTACAACAAAATACAAAAACGAATAAAAATACACTATGCTATATGCCTAATATAAAACAAATAACTTACAAAGTTTAAATATAGTCTATACAAAACAAAAGATCAGTAAAGAATGAGGAACAAACAATGTTTATTAGCAAAACTAATAAGAATGTTGAGGCACGGACTGCATACACCTTGATGTAAAAATAAATAAAAGATAATTAAATAAAAATCAGCAAATACTGTGGAACCAAATAAAATGAGAAATGTAAAAACAAAAAATTACCACTTAGATCAGGGATCCCCAAACGCAAAGGCTACGCTGGTAGATCGTGCTTTAGGTCAGTGGTTCTCAACCGGGGGGCGAGAGATAAAACATCAACATATAACCCAATATATTCACTAATATTATGACTGACACATGTAAAAATATATAGCCTATAAATAAATAACAGCACCACCTCTCAACACATTCTGTGTTTCGGAGCAGCAAAACGTTTCTCATCGTGTGTAATGCAGACTGAACGGCGGCTCAAAACCACTGTATGAACATATGCAAACTACAGCTCTCGGCTGTATGAAAGAAGCCAGTGTCACACTAGAAGCCTAAAGTTTTGATGGACGACTATCGTAATCGAGGTAAAGATGATTACAGTGACATACAGGATCGTGCATTAAGCGCATTTAAACATTAAAAATTAAATGACGCTGGGGGTCGGTGCTCACCGGTATCACCACCAATTGCAGCAAGTCTACTGTTTAGCCCCGCCCACTGATTCGCACATGTAGTGGTGTTAACGAGAAGCGACTGCACAAGGGCCCGTTTGTACGTCGCTTATTACATCCAAAAATCAAACAACATCCAAGATGTCATTGCGCCAATCAGGATCTGGCTAATTTGGTTCTTCAAACGCACCTGTTGATGATGATTAGTATGGCTGGATTGAGTTATATGAGATAATTGTGCTTTCATGGGTTGGTTTAAAAGGGCAGATGTATCGATACTTGAAACCATGACCAGCAATTGGCTGGAGGCAAGACAGAAAAGTAATGACATCATGTAATTTATCATGCGTCTTTACAAACAGACTTTAAAAACTCTGGACAAAAAGCCTAGGCAATATCACCACTGTAGGGTCTTGGACAAATATTTTTTTTTTTACTTTGATAATTTTAGGGTCTTCAAAGTGGAGTATGGTATATACAATTGTAAATGTTTGGCCCCTTCAGTAGTTCATGGTTTTGTGCGTTTTTACTCTATAGTCTCTGTGAGATCTACTAGATCAGTGGTTCTCAAAGTGTGGTACACAGAGGAATCTGAATTAAATATAAATTAGACCGCATGTCCACCAAAGTGCCCCCCCCATTAAACTTTTTAATGAAGATCCAGATTGTGTCAGTAAGAACTTGGTCCTTTGTTTTACCGTGGATTCATTTACAAACAAGAAGCAATTCGACATGGGATTTTCAGAAAGATGTGCCGCCTATATTGGATCCAACAGTAATGTTTCAACACAAGTGCGAGTAACTTTTCATTACATGATCACTATTGCGTTCTCTCTTCTTACAGATCGTTAGATGTATTCAGTTACTTACGCATTTTTCACCTAAAATCACAGCAGCCTCCATCTATGAGGCATGTAGGTGATCAGACATAGACAACTATTGAAAACGTGTGTTATACCATGAAAGGATCGCCTTCACTGAAATCCAGGGAAATGAGGTCAATGTTTCGTTCTTTTCTCAGCACTGAGAAGTAGGGCGAGTTGAGTAATAGTCCTGCATCCTCATAGTCTCTCGTCTCAGTTCCCAGAAGAGCAGAAGGCACAGATTCATCTGAAGGATCACAGCATGAAATAAGTCATATTATATTATTCTCATTACTGAATTTCTAGTTAATAGCAGGTCTGTTCTCACCTTTCATTTTGTGGAGGAAGTTATAATTCCTGCCCCAGATCCACTGAGCCACGCATCTACAAATGCTCAAGAAAATATCTGAAATACAAAACAGTGGTCCTTAAATGTAGGTAGGGCTGCAACAACTATTGAACAGTGATGCGCTATAATAGCAGTACTATTGAACTCACATGCTCTTCCCAACTAGATTATATCACGATAACGTCTAAATAGGCTTCACAATTCTCAACATAATCCGCATCAATCTTTGCAATGTTGCAAATGCTCAGAAGCACACGGAGTAAGGGGTACTTGCCAGTATCCCTTTAGGTGGTCAAATTTGGTTACAAACTTAGCAGGACCAACTCGATCAATGCAGTCCTCCATACGGGGAAGTGGAAAATAATCAGGTTTAGTTACTGAATTGACTTTACGATCGTCTGTGCAAACAAACCGACGAATCAGATTTGGGGACTAACAAGCAAGGTGAACACCACGCACGCTGACTCGCAAAGTTTTTTTGGCATAAATATTCAACCTCTGCTTTCCTCAACTCATGTTTCTTAGGATTAAGTCGATAAGGATGCTGCTTTGTCACCAACATCGATATCATGCTGAAGTACTGTAGTCTGTGACGGAATATCACAAAACAGTGAACCTTCAATTAACGCAACGATATCCTTTCTTTGATTCAGAGTTAGGTGACCTAGATGAACATCTAAATCATGCAATATTATGGAGTTTGACAATTGACCAGAAGGCACAGAGAACCTGTTCAAAAACAATCAACTGCCACAGGCAGAAACGCAACAATAGCACTTGACTTAACTAACAGACTCATCCTTCACATAAGACTTAATCATGTTAACATGAACCAATCATGACTTTCTTCGATGATCAGGTGTGCAAAGCAAATAATTAGCGTCAGACAAATTCTCACTGTAGAAGGACCTGATCATTTTTGATAGTTCTACACACTGTTAGACTTTGCTGTAATTTTACAGTTACTTACTGTAAAAAAGTACAGTAAAATACCATATATATGATTTACGGTTAACTACTGTAATACACACTGCATTATGGGTATTTCTGTATTAATTTTACAGTAATTTACTGTATATGGGAATTTACAGTATTTTGCTGTAATTTTACAGTTATTTACTGTAAAAAAGTCCAGTAAAATACCATATATATGATTTATGGTTAACTACTGTAATACACACTGCATTATGGGTATTTTTTATTAAGTTTACAGTAATTTACTGTATATGTGAATTTGCAGTATTTTACTGTTTACACAAAAGCAGTAGTGCTACTGTAAATGAAGAAGACAGGTTTCTTGAATGTGCTGCGGACATTTTAATAGGCCTAAAACATACATTTACATTTAGTCATTTAGCAGACACTTTTATCCAAAGCGACTTACAAATGAGGACAATGGAAGCAATCAACAAAAGAGCAATGATATACAAGAGCTATGACAAGTCTCAGTTAGCTTTAGGCAGTACACTAACAAGGTTTTTTTATATATAATAAATAAAAAGAAAACCGATAGAGCAGAAAAAGAATAGAGCAAGCTAGTGTTAGAGGCATTTTTTGCTTTTGTTAATTGTATGATAAACAAAAAGAAAACAGAATACAAAAATATTAGAAATGCTACTGTTAGTTTTTTTAAAGCATATTAGAATAGAGATTGCTAGAGTTAGAGGGTCAAATAAAGATAGAAGAGATGTGTTTTTAGCCGATTCTTTAATTCGATCCAATTCGATTTCAATTGATTCTTGAAAACATCAAGACAATATGCACATATAGGCCTATTAAAATGTCATATGATAATGTTTTATAGTTTATAATCTTGTTCGAAAGAAAATCATGAATCTGCATTCATTTTTCTCATTTTAAAATTTATTTTAAAAAATCACACACCCATACGCATGTTCTATTAGTATTTATAATAAATAACGAAATAATAATAAACAATAATAATAATAATAAATAATAATAAATCCACAATTGGGTTCCCACCGTTTTTCAAAATAGGCTATCAGAAAAAAATACAGACTGGTATAATTTAATTTTATTATTATTTGTGTAATGTCATGGTAATACACAAGTGGTGATACAAATGTAATTTGTAAATTATTACAAACAAAAAAATATATATATAAACTTTACTTACACATCACACAATTTAAACTGTTACTCGCGTGCAAAGCCCGCGCAACAACCTGGCAGAGTTTATATAAACTGAGGTTTGTGTCCAGTGCGCGCATAACGGACGTCCCTTATGAATGGATCGCCAGACGCCAGCTGCAGATTTTCCTGAGGTAAGTAGGCTACTTTTATTTATGTTTACAAACTTTCAACAAATGTATTTTATTAGTTATTTTTTGATCGTAAAGCATTACCAATATCAATTCAATAAAAATATATGAAGAAAGCAAATAATAAAATCGAATTATTGGCTATGACAAGCAGGACTGTTCGTTTTCCTCAAAAACTGCTGCTTTGACTGCCATTTCCGGTAGACGTACCGAATGTAATATTAACACGAATAATGGTTTTCCGTCTTTTTTACGGCCAGTTATGGTGTAGGCCTATTTTACTCGTCAATTAAACGAATAACGTTACCGTTAAATGCCGTTAAATGAGTGTGACGTCATTTGAAGTAGCGCGTCTCAAAGGCTCTCTCTCGTGCGCTCTTAACCCCTTGCGCGCGCGCTCTCTCTCGTACGCTCGTAACCCCTTGCTCTCTCTCTCTCTCTCTCTCTCTCTCTCTCTCTCTTTCTTCCTCTCTCTCTCTCTCTCTCTCTCTCTCTCTCTCTCTCTCTCTGTGCGTCTGCTCTATTCAGGGAACACACACAAGTTCAAGTTGCTTTACTGGCATTACATTTTAATTAAAGTATTGCCAAAGCATTTGAAGTATGTGTAAAATACAGAATATATTTACACCACCAAAGTAATAAAGGAGATAATAAATGAGTACAAAATAAGAGAGAGAGAAAACAGCAGACAGTATCTCTAACATATACATTACTAGCTTTCCTGTAGCTCAACTGGTAGAGCATGGCGCTAGCAATGCCAAGATCATGGGTTCGATTCCCAGGGAAAGCAAGAGCTGATAAAATGTAGAAACTGTACCTTGAATGCAATGTAAGTCGCTTTGGATAAAAGCGTCTGCTAAATGCATAAATGTAAATGTACTTATAGCAATTCCAATTAAATGTAATTTCATGAAAAATTACAAATCATTAAATAATTAAGAATCGTTCTTTATTATGGCTTCTTATTTGTTAATAGAAGGAAGGTCTCAAAGTCAGTGCATTTAAATTTTCATAGTACCAGTAATTACATTTTACATGCTGTTGTATGCTAAATATTCTCTTCTATCTTTTCTTTCAGTGTTGACTGTCATCTTATTGTGTAAGTGATACATTTAGCAGTCAGCCTAGATCTGTGATTTATCATGTTCATAACATATGGTGATAGTCAATAATCACTGATGAAAATTATGTTTATTCTTTCTCTCTCTTTTGCTTTTGTGTCAGGCAGGCACTACACCCTAAATACTCTTTTAAGGGCCACACCACTGAGCATCTTTGGCTTTGTAAGTATATGTTTTGACTTACTATCAGATACAGTATTTGACATTAGATTAACTGCATGTTATGCAACAACTAGAGTCATCAGAAATGTATCGTAAAGACAGATGATCAAACATCCCACATCTGTGATTTTCCATGTTCATAACATACAGATTAGTAAATAGTCATTGATGGAAAAAGTTTTACACAAACATATACAACATCTCTCCCATGTTCAGTGAAGTTTCCTCATTTCCTCTCTTTTGCTTTTGTGTCCGCAGGCACTACCTACGAACCCAAAGGCTCTTTTAAGGGCCACACCAGAAAACAGAGAGAGAGAGAGAGAGAGTAAGGAATAGTTTGAGAAACGGACAAAGGTGGACCAACACATCCACAACACGTCGCAAAGCCACCAGGAAAATTTTTTACAAAAAAAACAGACACATTCAAGTATGTACAGGTGCAAGTATTGTAGCTTGTGTGTTTCAGATTTAAGAATTTTCTGCAGTCATGTTGTCACGGTCCTGCTGGTGTGCCCAGGCTGGCCACCAGATGTCTCTGTGTTGAGCACATGGCTTGTTGTTTGTTGGTGCCATGTGCTCCCATGTCGATTGTCTGTCCCCTCCCATCTTGTTACTTAATCATTGTTTCAGTGGCTCCAGCTGTGTCTCCCTCGTTACCCTCGTTTGTCTCTCTATTTAGTTCTCCTTGTGTCTGCAGTCCTGTGCTGATCCGTTGTCTTTCGTGTGTCTAATGTCGTGTGAGTGTTTCATGTCTGATTGTGCCCCAGTCTTCTGCCTGCCTGCTTGTTTTTCCCCTTCGGGCTGGTTTTTGTTCTTCTTTGTTTTATTTTATTATTAAAAAGAACTTTTTCCCCTGCATTTGAGTCCTCGACCTCATCTCACGTGACAGAACGGATCAGCCAAGATGAGGACTCAGCAGAGGAGGGGTTTGGACCACCCACCACCCGCCACTATCTCCAGCCCCCTATACCAACGCATCCTCCAGTTTGAGGCCCTGAGCTCCTGCCGTCAGCAGGGCAATGACGTGAGGAGGTTTGCCGTGGAGTTCAGTGGTGCAGCTGAGGGGCTAGATTACAATGATGAGGCCCTCAAGGACCTCTTCAACAGCGCCCTTGACGAGCCCCTCAGCTGGTGGAGGATGAGGGGGCTGGACCACCTCACATTTGGGGAATTTGTTGAGGCTTTGGCACGTTCCCCAGCTAAGGTGGCTGGTGTGCCTCAGGTGGTGGGCGACAAGGCTGGGATCCCGAGGCGGGTATGTAAGCTGGAGGATCCCCCCATGAGGTCTGTACGGGCAGCCGGCATGTCTCCAGTAAACTCCAGCCCGGTGGTCACAGAGTCCGCTCCAGAGCCCGCTCCGCCCCGTGAGCCGACAGAATCCGCTCCAGAGCCCGCTCCGTTCCGGGAGCCGACAGAGTCCGCTCCAGAGCCCGCTCCGTTCCGGGAGCCAACAGAGTCCGCTCCAGAGCCCGCTCCGTTCCGGGAGCCAACAGAGTCCGCTCCAGAGCCCGCTCCGTTCCGGGAGCCGACGCAGTCCGCTCCAGAGCCCGCTCCGTTCCTGGAGCCCACGGAGTCCCCTCCAGAGTCCGCTCCGTTCCGGAAGCCCACGCAGTCCACTCCCGAGCCCGCTCCGTTCTGGGAGCCGACGCAGTCTACTCCAGAGCCCGCTCCGCCCCGTGAGCCGACAGAGTCCGCTCCAGAGCCCGCTCCGCCCCGTGAGCCCACGCAGTCCACTCCAGGGCCCGCTCCGTTCCGGGAGCCCACGCACTCCGCTCCGTTCCGGGAGCCCACGCACTCCGCTCCGTTCCGGGAGCCCACGCATTCCGCTCCGGTCTGGAAGCCCACGCGTTCCGCTCCGGTCCGGGAGCCCACGTACTCCGCTCCAGAGCCCGCTCCGTTCCGGGAGCCGACAGAGTCCGCTCCAGAGCCCGCTCCGTTCCTGGAGCCCATGGAATCTGCTCCAGAGCCCGCTCCGTTCCGGGAGCCGACGGAGTCCGCTTCAGGGCCCGCTCCGTTCCGGGAGCCGACGGAATCCGCTCCAGGGCCCGCTCCGTTCCGGGAGCCCACGCAGTCCGCTCCAGAGCCCGCTCCGTTCCGGGAGCCGACAGAGTCCGCTCCAGAGCCCGCTCCGTTCCTGGAGCCCATGGAATCTGCTCCAGAGCCCGCTCCGTTCCGGGAGCCGACGGAGTCCGCTTCAGGGCCCGCTCCGTTCCGGGAGCCGACGGAATCCGCTCCAGGGCCCGCTCCGTTCCGGGAGCCCACGGAGTCCGCTCCAGGGTCCGCTCTGTTCCGGGAGCCCACGCAGTCCGCTCCGTTTCGGGAGCCCACGCAGTCCGCTCCAGAGCCCGCTCCGTTCCGGGAGCCGACAGAGTCCGCTCCAGAGCCCGCTCCGTTCCTGGAGCCCATGGAATCTGCTCCAGAGCCCGCTCCGTTCCGGGAGCCGACGGAGTCCGCTTCAGGGCCCGCTCCGTTCCGGGAGCCGACGGAATCCGCTCCAGGGCCCGCTCCGTTCCGGGAGCCCACGGAGTCCGCTCCAGGGTCCGCTCTGTTCCGGGAGCCCACGCAGTCCGCTCCGTTTCGGGAGCCCACGCAGTCCGCTCCAGAGCCCGCTCCGTTCCGGGAGCCGACGGAGTCCGCTTCAGGGCCCGCTCCGTTCCGGGAGCCGACGGAATCCGCTCCAGGGCCCGCTCCGTTCCGGGAGCCCACGCAGTCCGCTCCAGAGCACGCTCCAGTACGGGAGCCCACGGAGTCCGCTCCAGGGTCCGCTCTGTTCCGGGAGCCCACGCAGTCCGCTCCGTTTCGGGAGCCCACGCAGTCCGCTCCAGAGCCCGCTCCGTTCCGGGAGCCCACGCAGTCCGCTCCAGAGCCCGCTCCGTTCCGGGAGCCGACAGAGTCCGCTCCAGAGTCCGCACCGTTCCGGGAGCCGACAGAGTCCGCTCCAGAGCCCGCTCCGTTCCGGGAGCCGACAGAGTCCGCTCCAGAGCCCGCTCCGCCCCGTGAGCCCACGCAGTCCGCTCCGTTCCGGGAGCCCACGCAGTCCGCTCCGTTCCGGGAGCCCACGCAGTCCGCTCCGTTCCGGGAGCCCACGCAGTCCGATCCGGGAGCCCACGCAGTCCGCTCCGTTCCGGGAGCCCACGGAGTCCGCTCCAGAGCCCGCTCCGCCCCGTGAGCCGACAGAGTCCGCTCCAGAGCACGCTCCAGTCCGGGAGCCCATGCAGTCCACTCCAGTCCTGGACACCGCTCCGGTCTGGGAACTCACAGAGCCCGCTCCAGGGCCAGCCCCACCTTGGCACCCCTGTGTGCCCATTGCTCCAGGCCCTCTTCCACTCCACGGGCCTGGCCCACCTCCCTCCTAGACATTTTTCTGTTTAGTGTGTGTGGAGTGTCTGGGATCCGCTCCTTAAAGGGGGGGTTATGTCACGGTCCTGCTGGTGTGCCCAGGCTGGCCACCAGATGTCTCTGTGTTGAGCACATGGCTTGTTGTTTGTTGGTGCCATGTGCTCCCATGTCGATTGTCTGTCCCCTCCCATCTTGTTACTTAATCATTGTTTCAGTGGCTCTAGCTGTGTCTCCCTCGTTACCCTCGTTTGTCTCCCTATATAGTTCTCCTTGTGTCTGCAGTCCTTTGCTGATCCGTTGTCTTTCGTGTGTCTAATGTCGTGTGAGTGTTTCATGTCTGACTGTGCCCCAGTCTTCTGCCTGCCTGCTTGTTTTTCCCCTTCGGGCTGGTTTTTGTTCTTCTTTGTTTTATTTTATTATTAAAAAGAACTTTTTCCCCTGCATTTGAGTCCTCAACCTCATCTCACGTGACACATGTGAAAAAACATCAGCACACAGCAAACCATAGGTTTGCTTGTGGAAATGAGCAATGTCCTGCTTCCTTTAAAACTTTTTTGGCATTTAGATCCCACATGCACCGAAAACACAGACATTGTTATATATAGTCAACAGAATGTCTTACCATCAAAAATACAGTTACAATGTTACTGAAAGCAAAAAACACTTTTACTTAGTGTACCTTTAACGTCATTGTACATTCAGGCAATTAATGGCGTTTTCTGACAAGGATGTGCAAAAAAACTATACTATTTAAACAGAAACAATACTGGCAATAACTGCTGTTGCACAATTTGTTACCTAAGTTGTTACGTAAAGTATAACATAACGAGATAAACTAATTTCTTCCTCATTTTCCCTCTGTTTTGTTTCAGATCAGCCATCAGTGTTTTACCCGTATGGTGGCCAGCCAACTGGGATGCTTTGTTCATGTTTTTTGTTTAGATATTGTCATGATTTGTTGTTATGAATTCAGTTATATAGCCATCAGTGGCTTACCAGCATGGAGGCCAGCCAACTGGGATGCTTTACATGTTTGTTTTTTTGTTGTAGTTTTTTTTATTTTTTATGTATTGTTAACACATTGTTATGATTTAAATTATATAAATTCAGTTCTATATGCGATTTGTTATGAATTTAGTCCTATATATTAATATATATATATATATATATATATTTGTAATGTTGCATCACAATGATTAAATAAATAAGTAAATAAAATAAATGTAATTGACAGTGACAGTGAATAAAAATTTACTGCTGTGCATTGACTCAAGTTACTTCTTTGGAATTTATTAAATTCAATAGCATTCATGTAAAATATTCAAAATAAAGATATAGTATAATAAATAGTGTAAAATAAATTATAGTAAAATTGCTGTAGCAATATACTGTAAAACTAAGTTGCGGTAAGGGTATTGTACTGTAAAATGATACTGCGGTAAGAGCATCATACTGCAAAATGAAACTGCGGTAAGGGCATCATACTGTAAAACACATTTACAGTTAAAGTACTGTAAAGGGACAGTTACAGTAACTTACTGGCAACAGTGCTGCCAGTAAGTTACCGCAAAAATACAATAAAAAGTCTAACAGTGCAGATAATTCTGAATTTTTGAACTACATGCATTTAGCAGATGCGGTTCTCAAAGCGACTTCGTGCATTCAGACTATACAATAGTATGTGTGTTCCCTGGGAATTGAACCCACAACCTTTTGTGCTGCTAGCGCAATGCTCTACCACTGAGCCACAGGAACAAATCGATAAAACCATCCGATTCCTATTGGATTTATTTAACAACTCTTTATGTACGTTTTGGAGCATCATAGTTTTTGGTGAACAGACTTTAAAATGGAGGGACAGAAATCTGTGTAAAATTATCTTCTTTTGTGTTCCGGAGATGAACCAAAGTATCATGGGTTTGAAACCACACGAGAGGGCGAGTAAACCGTTCCTTTAAAATCATCGTGACTGGGATTTTTGCCATAATCGTACTTCACTGGTTGTCTACAGAAACGGTTGTTTCTTGGCATCAGTTAAAAGCTTTTTGTTACTGATTGGATCAGTAAAGCACTTCTTGCTTTACACGTGAAAAATGACATAACACAAATCAAATACATTGTAAAGATGGTTAAACTTACCATCATGCTTCAAACTGAACAGACTCAAATGATTGCATACATGCTCCGTGTATTGCTTCATATACAGTTTTGCAGCTTCTTTATCAGCGAGATTCAGTTTTTGTGTTGGAAAAATCAGCTGATGTTTGCCTCCAGCGAGGTCTGTGAAAGAAATATTGAGTTCTGGTTAACTGGTAATTCAACTATCTTGTTTAATATTATCTTATAATACAATGTTATCTTATACAGTTTAATCTATTAGTTTAAAGTTCAATAGCTTCTTGATTGTCTTCAGAAACTGAACCTTGATCATTATTGACAATAAGTGATATAACTAGACTAAAATAAACTCCTCTATATTAATTCTAGCTTACCATTCAGCGTTGTTTTGTTGGATTGATCAAGAGCAGAAGGATCCTTGTTTTTTAAAACACAGAGATTCATGTGCACAAGATCCACGAGAACCTTGTTACACTTTTCTACAGGTGAGGAGTTTGGGTCTTTTGAAGAAAACACAGAATGAACAAACATGAACACAGCCAAATGTCTAGAATGTACAGTAAGTGCTTTCCACCCTCAAATTCATCATGGTCAGATATGGCCCACAAGCAAACACACACAACATTGTCCACACCATTTAAGATACTTCGATTTGAAGCAAAAATGAATTTGATCACATCTCATGATGTATTCAGGAACACTTTGTGCACACGTGCATGAGCAGTACATTTGTTACAGTATGGATTGGTCAATAACGCCTTAAAAACAGAAGTACAAATAAATGCTTTACCTTCCTTCATTTCCTTAAACATATGAATTCTCATAGTTTTGGAATGTTTAAAGAAATCTGAAAAAAAAATTGATTCAAATAATCATGGATTCATATGACAATGAAATGAACGTCTGCTTTAGTCAGAATTGAATCTTCAAATGCAGCTGCACCTTGTATTTTTCCCCAGATTAATTCTTCATTATCTTCTCCAGCTAAAGCACTGCCACACAGAGCTGCAGAAAACATTACGTTTAAAAGTGTTAACAATAAAGGAAATAAGAGAACAGTTCAAAGCAGTTACTTATTATTTGAGCCCTTAAAATTGTTCAGCATAAATAATCTGTACTTTTGTTGAACAGCAAATTGCTGTGCAATTAAACTGATTTTTAACGTTTATATTTCTGTTTTGACACCATTTAAGTTTGTGGTTCAGTGCAAGTTTATACTGCAAATATTAATAAACTCATGTGACATACCTTGCAGGTACAGCATGTCCATTTCAGGCTGGTGTTTTTTCTTTGAGCCGTTGTCAAACTGGCTGCCGAAGCTGGAGGTTTCCACAAACGCTCCAGTGAGGGAATAACCTGCTTCATGTGGAGTGATCTCAAACCAGGGGTCTGCAGACAGAAAACACCAACATATAACAGCTGACACGAGCACAATAACACTTGAATTATTTCAGACAAACACAGACCTCCTTTCTCCTGTTTGCTTTGCTTGTCAGTCACGGTGTAGATGGGAAACGGGTCTTCACCAAGTTGGGACCGCTTATCTGTCAGAGTGTGTTCATCAATCTGTAGAAAAAGCATTTTTAAGTTGGGTCAAACTGGGACGTGATGCTTCAATTGTCAGATTGCATTTTTCGGTTAAAACAAAGAAGCTGCATACATATATGAAGGGCCTCTCCCATGTATGAGCTCACTTTAACTTTTCAAAAAATATATTTGCAATTGTTATTCAAAGTGTCAAAATGTCATTTGGTGCAACCGCCCAGCAGAAGATTAATCTGAAGAAAAATGTAGGTTAACTTAAAAGTATTTTGGAATACTGTATAAAATTGCAAAGCATTTATATGTCCGTCATAATATACGAACAAACCTGTCCAATGAGTTCCATTTTATTAAATATCATGTGGTGAGACATCAAGAAACTACAATTTTGGGACTTGTTGAAATCCATTCAAATAGAAGATTTTGCATCATATACCAATTTGCCAAGGTCCCATGGAAGCATCAGGCAGGTTTGAAATGCTTTCAAATAAAAATAAATCATATTTGAATAAAATCATAACCTGAGCCAGCAACCTCCCCCTACTCTAAATAGACCTTTCACAGTATGATAACCCTCAATCTCTCATTGAGGGAATGGAGACGTTGTGTCCTTCATGCCACATCTCCGGACTGCCTCTGAGTGGGTTGAGACTCTTCAGAACAGAACAAGTGAGCAGATGCTACACTAGCCTATTTATACCCGCATATCTGGGGCATAGCCAGCTATGCAAATTCTACACACCCAATTTAATTGGCCTTTTCTCAATGTCAGAAGTGTTTGGGCTTCCAAGAGCAACCCCTAGTATTGTACACTTGACACCATCTCCATTCCCACCATCAGGGAACGAGGGTTACACGTAACAGACGTTACTTGGTTAAACCATGGCAAAAACAAATTAACCATGGGTTTGTTACACCAACCACAGTTTAACCATAATATCTGTAGTAAAACAGCTGTTATACAAATGGTAGAAATATGCCCCCCCAAAAAGCTAATTTGTGGTAAGCTATTAGTAACCATATTTATTAAATGTTTTACTAGTAAAACAATGGTTAATTTTTGTAAGAGAGGTTGGTCAACTTACATAATGTATCACGATTACAGTAATGGAGTATTTAATCAGTTTATTTTAGCTACTATCCAAAAAAGTAGTCACAGCCAGGTTCTTAATTTTTTGAGCCATCTCTACTCAAATATTTTGTGACCAGTAGTTTACTTTTGTGGCAGGTAGACCTATAATAAACTGAATAATGGTGATTCAGCATGTTTGTTTTAAATACTAAAATATTTATTCCAGTTAAATTCAGATTAGCCAAAAACGTTAAACTATCAATGTGGTCTCAGACTTTGCACCCCACTGCATGCATCCTAGATTTGGAGTCATTTGTAATCAGAAGAAGTTTACAGCAAGTGCTCAGCATCTCATGATCAACAATTTAGTAAAAAAAATAGCTGAATGTGACTAGAGTTAATCATGCAGGATTATGAATATTTACAGACCTCTTTCACGTATGTTGTGACAACCAACACTGCCCAGATGTCAGTCAAGCTGAAGATGTCTTTCCCATCATAATATTTCTTCAGTTTGGCAAATGCCTCTCCATGGCTGACTTCTGGACCACTGATTCTCTTGATGATTTGATCTTTCACGGTCTCTAGTTTGGTGGACCAGTCTGGTTCTTGGTATAGGGAGGCCATGCACCTTCAGAGAAGAATATACTGTTCTCGTTTTTGACCTTCAACTCTACTCAATCTCTCTGTGTTTGTTGTTTCTCAGAGTTCATACCAGGTGGATCCAGAGACTCCGCTCAGATAAAGCATGCAGTCCAGAAGACCTGCTTTATCAAGCTGAACCAGGGATCCCAGCAAACCCACCATGGCTCTTTGTCCTCCTCCAGAACCCAGTAATGCAATGCGTGGCATTTTATTCTGAAATACACAGATTGATTGTGCAAACATGCATTTGTAGGTCATTTCAAGAAAGAACAGCCAGGTAGATGGATATGAAGTATAAGAGGTTTGACCTGACTGCAGTGTATCTGGAGTTTCTGCAGGCCTTGAAAAACAGCTTCTCTTCTTTTGACTACAAACTCCTCCTCTTTTGTGTGTAGAGATTGAGCTAATCTCACTTCACCACTGCATTGGCCACAAAGACAAACAAACAGACAGACCAGAGCTAAATTTAACAATCACATACGTCTACGGTGAAAGAAAGAAAACTTTTAATTTACAGAATTAACCAAATTTCGCCACAAGTTAAATATATTACGTTTCTACAATATATAAATATAGTGTAGAAACTTAATTTCCTGTAAAGCTGCTTTGCAAATAATCTTGAATGGAATTAATATGGTTTATGCGTTTCATGTAATTCATTACTGAAAGTGACGAAACAATAACTTTTCATTTTGAGCTCTCTACATAAACTAAATTGAATTTATGCACATTTTAAAAACCGCTCAAATTGAATACTTAAAATACTGTGACGGTTTCTCGCTCTTTTTCTATATTATCCTAAATACTTTCAAATCCTATATTTAATTTGTTTAAATTATTAGTCCATTAGCATTGGGATGTTTCGAATACAAATACAGCCCTCCATTCTTGGCCTTGTGCTATTTAATATATGTTTTATTATAGATTTGAATTCAAGTAACTGAAGTTTATTGTGAAGATGTTCACAGAATTGAACAACAGTTTGTAATAGACATTCATTGTTAAAGTAATTAAGTACAGTACTTGTATAATTAGGAATCAGAGCAGGATTACAAACCTTTCCTTAAGTTTGGATGCACTCATCTGTAAAACAAGAGTCCACATTAAAGTTAAAATAACTTGAAACCTATTTGATAAAATCTTTTGATAAAATCAGGAAAAGTCATTCCACAAATGTCAATTATTAACCACAGTGTATAGTCTTTAGTTTGCAGGTAATCGGTATTGGCCAAGATTTAATTAGTTAAATTAATTCATACTATTATTTTCACTATAAATTAAATGACATTAAAAACTTTTGAATTGCCTGTCGTTTAAGTTTTGACATATACTCACTGTTCTTGACTAGTCTTGTAAAATCCTGAGATTCACTGATAACAACTAAGAAAATGCTATTTTATAGGCTCTGGTTAATCAGGAAAGGGGGGGAGATCATTAACATGGACTTGGTGCTAATTATTGCACAGGTTAGGCTTGCACTGATTTAGATTATGTTGTATTAACAAAGTTGGGGAGAAGCACGTTCAGATAATTAACACGAGAGGAGAACAATCAGTAATCAACCCAGTTAACAAGATAAGAAAGAGGCGTGTTATATTGACCATTTCAGCGGGAGATTTAAGGAAGTGATGTCTTTGGTCCCCGGATGTTTCCGGTTAGTGTTTGAGCACATTCAAAACAATGGCGGTAGGCGCTGGATCCACAGTGATTGCGATAATTTATTTAATCCTGCTGTTTAAAATGTCAAATTGAAAAATAGATCAGTGTTGCTCAGTGCTCTCTCTGGCCTGCAACTAACATTAATCGTATGTTAAAGGGTTTAGATTTCCGATAAATGCGCCTGGATTGCAGCAGTGAAGCTAGGAGCAGAATAGCGCTAGCAGCTTAGCATATACAGGTAAGGACAAGTTCTTGTTTTTCCATTTGATTTGTTTTATTTATTTACGTTAACACTTCAAGTATCTTGCAGCATTGGGTTTTCCTCATTGTTGGCATATGCGTCTTGCATTTAGATGTTTGGTGAAGGCCAAGCTTTTATTTCCGTTTATTGCAAGCGTTATCTGGGCTATAATTATACATGAGCTCTCCTGGTTGTCTAGCTATCTTGTCAGCAGATAAATGCAGCGAGTAACCTGTTATATAAATGAATACTGTAATCTAAAACTTGAATGTTGAATAGTTAAATGCAGTAGTTTACAAAAGCTAATGGTAAACATGTTCATCACTTATGCTTGTCTAATGTTAATTCCAACATACTGATGTATTAAACACTAATAGTATTATTTATAAATATTGTGTATTAAATCAAATAGTTTTTCTTCTTGTCTTTAGGAAAGACACCTAAGACCAGAAGGACCGCCGGTTGTTCCGCAGCAGTGCCAAACCATAACACCCAGATGTGTTTGAGAACTTGAGGATGATGCATTCAGTGTAGTACTCCAAGCTGCCCATGGCCAGCCTGCTGCTTTTGATATTGATCACATGTTAATAAATTCCCTGGAAACCGTGTCCTTCATTTATATGCAGTACTGGTCAAATGTCTGGACACATTACTAAGTCTTTCCTGCTCATCAAGCCTCATTTATTTGATCAAAAGTAGACAATCAATAATATTTTAAAATAATGGTTTTCTGTTTCAATATTTATTTCTGTAATTCAAAGCTAAATTTTCATCAGCCATTACTCCAGTCTTAAGTGTCACATGATCTTCAGAGATCATTCTAATATGCTGATTTGATATTTGGTTATTGTCTGTGTTTGAAACGATTGTGCTGCTTAATATTTTTTCTGGAACTTGTGATGCTTTTTATACAGGATTGATTGAATCCTGGCCGGGATTTTCTAAATACAGAAGTCTTTCCTAACAGTATGTCTTTACTATCACTTATTTAAAAAAAATCTATTTCACATCCTTGCTGAATAAATGTATTAATGTTCTCAAAAAAATACTGACCCCCAAACTTTTGAACAGTAGTGTATGTTACAAAACTTTTAGATTTTAAATAAATGCTGTTTTATTCAAAGAATAATAAAATGATCTCTGGTTATAAATATTAAGCAGCACAACTTTTTTCCAACACCGATAAATCTGCATAGAATGATTTCTGAAGTATTGTGGCAATGAGGACAGGAGTAGTTATGTTGAAAATTCAGATTTGATCACAGATATAAATTATATTATCAATTAAATCCAAGTTTGATGAGCATCGACTTATTTCAAAAACAAAGAAGTAACAGTTCCCACACTTTTGACCAGTGTTTACAGTAAATGTGCAGAAAAACATACACACTGTATGTATGTAGTGTGTGCATTTATTAATGTGCATGTACAGGTACATCTCAAAAATTAGAATAGGGTGAGAAAGTAAATTTTTCTTGTAACTTCTTTCAAAAAGTGAAACTTTCATATATTTAATCGAATATCATGATATCATGAAAAATGTCAATGTTTTTTGTCACTCATTTCAGAAAGTGAAACCCATGTATTATATAGATTCATTACACATAGAGTGAAATATTTCAAGCCTTTAGTTTTTGAAATTTTGATGATTATGGCTTACAGATAATGAAAACCCAAAATTCAGTGTCTCAGAAACTTAAAACATTACATAATATCAATAAAAAAGGATATTTTAAACAGAAATATCAGGCTTCTGAAAAGTATGTTCATTAATGTGGTTGAAACTTGGATGGATGAAGATAGTCGAGACGAAGGATGTTTTAAGAATAAAAAGGTTTTTATTGAAGAATCGTCTTCAGCCCAAACAATACTGAAAGTTTCACACAAGTGTTCTACCGGCAGATCATGTGAAACAATGCCGTTCCGTCTTCAGATCCCTGCCTAGACCACTAGCCCCCCCGCTGGTGTCATCTCGTACCACCCACACTTGATTTAGGGGTTCTGGGAATTTTCCACCAGCAGGCTGGCTGTTACAGCCTAACATTTTGTTTCTGGAGCAGAGCACTTCTTAATGTGAAACATCCAATGTGAGACATTCATAGAAACAGACAAATAATTAATTTTAACATATTCAACATAAACATGAGTATTAAATGATTAACAAAATCATACTGTTTTCTTCCACAATTTCTATGCACTCAATACTTGGTTGGGCCTCCTTTTTGCATGAATTACTGCATCAATGCGGCGTGGCATGGAGTCGATCAGCCTGTGGCACTGCTCAGGTGTAATGAAGCCCAGGTTGCTTTGATAGCGGCTTTCAGGTCATCTGCATTGTTGGGTCTGGTGTCTCTCATCTAGATTCTCTATGGGCTTCAGGTCATCTGCATTGTTGGGTCTGGTTTCTCTCATCTAGAGTCTCTCTGGGCTTCAGGTCTTCTGCATTGTTGGGTCTGGTGTCTCTCATCTAGATTCTCTATGGGCTTCAGGTCATCTGCATTGTTGGGTCTGGTGTCTCTCATCTAGATTCTCGATGGGCTTCAGGTCATCTGCATTGTTGGGTCTGGTGTCTCTCATCTAGAGTCTCTCTGGGCTTCAGGTCATCTGCATTGTTGGGTCTGGTGTCTCTCATCTAGATTCTCTATGGGCTTCAGGTCATCTGCATTGTTGGGTCTGGTGTCTCATCTAGATTCTCTATGGGCTTCAGGTCATCTGCATTGTTGGGTCTGGTGTCTCTCATCTAGATTCTCGATGGGCTTCAGGTCATCTGCATGGTTGGGTCTGGTGTCGCATCTAGATTCTCGATGGGCTTCAGGTCATCTGCATTGTTGGGTCTGGTGTCTCTCATCTAGATTCTCGATGGGCTTCAGGTCTTCTGCATTGTTGGGTCTGATGTCTCTCATCTAGATTCTCTATGGGCTTCAGGTCATCTGCATTGTTGTGTCTGGTTTCTCTCCTCTAGATTCTCGATGGGCTTCAGGTCATCTGCATTGTTGGGTCTGGTGTCTCTCATCTAGATTCTCTATGGGCTTCAGGTCATCTGCATTGTTGGGTCTGGTGTCTCTCATCTAGATTCAATATGGGCTTCAGGTCATCTGCATTGTTGGGTCTGGTGTCTCTCATCTAGATTCTCTATGGGCTTCAGGTCATCTGCATTGTTGGGTCTGGTTTCTCTCATCTAGATTCTCGATGGGCTTCAGGTCATCTGCATTGTTGGGTCTGGTGTCTCATCTAGATTCTCGATGGGCTTCAGGTCATCTGCATTGTTGGGTCTGGTGTCTCTCATCTAGATTCTCGATGGGCTTCAGGTCATCTGCATTGTTGGGTCTGGTGTCTCTCATCTAGATTCTCTATGGGCTTCAGGTCTTCTGCATTGTTGGGTCTGGTTTCTCTCATCTAGATTCTCGATGGGCTTCAGGTCATCTGCATTGTTGGGTCTGGTGTCTCTCATCTAGATTCTTGATGGGCTTCAGGTCATCTGTATTGTTGGGTCTGGTGTCTCTCATCTAGATTCTCTATGGGCTTCAGGTCTTCTGCATTGTTGGGTCTGGTGTCTCTCATCTAGATTCTCGATGGGCTTCAGGTCATCTGTATTGTTGGGTCTGGTGTCTCTCATCTAGATTCTCGATGGGCTTCAGGTCATCTGCATTGTTGGGTGTGGTGTCTCTCATCTAGATTCTCGATGGGCTTCAGGTCATCTGCATTGTTGGGTCTGGTGTCTCTCATCTAGATTCTCTGGGCTTCAGCTCATCTGCATTGTTGTGTCTGGTGTCTCTCATCTAGATTCTCTATGGGCTTAAGGTCATCTGCATTGTTGGGTCTGGTGTCTCTCATCTAGATTCTCTATGGGCTTCAGCTTATCTGTATTGTTGGGTCTGGTGTCTCTCATCTAGATTCTCTATGGGCTTCAGGTCATCTGCATTGTTGGGTCTGGTGTCTCTCATCTAGATTCTCTATGGGCTTCAGGCCATCTGCATTGTTGGGTCTGGTGTCTCTCATCTAGATTCTCTATGGGCTTCAGGCCATCTGCATTGTTGGGTCTGGTGTCTCTCATCTAGATTCTCTATGGGCTTCAGGCCATCTGCATTGTTGGGTCTGGTGTCTCATCTAGATTCTCGATGGGCTTCAGGTCATCTGCATTGTTGGGTCTGGTGTCTCTCATCTAGATTCTTGATGGGCTTCAGGTCATCTGTATTGTTGGGTCTGGTGTCTCTCATCTAGATTCTCTATGGGCTTCAGGTCTTCTGCATTGTTGGGTCTGGTGTCTCTCATCTAGATTCTCGATGGGCTTCAGGTCATCTGTATTGTTGGGTCTGGTGTCTCTCATCTAGATTCTCGATGGGCTTCAGGTCATCTGCATTGTTGGGTCTGGTGTCTCTCATCTAGATTCTCGATGGGCTTCAGGTCATCTGCATTGTTGGGTCTGGTGTCTCTCATCTAGATTCTCTGGGCTTCAGCTCATCTGCATTGTTGTGTCTGGTGTCTCTCATCTAGATTCTCTATGGGCTTCAGGTCATCTGCATTGTTGGGTCTGGTGTCTCTCATCTAGATTCTCTATGGGCTTCAGCTTATCTGTATTGTTGGGTCTGGTGTCTCTCATCTAGATTCTCTATGGGCTTCAGGTCTTCTGCATTGTTGGGTCTGGTTTCTCTCATCTAGATTCTCTGGGCTTCAGGCCATCTGCATTGTTGGGTCTGGTGTCTCTCATCTAGATTCTCTATGGGCTTCAGGCCATCTGCATTGTTGGGTCTGGTGTCTCATCTAGATTCTCGATGGGCTTCAGGTCATCTGCATTGTTGGGTCTGGTGTCTCTCATCTAGATTCTCGATGGGCTTCAGGTCATCTGTATTGTTGGGTCTGGTTTCTCTCATCTAGATTCTCTATGGGCTTCAGGTCTTCTGCATTGTTGGGTCTGGTGTCTCTCATCTAGATTCTCGATGGGCTTCAGGTCATCTGCATTGTTGGGTCTGGTTTCTCTCATCTAGATTCTCGATGGGCTTCAGGTCTTCTGCATTGTTGGGTCTGGTGTCTCTCATCTAGATTCTCGATGGGCTTCAGGTCATCTGCATTGTTGGGTCTGGTGTCTCTCATCTAGATTCTCGATGGGCTTCAGGTCATCTGCATTGTTGGGTCTGGTGTCTCTCATCTAGATTCTCGATGGGCTTCAGGTCATCTGCATTGTTGTGTCTGGTTTCTCTCATCTAGAGTCTCTCTGGGCTTCAGGTCATCTGCATTGTTGGGTCTGGTTTCTCTCATCTAGATTCTCGATGGGCTTCAGGTCATCTGCATTGTTGGGTCTGGTGTCTCTCATCTAGATTCTCGATGGGCTTCAGGTCATCTGCATTGTTGGGTCTGGTGTCTCTCATCTAGATTCTCTATGGGCTTCAGGTCATCTGTATTGTTGGGTCTGGTTTCTCTCATCTAGGTTCTCGATGGGCTTCAGGTCATCTGCATTGTTGGGTCTGGTGTCTCTCATCTAGATTCTCTATGGGCTTCAGGTCATCTGCATTGTTGGGTCTGGTGTCTCTCATCTAGATTCTCTATGGGGTTCAGGTCATCTGCATTGTTGGGTCTGGTGTCTCTCATCTAGATTCTCGATGGGCTTCAGGTCTTCTGCATTGTTGGGTCTGGTGTCTCTCATCTAGGTTCTCGATGGGCTTCAGGTCATCTGCATTGTTGGGTCTGGTTTCTCTCATCTAGATTCTCGATGGGCTTCAGGTCATCTGCATTGTTGGGTCTGGTTTCTCTCATCTAGATTCTCGATGGGCTTCAGGTCATCTGCATTGTTGGGTCTGGTGTCTCTCATCTAGATTCTCTATGGGCTTCAGGTCATCTGCATTGTTGGGTCTGGTGTCTCTCATCTAGATTCTCGATGGGCTTCAGGTCTTCTGCATTGTTGGGTCTGGTGTCTCTCATCTAGGTTCTCGATGGGCTTCAGGTCATCTGCATTGTTGGGTCTGATGTCTCTCATCTAGATTCTCGATGGGCTTCAGGTCATCTGCATTGTTGGGTCTGGTGTCTCTCATCTAGATTCTCGATGGGCTTCAGGTCATCTGCATTGTTGGGTCTGATGTCTCTCATCTAGATTCTCTCTGGGCTTCAGGTCTTCTGCATTGTTGGGTCTGGTGTCTCTCATCTAGGTTCTCGATGGGCTTCAGGTCATCTGCATTGTTGGGTCTGGTTTCTCTCATCTAGATTCTCTCTGGGCTTCAGGTCTTCTGCATTGTTGGGTCTGGTGTCTCTCATCTAGGTTCTCGATGGGCTTCAGGTCATCTGCATTGTTGGGTCTGGTTTCTCTCATCTAGATTCTCGATGGGCTTCAGGTCATCTGCATTGTTGGGTCTGGTTTCTCTCATCTAGATTCTCGAGGGGCTTCAGGTCATCTGCATTGTTGGGTCTGGTGTCTCTCATCTAGATTCTCGATGGGCTTCAGGTCATCTGTATTGTTGGGTCTGGTGTCTCTCATCTAGATTCTCGATGGGCTTCAGGTCATCTGCATTGTTGGGTCTGGTGTCTCATCTAGATTCTCTATGGGCTTCAGGTCATCTGCATTGTTGGGTCTGGTTTCTCTCATCTAGATTCTCGATGGGCTTCAGGTCATCTGCATTGTTGGGTCTGGTGTCTCATCTAGATTCTCGATGGGCTTCAGGTCATCTGCATTGTTGTGTCTGGTTTCTCTCATCTAGATTCTCTATGGGCTTCAGGTCATCTGCATTGTTGGGTCTGGTGTCTCTCATCTAGATTCTCGATGGGCTTCAGGTCATCTGCATTGTTGGGTCTGGTGTCTCTCATCTAGATTCTCGATGGGCTTCAGGTCTTCTGCATTGTTGGGTCTGGTGTCTCTCATCTAGGTTCTCGATGGGCTTCAGGTCATCTGCATTGTTGGGTCTGATGTCTCTCATCTAGATTCTCGATGGGCTTCAGGTCATCTGCATTGTTGGGTCTGGTGTCTCTCATCTAGATTCTCGATGGGCTTCAGGTCATCTGCATTGTTGGGTCTGATGTCTCTCATCTAGATTCTCTCTGGGCTTCAGGTCTTCTGCATTGTTGGGTCTGGTGTCTCTCATCTAGGTTCTCGATGGGCTTCAGGTCATCTGCATTGTTGGGTCTGGTTTCTCTCATCTAGATTCTCTCTGGGCTTCAGGTCTTCTGCATTGTTGGGTCTGGTGTCTCTCATCTAGGTTCTCGATGGGCTTCAGGTCATCTGCATTGTTGGGTCTGGTTTCTCTCATCTAGATTCTCGATGGGCTTCAGGTCATCTGCATTGTTGGGTCTGGTTTCTCTCATCTAGATTCTCGATGGGCTTCAGGTCATCTGCATTGTTGGGTCTGGTGTCTCTCATCTAGATTCTCGATGGGCTTCAGGTCATCTGTATTGTTGGGTCTGGTGTCTCTCATCTAGATTCTCGATGGGCTTCAGGTCATCTGCATTGTTGGGTCTGGTGTCTCATCTAGATTCTCTATGGGCTTCAGGTCATCTGCATTGTTGGGTCTGGTTTCTCTCATCTAGATTCTCGATGGGCTTCAGGTCATCTGCATTGTTGGGTCTGGTGTCTCATCTAGATTCTCGATGGGCTTCAGGTCATCTGCATTGTTGTGTCTGGTTTCTCTCATCTAGATTCTCTATGGGCTTCAGGTCATCTGCATTGTTGGGTCTGGTGTCTCTCATCTAGATTCTCGATGGCCTTCAGGTCATCTGCATTGTTGGGTCTGGTGTCTCTCATCTAGATTCTCGATGGGCTTCAGGTCATCTGCATTGTTGGGTCTGGTGTCTCATCTAGATTCTCGATGGGCTTCAGGTCATCTGCATTGTTGGGTCTGGTGTCTCTCATCTAGATTCTCTATGGGCTTCAGGTCATCTGTATTGTTGGGACTGGTGTCTCTCATCTAGATTCTCTGGGCTTCAGGTCATCTGCATTGTTGGGTCTGGTGTCTCTCATCTAGATTCTCGATGGGGTTCAGGTCATCTGTATTGTTGGGACTGGTGTCTCTCATCTAGATTCTCTGGGCTTCAGGTCATCTGCATTGTTGGGTCTGGTGTCTCTCATCTAGATTCTCGATGGGCTTCAGGTCATCTGCATTGTTGGGTCTGGTGTCTCTCATCTAGATTCTCGATGGGCTTCAGGTCATCTGCATTGTTGGGTCTGGTGTCTCTCATCTAGATTCTCGATGGGCTTCAGGTCATCTGCATTGTTGGGTCTGGTGTCTCTCATCTAGATTCTCGATGGGCTTCAGGTCATCTGCATTGTTGGGTCTGGTGTCTCTCATCTAGATTCTCGATGGGCTTCAGGTCATCTGCATTGTTGGGTCTGGTGTCTCTCATCTAGATTCTCTATGGGCTTCAGGTCATCTGCATCGTTGGGTCTGGTGTCTCTAGAATCTCGATGGGCTTCAGGTCATCTGCATTGTTGGGTCTGGTTTCTCTCATCTAGATTCTCGATGGGCTTCAGGTCATCTGTATTGTTGGGTCTGGTGTCTCTCATCTAGATTCTCGATGGGCTTCAGGTCATCTGCATTGTTGGGTCTGGTGTCTCTCATCTAGATTCTCGATGGGCTTCAGGTCATCTGCATTGTTGGGTCTGGTGTCTCTCATCTAGATTCTCGATGGGCTTCAGGTCATCTGCATTGTTGGGTCTGGTGTCTCTCATCTAGATTCTCTATGGGCTTCAGGTCTTCTGCATTGTTGGGTCTGGTGTCTCTCATCTAGATTCTCGATGGGCTTCAGGTCATCTGTATTGTTGGGTCTGGTGTCTCTCATCTAGATTCTCGATGGGCTTCAGGTCATCTGCATTGTTGGGTCTGGTGTCTCTCATCTAGATTCTCGATGGGCTTCAGGTCATCTGCATTGTTGGGTCTGGTGTCTCTCATCTAGATTCTCGATGGGCTTCAGGTCATCTGCATTGTTGGGTCTGGTGTCTCTCATCTAGATTCTCTGGGCTTCAGCTCATCTGCATTGTTGTGTCTGGTGTCTCTCATCTAGATTCTCTATGGGCTTCAGGTCATCTGCATTGTTGGGTCTGGTGTCTCTCATCTAGATTCTCTATGGGCTTCAGCTTATCTGTATTGTTGGGTCTGGTGTCTCTCATCTAGATTCTCGATGGGCTTCAGGTCATCTGCATTGTTGGGTCTGGTGTCTCTCATCTAGATTCTCGATGGGCTTCAGGTCAGGCGAGTTTGCTGGCCAATCAAGCACAGTAACATCATGGTCATTTAACCAGCTTTGGGTACCTTTGGCAGTGTGGGCAGGTGCCAAGTCCTGCTGGAAAATGAAATCAGCATCTCCATAAAGCTTGTCAGCAGAAGGAAGCATGAAGTGCTCTTACATCTCCTGATAGATGGCTGTATTGACTGTGGACTTCAGAAAACACAGTGGACCAACACCAGCAGATGACATGGCAGCCCAAATCATCACTGACTGGAAACTTCACACCGGACTTCACATTTACCTACCCAATCTCTTTCTTCCAGTCAACTTTGCATTTAATATGCTTTGATACAGCACTCTTCCTAAACTACAAAAGTCGTAACAGCATAAAAAAATATGCTGTTATTGCTCATTTAAATAACCAATCGTGTGAAGATGATTGATATAATTGTTGGTGCACGAAATGTACAATATAAAAATGTAAGAAATGTACTAACTTCTTCTTCATTCTCCATCTCAGGGTTCTTCTATTAAAACATGAATTAAAAACCTTATTTAGCTCTCTTTGTTTGCTGGTTTCTAATGTAATATTTCTCACTTCATCATGTATGTCTTTGACAGTTCTCATTTTAATTGAGTTTACCTTTATATATACAGTATATTCATAACCCTAAAACGATGAATATTATATATAAATGTTCTAACACAGATATTAAATCACTAAATATTAAATTGGAAACGTATACATTTAAATCTATATGTAAATATTTTAATAAATGTGCAAATATTTATCCTATTTGTTTTTAATGTTGTTATTCTTTTAAATATGCTATTTATTTTATTACAATACAAAAACACAGAGTTGACATTCAAATAATGATTGTACACAATACACAAAGTATTATGAATATACATTATGTCAACTGAAATCAAGTACTAAAGATTACAAGAGAAAAAGTAGGAAAAGAAAGAAAAAAAGACAAAAACATAAGAAGACATTTAAATATCAATTATAATATACAAATTAAAGTCATTGCAGAATGAAATAGTTTTTCTTGCTTTCTTATTTTCTGACATTGAAATGGTATTTAGATCATTTTTTTAATTATAAAAAAAAAAAAAAAAATGCGGTTTGTTGTTGGTAAATTTACATTTGTGATTTTAAAATTTACAAAGACATTATTTTTAATTTCTAACAAAACAAGACTCATAATGTCCTAACACAATTGATGTGACAGTAATGGATACATCTCGCTGGATATTCTCATTAATAAATGAACCAATGTTTTTCCAGAGTTCTTCAGTATAATGACAAGTCCAGAATAAATGAAAAACAGTTATGAAATTGACAAAATGAACATTTAGTATCAATGTTAGCCTTATACTTCTCCATAAAATGTTTAACGGGGTAACATTTATTAATTAATTTAAAATATTCTTCTTTTACTTTATTAGTAAAGAAATATTTCTGTTGCAAAAAACATACTTTTTTCTAAATAAACCATTCCAGTAAGAAATTACAGGCGACAAAGTAGTAATATTTTTCAATAAAAGAGAGGAAGCTGAACTTTGCCCTCTAGTGGTCATCAGATGTGACGTCATCTTCGCGTTTTGCTGGTTTGTCCCTCGCGGGCTCTCGTCTCTGCTCGCTGTAGAAGCACGTGTGTGTGTTTCTCCTCGTCCTCGCGTGATCATGGAGTTTGAGGGCTGCAGCTGCTTCAGACAGAGACTCGTGTTGTCCACACTGAGCGGAAAACGAGTGAAAATACGAAACATCAGATCTAAAGATGACAATCCCGGCCTGCGAGGTGAGTTTATATCACATCATCACTCATGACATGTGACGTAGTATCACATAAATAACCCGTAACCCAGCTCTTCATCATCATCACAACATCTATACATGCATTTATGAAACATATTATCATCACAGAGTCTTTATCTACAGCACGTGAGGCGTCACAATCTAATTATGACTTCTGATTTTTCGTCTCTATACTTTTAAAATGTTTATCACGTGCATTATTTACATGTCCGATAACTTTATTCATTTTTTTGTGTTATGTATTTGTTTAGTTTGTCATTTTGTATTATATTTATTATAGTGTTTTTTGTCTATTTCATTTATTTTCAAAATAAAATCCTACGATGTTCAAGTAGTTATTTATTTTACTTTGTTTGATTGATTGTTTGTCATTTTAAGCTCTATTTATTCTAGACTTATTTATTTGCCTTTTAGATTATTTTCTAAATAAAATAAGTTCTTGATTCTATAATAGAATAGATTTTTGTTTTTATTGGATTTAATAAAAACTGGTGATGGTTGAGGAGAGACCCCATACACACACACACACACACACACACACACATACAAACACACACACATACACACACACACACATACACACACACACACACACACACACATGATAGTATGTTTGGGTGTTCAGCAATACACAATATAGCGCTATATAAATGCATAAAAAAAGTTTTGTTTTTGTTTTTTAATCCTCTTAAATTTTTGGATACTTAAAATTCTCATAATTGTAATTATTTTGCCACTTGACTTCTCTATCCACTACAACTCATTAATCTTAAAGCATTGTATGACATTTTAATCTTGTAATAAATACATAATCACATTTATATTTGACTACAAAACTAGTTTCAGGCCTTTCAGCAGAAGCCTGTAATATCAGCAGCTTCTGACAGTGGCTTAAATGTGGCTCTTCTCATCAGATTTAATTTTGAAGTGTTTCACAAGGTGCATCTGTTCTTGCTCTGTTGATGAAGATACTCTTTTATCATTTCATTGAAGTCTAAACTTCAGATGTGTTTGTGTTGGTCAGATTTTGAAGCGAGTTTCATCAGGCTCCTCGACAAAGTGACCAACGGCACCAGAATCGAGATCAACCAGACGGGTGAGTTCTAGTGAACACCGATGATGGATGGATTGATTGACAGGTGTGCTGGTTGTTCTCTGATAGTGTGTGTGTGTGTGTGTGTGTGTGTGTGTGTGTGTGTGTGTCTCTGTGTCTCTCTGTGTGTGTGTGTGTGTGTGTGTGTGTGTTTCTATGTCTCTCTCTGTGTGTGTCTCTCTGTGTGTGTGTCTCTGTCTATCTGTGTGTGTGTCTCTGTGTCTCTCTGTGTGTGTGTCTCTCTGTGTCTCTGTGTGTGTGTGTGTGTGTGTGTGTGTGTGTGTGTCTCTGTGTCTCTCTGTGTGTGTGTCTCTCTGTGTGTGTGTCTCTGTCTATCTGTGTGTGTGTGTGTGTGTGTGTCTCTGTCTATCTGTGTGTGTGTGTGTGTTTCTATGTCTCTGTGTGTGTGTGTGTGTTTCTATGTCTCTGTGTGTGTGTGTGTGTGTGTGTGTGTGTCTCTGTGTGTGTGTGTCTCTGTGTCTCTCTGTGTGTGTGTCTCTGTCTCTCTGTGTGTGTTTCTCTCTGTGTGTGTGTGTCTCTGTGTCTCTCTGTGTCTCTGTGTGTGTGTGTCTCTGTGTGTGTCTGTGTCTCTGTGTGTGTGTGTGTGTGTGTGTGTGTGTGTCTGTGTGTGTGTGTGTCTCTGTGTGTGTGGGTCTCTCTGTGTGTGGGTCTCTCTGTGTGTGGGTCTCTCTGTGTCTCTGTCTGTGTGTCTCTGTGTCTGTCTGTGTGTCTCTCTGTGTGTGTGTGTGTGTGTGTCTCTCTGTGTGTGTGTCTCTCTGTGTGTGTGTCTCTCTGTGTCTCTGTGTGTCTCTCTGTGTGTGTGTGTGTGTGTGTGTGTGTGTGTCTCTGTGTGTGTGTCTCTGTGTGTGTGTCTCTCTGTGTGTGTGTCTGTGTGTGTGTGTGTGTGTGTGTGTCTGTGTGTGTGTGTGTGTCTCTGTGTGTGTGTGTGTGTGTGTGTGTGTGTGTGTCTCTCTGTGTGTGTCTGTGTCTCTGTCTCTCTGTGTATGTGTCTGTGTGTCGATGCAGGAACCGTGTTGTTCTATCAGCCGGGTTTGCTGTACGGGGGCTCGGTGGAGCACGAGTGTAATGTCCAGCGCTCTGTGGGTTATTATCTGGAGGCTCTGCTCATGCTGGCTCCGTTCATGAAGACGCCGCTCAGAGTCGTGCTGAAGGGCGTCACCAACGACCCCACAGACCCATCGGTGAGTCTCTGCACTGATACTTGACCTCTCAACTTCAGTGTTCATTTGCCATTTTAAAGGAATATCTCACTCAAAAATGAATTCTGTCATCATTTACTCACATTGTTCCAAACCTGTATGAGTTTCTGTATTCTGTTGAGGACAAAAGAAGATATTTTGAAGAATGTTTGCAACCAGACAGTCGACGGTAGCCATTGACTTCCATAGTATTTTTTTCTCTATACCATGGAAACCAATGGCTACCGTCGACTGATTGCCAGCATTCTTCATAATATCATATTTTGTGTTCAGCTGAATGAAGAAACTCATACAGGTCTGAAATTGCAGAAGAGAGTGTAATTAAATGTATATTTTTGGGTGAACTATACATCCCTTCAAACAAAAAACAATATATCACAGATCCAGTGAGCTTTTATTTTTGTGATTGAGAGGAGTTATTGATATGAATATGAGCCATGTTGTTATGTAGGTCTTGTTATATTAATGAAATAAGTCATGTTAATATCATCCTTGTTCATGTCCGGGTTTTTGCTTTTGCTCTTCTGATCATTTTCTTCATAGCATGCTGTTCATACAAACGTGACAATATAAAGTAGTTTTGTGCAAAAGAAGCGTAAGAGCAAAGGTGAAATATATACAACTAAAAACTGAGCATGGCATAAAAGTTATGTAGGTACATAAACATACTGTGTATTATTAAAAAAATATATATATTTATATTAATTTCTCTTTCCCTCCATTTGTAGTACATTCATACATTCCATGATAATAATAAAACAAATTATTAAATTATTTGTGTATTTTGTATTTATTTGAACTATTTCTAGACACAACTGTAAATTTAATAAATATCATTTTTATTCATATAACTGTTTTTAAAATTATTGGCCAGAATTTCCAACATTTAGTTATAGTTTTCATCACATTCGTGTGTGTGTGTGTGTGTGTGCGCGCATGCGTGTGCGTGTCTGTGTGCGTGTCTGTGTGGTTGTGTGTGTGTGTGTGCGCGCATGCGTGCATGTGTGTGTGCGTGCATGTGTGTGTGCGCGCATGCATGCGTGTGTGTGCGCGCATGCGTGTGCGTGTCTGTGTGCGTGTCTGTGTGCGTGTCTGTGTGCGTGTCTGTGTGCGTGGTTGTGTGCGTGGTTGCGTGTGTGTGGTTGCGTGTGTGTGGTTGCGTGTGTCTGTGTGCGTGTCTGTGTGTGTGTGTGTGCGCGCATGCGTGTCTGTGTGCGTGTCCGTGTGGGGGTGTGTGTGTGTGGTTGTGTGTGCGTGTGTGTGTGTGCGTGCGTGTGCGTGTGTGTGTGTGCGTGTGTGTATGGTAATACTATAGAAAACATATCTGATTCTTCTGCTTTGGTGTCTGGTTATCATATAAAATGCTCATGTTCTCTGTTCTCCAGGTGGATCTTCTGAAAGTCACTGCTGTTCCTTTGATGAAGAAGTTTGGGATTGATGGAGACGGTCTGGAAATAAAGGTCTGTCAGGAGTGTGTCAAACAAAATCCTTTTTGAAACGAATGAATTTGGTGAATGCATGAGCTGATGAAGCAATGCAGTCCAAGTCTCTTTGGATAAAAGCATGTGCCACGTGCATGAATGCGGTAGGACTGTGTTGATGATCTTGTCTGTAGGTGCTGAAGCGAGGCATGGCTCCTGCAGGAGGAGGTGAGGTGCTCTTCACCTGTCCGGTTCGGCGCTCCGTGAAACCCGTTCAGCTCACAGAACCGGGGAAAATCAAGAGGATCCGAGGAACAGCGTATCCTTCCATTGATAATAAAACCGGTGCCACAATATTAGCTGCTTCCAGTACACTTGAACTCTCACAATTCTCTACATCAGGGCCGTATTCACAAATCAGTTCATCTTACCACTAAAGCGGCTCACACTGTGATTTTGGCCATGATTTGGTCATCTTGAGACAAAACCTCAAAGATTCCTATAATCCTAGGATAAAATCTGTCATCTTTGATCGCTGGTTTGACATGTTCATCGGCTGTCGCGATCAGATTTCACAAATTCTGTCAGTGTCAGAAGATTTGGCACACTATCCGGCAGTGTGACATCTCCTACAATGAACGTCAAACTGTGTCTGTTTTTCAAGACGAGCTATTAGCAGAATTAATGCTAGATAATTATTCTGTCAGCCATAAACTCCGGCGCTCCCGTCATTCATCTGATACGTTGTCTTCTCTATATAAACACTGGTTGTGCTGCTGTTTTCATGTGTGTGTGTAGAGCTGCATACACTATTCTTCTTAAATACGCCGGTATTGCCGCCGTTCATATACTTTTTATGATAGCCAACATTTCGGTTCCGCGTGCAACGCAGTTCACAGTCACTGAACGTGTATGGGTTGATAATGTAAAACTCTGGACAAGTTTTCTTGCACGCACACGTCTTTAACTCGTCTTGTCTGACGAGTACAATCCTAAAGGACTTTTAAAAAATTACACCGTGTGAGCCCGGCTTAAGAGCTCTCCTAAAACCTCATCACTAAGGATTGGGGAGAAATCTTGAGCTAGGAGAAAGAGCAGCGAAGAGCTCGTTACTGTGGCTGACTAACTATGATTGGATGATAGGGGAGGGGTCACCGTCATTTAATCCATGTTGCTATCTTCAAATGAGAATAAAAGTTTTTTTTGCCATATTCAAATCAAGAGTTTAAAAAGTAGGCTAAGTTTTGTTTCAGATTTAGGAGCTGGTTTTTGTGAAAGCCAGTTTTCTCCACTGAATAAAAAAGAAAACAAGGTAATTGTGATTTTATATCTTGTAATTCTGAGAAAAAAAGTCAGAATTGTTTGACAAAGTTGCACTTGTTTTAATTTTTATTAAGTGGCAGAACCAGGCTTTTGCACTAAAACACTGTGAAATACTATTAAAGCAAACATTTAGGAGTCGTATAATTAGGGCTGACATGCCTATTATAGTTTCTTCTAAATCGGCAGGTTTTAGGAGCTACTATTTGCCTGAAGATGTTTAGTGAATACAGCCCCAGTTCTTGATGAACACTTTTTGAAGTTGAATATCAAGCAGTGAAATTGTGTCTCATCACTGGTGTTTAGTGTTGATCTTTGACCGGCCTGCGTCAGGTTCTCGGTGCGAGTTTCTCCTCAGATGGCCAACAGGATCGTGGACTCGGCCAGGAGCGTCCTGAACAAATTCATCCCGGATATTTACATCTACACCGACCACATGAAGGGAGACAGCTCTGGGAAGTGAGTTTCTGCAGTCGGTCTGACCTGAGGACTGGCTCCTGTAATGGCTCAGACGCCACCGTATCCACCTGATCTGGTGCTAGTAAGAGGTTATGGTGAAGTGACGAGTGTTGTGTGCAGGTCTCCAGGGTTCGGTCTGACGCTGGTGGCTGAGACGGTGAACGGCACGTTTCTGGGCGCTGAGGTCGTGTCCACACCGCAGGGTCAGGGTGATCCGGTGCTGCCGGAGGACTTGGGCAGAGACTGTGCCAAACTACTGCTGGAGGAGATCTACCGGGTGAGCAGAACCAAACACACACATGCATTTGCTTTCCAGAATTTGTGCGGACTCTCTATAGGCGTAATTGTTTTCATATTATACCATCTGTATTTTCTATCCGCTACACCAAAACCTACCCTCACACAAAACTGCAGACATTTGTAGATCTAAAAGCTGTTTTCAATCAATCAATCAACATTTATTAGCCGAATATGCATAACATACAAGGCAATATTCTGCGGTATGAGGCATCCCACACATTAAAAAACTTCACTTACAATATTACACGAGAGAACAAAAAATCAATCAATTACAAAATAAATGTTTGGATCCCGATGGGGAACTGGGCGTCGGAAGCTAAATACATGTTGTTGGGTCCTCCTCCAGAAAACGTTTACTGGAGTATATGCTATTTTCTGTAGTCTTTTAATTAACAGTGTGTATTTACACAAGTGCAAGTGCAAATAGGCCGCCTGGTTGGCAGGGGCACCTCCACCCACTAACATCACAACATTACAAAAGACGGCTGTTAAATAATATTCCCAGTGGCATCATTTGTAAAGCGACTAGCGTAATGTTTATGACACGAGTGACCCGAGTTCGGATCCTCCTTTTGCCAAAATTCACATCTAATATTACATCGGAAAAGCATTTGTTTTCAATAAAAATAAAAATGAAGGAAATAAACAAAGTTTAAGTAAAGACACACACACAACTCCAACAAACACACACATACATTCACACACACACACACACACACACAACTCAAACAAACGCGCACACACACACAACTCAAACAAACACACACATACATTCACACACACAACTTAAACAAACACACCCACAACTCAAACAAACACACACATGCATTCACACACACAACTCAAACAAATGCGCACACACACTCTCACACACATAAAACACACACACACACACACACACACAACTCAAACAAACGCGCACACACAACTCAAACAAACACACACACACACAACTCAAACAAACACACACATACATTCACTCACACACCTCAAACAAATGCGCACACACACTCTCACACACATAAAAAACACACATACACACACACACCTCAAACAAACACACACACACGCAACTTTCAAATTAACACAAACACACACCCAAACAAACACACACACACAAATATATCACACATTAAATATTTTTGTATTTAAAAATAAAATCATACTGTTTTTACTACTAATGTGTTTAATGAAATGTAAAAAGTAAATAAAAGAAAGTTGGTATTTTTTGTAAAGTGTTACCAGATATTTTAATGTTGATTTGTTTGAATTAACCTGAAGTTTGTAATTCCTGCATCATTAGTGTCATCAATAGAGTTTTTGTTTAAATGGCAGACTGAGATATGACATCATTAATTCAACCAATGGGGTGATTTGAGGGCGGAGCTACCTGTTTGTTTGACCAATGACAGATTAGGGGGTGTTTTAAACTTTAAAAAGTTCTAAGGTCTGATAATTTCCCTGAAAAGTGTCTGCTCACATTTTTATTTGGATAGAAAGAGTCTCATCAAAGCATGGTTTGGTTTGTTTACACTGTCCTGGTGCAGAGGCATGCTGGGAAATAGATGCTTGTCTGATACATCTCAGTATGAGAGGTGTGTGTGTGTTTGTGATTGATTAGATCCGCTCTGCTAAAGGGGATTACAGCCGTCTAACTGTAATCCACTGTAATTTACTGTACTGACACCAGATAAACACCCAGCATACGCTCCCTTCATAGTGTGCACGCGGGGGACACAAGCGCCACGCTCTCTCTTGCTGTGAGGCATGTGACACGAGTTAAAATGGGCTGATTCTGTGTTTTTCAGACTGAATGCTGGGTGGCAGGGGCGTTATAGGGCGTCTTTTTAGGGCTGTTAATATTTGAAGGTGCTGGCTGGTCGCACACAACAGACCCTGTGTGTGTGTGCGTGTGTGTGTGTGTGCGTGTGTGGTGCGTGTGTGTGTGCGCGTGTGCGTGCGTGTGTGTGTGTGTGTGTGTGTGTGTGTGTGTGTGTGTGTGTGTGTGTGTGTGTGCGCGTGCGCGTGCGCGTGCGCGTGCGCGTGTCTGTGCGTGTGTGTCTGTGTGTGTGCGTGTGTGTGCGTGTGTGTGCGTGTGTGTGTGTGAGAGGTTGTGTGTGTTGAGGTTAATCAGTAGCTGGTGGTCGGTCTCTGTAGTAAACAGCTCCTGAATGCAGACTAGTTCTGATTGTGCTGCTGTTGGATGGACTGGAAAACATGATGTGAGTTTATGCTCTCGCTTTACTAATTCAAAAATATATATTTTTTTGTTTTTAAAAGGAAAAAGATGTTTAATTACTGTCTGAGTGTTCAGACTGTTTTAATGCATATCAGTGAATACATTTTTAAAACATTCAATAGTATGCTAATATTAAGAAAAAAATATAAATATTCATTAAGAAAGCCTTGTTTATGATGTCACTGCTAGGCTTGTTTTAGGCTTATTTCTTTAGTATTGCACATGAAATGCTTAACTAAGTAGCAAGTAATTCGTTTTTGTAATGTTTTTATATTTGTATTACCATTTTAATGTGGTTTTTTATTTGTTTATTACTATTTTACATAATTGTATTTTCATTTTTATGTTTATTTTGATTTTGTACAAGAAATGCATAACTAAGTTATACTTATTAATACAAGCAAGTAGGTCCTTTTTATTGTTCTATATATTTTTTATTTGTGAATTTATTTGATTTTGCACATGAAATGCATAAATAAGTAGCAAGTTATTAGTACATCTACTATTAATACATGCAAGTTTTTTTTTTTTTTTACGATTTGAGATAGCATTATTTCTTATTTTATTTTTTAATTATGTAAATTTTTTAAATTAATTTTTATGTTTGTTTATTTCTTTGATTTCTGCACATCATGAAATACACATGAGTGTCAGGTTATTCATACTAGTAGGTATTAAAGCAAGTAAATTTATTTTTATATTTTATTATATGATATATTTATTCATTAGAATATAAATGAATGCAAGCAGTCAGTATTTTTGAGTGATCTGACAGAACATATCAGCTAATGTTTTGATGTTGGGGGGGGGGGGGGGGTTACTTGTTATTCAACCAATAGCAGACCGGTGCAGTGTTAAAAACCTGTTTGAAAACAGTCATTATTTTCACCATTTTGTGTTGGTTCAGGAACAACACACTTCAGATTTAAAACTGTTACAAAAAGACATGGTTGTTTTTATCATGTTGTCATATAAACAATCATTCAGTAACCTTTTCTTGCTACCCAAACATGTTAATAACACAATAGTAGGGCTGTGCGATATATATCGGATGGACGAAATAAAAAGTCTATAGTTTCATATTATGTTCAATCGTTTATTTCGTGGTGTTGTAAAATACATTGTTTATGGTAATAAGTTGAGTGACTGCGATCTTTATACGCCGGGCGTGACGGGACACACAGAACGAGCACAAAACCAGGAGCTCGTTACTAAACGAGGACTACATCTGTAGCATGGTCACGCGTTTTTAAACACTGCCGTTTATAAACAACCGATTTTAAGCCGTTGAAACACAAAGAACAGAGCTATATGCGTGCGCGTCTCTTTCTGTGTGAGAGGAGCGCTTTTTCTTATTTACCGACTTTGAATAATTACATAAACACACTTATATGCTCAGAATCCCCGTCTGTGCAAGTATCCTCGTTAACAGTGATTCAGGTCTTAAGAGAGAGTAAACGGCAGAAAGAGAAAACGCAATGTAACAGTGTATTAGATCCGGACTTCAGTCTTAAAGGGGAAGCGTTCCAATATTGATCCGGTCTTAAAGGGGAAGCGTTCCAATATTGATCCGGTCTTAAAGGGGAAGCGTTCCAATATTGATCCGGTCTTAAAGGGGAAGCGTTCCAATATTCATTCATGTTAATCACAGCACACTGTTCTCTCACTGCTCTCGACTAAATCACTTGTGTAACTTTAATGAGAATAAATAATAATAATGATATATTTATCATATGTATAGAATCTATACATAATACACGTGTTAATTATTTATATCATAGATAGATAGATATAATGAACACAGTGAAGACTAATTAATTTACACAATGTATGTAGCGTTTCTTATTTATTGTAGTTTTTTTGTCCTATTGCTTGTAATTAGTTTCTTATCCTTATTTAATCACTGACTGTTTATTATCTTCAGTGAGGTTGAGTTTCTCTCTTTAGGCTTGTATTAGTTTGATATTGACATTGGTGACAAGGATTATGAAAATTATATGGTATTGAATATTTTAATGTAATAAAAACCTTAAAAAACAACAACAACACTATATCGTGATATAAGATTTTGGTCATATCGCCCCCCCTACACAATAGCATAATGTTTCACTTTTTTTCATCTTCACTTGTCAAACTGAATTGCTGTGGATCACATCACATGAGTTCTGTTATGATTGTTGTTTTCAGCATCCAGTCATTGATCATCCAGCACTCGCAGATGTTGTTTTTGTGTTCTTTCCATCAGTTTTCTGCATGACGCAGACTCTTGTTTGTATTGAGTGTGTTTTGGCAGAGCTGTGCGGTCACTGACCCGCTCGTGTCCTTGTTTGTGTCAGCAGGTACGAGAGTATCGACTGCTGTCATGAGTCTCGTCAAGAACTCTCATATTTCACTGCAAAATCTAAATAATATTTAGCATGAAAAAATTGTCTAACTTTATTATTCACGAAAATGAATCGAAATCTCATTTTATGTCTCAATGCAAAAATAAAATACATTATGTATTTTAATATTATTTATATATTATGTTTCGTTTTTTCTATACAATGGTAAATATACAATTTAGCCTAATTTATGCTGAGCTCAAACATTAGATCAGGTATTATCATAATTACGAAAAAAATGCATAATCAACATTAAATGTTTATCGCGATACTTTGACCTTGTTTAATTAATGTTTTGAGTTTTACTCTTATATCTTTAGTTTTTTTTATATATATGTCTATATAGTTATTTATTTTTATTTCAGTTTTAGTTATTTTCTATTCCTAATTACCCTAAATTAGGCTTATTTTTTTAATGCAGCATATCATTTCTTGTTTCTTTGATATGTTTAACTGCTACATAAAAAAAAAGTATAAATAAAAAAAATATATTTTTATTTTTTATAAATGTGTAATGTCTTCTAGTCTTTGTTAACGAGATATATTTCGCTTTCTCTTGGCTCTGCTGCTGCTGAAGCGTTGAATATTAATTCTTCTTCTAAACACACATGTCTGATTCTGTTTCTGGAGACCTCATGTCTTGTGGTTATGAGGTTTGACAGACGTTCAGTGTGCGGCTTCATTATTTCATTTGAGGATTGGTGCAGCAGCAGCCGGTGAATATGACCGGAGCATCACATGGAGAGAGCGCTGCGGTCTCCGAGTCTCACGGAGCGAAATGTTTGGGACTTTTCCACCAGGCATTATGGGAAAGTTTCCAGGCGTTTCTCATTCATCATGATTCATGAGACAAAAACTACAGCATTAACTCTCAAATCAATCCTTTATCAGGACGTGAATGTCTCTTATCAGAGGGTCAGTTCTTGGTGAGGATTGAATCGTTGTAGTTTTTCATTCTTAATGCAAATGTAATGTTCATAAACGCGTCACTGTCTCTTTAAATGAGGACGTATAGTTATGTATTTTAGTTAATTTCGTGTCCAGTTTGATGTTTTGAGGTTGTTCATGAATGTCTCAGACTTTTCTGTTTTGTGCTTCTGAAATTAATGATAAAGATATTATCATGTTTATGTAGAATAATTTTAATGCCACAATGTATATGAATATGCCAATTATTCAGTACTGTGTAGGGCTATGTATAAAAGCCCTATGGTTATTATTTTATCATATTCATGAACTAAAAGACCTGATTTGTTGTTACAGTTGTTTCTGCTAGACTTGTTTCACTTATTTTTTAAATTTTGCACTTGAAATGCATAACTAAGTAGCAGTTTATTAGTACTTTTATTTATTAGCATTCTTTATTCTTTAATTTATGCATTTTATTTTTAAAGAATAATATTTTAGTCTTTTCTTTTGTACAGGCCAACGTTGATTTATTTTTGTGTGTGTGTTTATGTATGTGTATATATATATATAAAAAATGAATAGTTTTTTTTTTTTTGAACGGGCTGACAGGATGTAACAACCAATGCCGTGATGTTGGGGGCGGGGCTACTGGTTTGTTCAACCAATGGGAGACAGTGTTTGAAATTTTAGCAACAAGCTTCAGCTTTAAACTTTTAACTTTTATGTTTTCATATGAGCAATTATTATTATTCTCGCAAGAAACAAAAATTGAACATGGACCCTTTTAACAAGACTTTGATGATGCCTTTAACGGACATCAGCATCATAAATCCTCAAAAGTTTTTGATATTTGTAGTTTTTTTCAAATGTATGTACATTTATAACACTATTATTTGTATCATATTATATTACCTTTGCATCAAATTACAAAAAATAGTTTATGCTAATGCGAGTGTGTTTCTAATGCAGCGTCTATGGGAGGGACGGTAAATTTGACATCAGTCTCTCAATTTTTTTCTATTATTGAAAGTCATGAAAACACTATCATTGAGTTTTTATTTTGCTATTTGAACAAAATGGGAATGCAAAAAAATCTATCTGTGGTCCTCTCCCATTCGCTGCTCTTCGAGTTAACCCAGCTATGACGACTTCTGCTGCTGAGAGACACGGACGTGTGGAAAAGTCCATTCGTAAGACTGAACCGTATATCAGGATGTACAATCACTTCTACAAATGAGGATTGACCTGTTTTTGAACGGTTTCATTCTATATGCAAATGTTTTACTCTGTTTCTTTGTAATGAAAACCCATCAAGAGATACTATCTTTTTTCTTTGGGTGTTATACTTGAGAGTACAATAATGTCAATGCCATCATTTATGAATATAATCATTCAGTGCCGTGGAGGACTACATAAGAAAGTATCATGTTAAAGTTGTTCTGTGGTTCTTTGTGACCGTTCAAGTGGATGTGAAAGTGTTTGCATGTGGATCAAACTTGAATTATGTCATCTGTGGTTTACAGTGCACCGGATCAATGTTTAATGTTCATCGTGAATTCATCCGACTCGGACTGAGATGCAGATCCCACACATTCTCTGATCCGCTGATCTGTCCAGTTAAAGCTACACGAGGACGAGCGTGTGTTCAGAGAGTTAGCGCTTCATGTTCAGAGTCACTAAACTCAGTCAGTGGCAGCTTGACGTAGTGAACGGAGGAGAAACTCTTTACTAGCAGAGACCTAACCTTCACTCAGTGTTATTCTAGCTTAATTCAATTACTATCGTCGTTTTCATTAGTCATAATTCGTTTTATATTGTCAGTTTTCATTCAAATTGTAGTTGTTTGTATCTATTATTCGTTTTTTTTTGTGTAGTTTTAAGGTTTTTTTGTGATTTTTTTTTTTTTTTTTTTTTTTTTTTTTTTTTTTTTAATTGAAGAAAAATGTTTTTTTTTTTTTTTTTTTTTTGAAATAATAACATTACAAATGTTGGATGACAGCATAAGTACCAAGAAAGAAGAGAAAAAAATAAATATAAAAAAATAACAGGGAACAAAACACACAAGTACAGTAAGTGATTAATACTTCAGGGTAACTGAAAAGGAACATACAAATAAACACCGGCAGCAAATTACCACACCGGATAAGTTTTACGTTTTTTTATATAGGATTTATTTTTATCTCATTTAAGTTGTTTTTTTATATTTTCGTTTTTGTACATTTTGCAATTTTTTTATTATAGTATATCAAGTTTTTTACCAATTATTATTAATTTTAGTTTCAACTTTTATTTTAGTGCGTCAAGTAAAACTAATATCCTTGGCAGCTAGCTAAAATAAAAGACTTTAGTTTTAAGAAAGGCTATAATAACCCTGTTTTGACCCCATTGCTCCTGACCTTTATTTATGTTCTCTTCCAGGGCGGCTGTGTGGATTCGACCAATCAGAGCTTGGCTCTCTTGTACATGACGTTAAGCCAGCAGGATGTGTCTAAAACGCTGCTAGGACCCCTCTCTCCCTACACGTGAGCACTCACATACTCACACAACCAGAGTAAACGCCAAAGAAGTGTTGTTCAGGGATCTGACATCAGTATCAAGTTTATATAAAGTACAAAAGTCATTTCAAACTGCTTGCAGCTGTTCCATGTGATGCAGAAAGACTGCTATCTTTACTGTTAGCTTAGTGCCATTTGATACGGATGCTCTTGCATTTTTATTAATGTATATATAATTATGGCATCCATACTATCCAGTGATAGTATTCCACACATCATATTCTGCATTACGCTTGTGTCCGGATCCAGCCGTTTTCTCTCTGCCGTCATGAATTGTCCATTTTCAGTTATCATGGTACCGGTGCTGTGTGCCAGTCAAGTACAGTACTATGATAACTGAAGATTGACGGTGCCAACACGTGACTCGACTTCTGTGGACTCCAGCTTCATATGTGAGCAGATTAATACTGAAACATGTCTCTCAAATCTTGGCCGTTTGATACGTGTCTTTTTAGTAGCAATGAGATACTATTATAGTATTTATTAATAGTTTGAATTAGGTTTTATTAGTGCTGTCAAATGATTAATCGCATCCAAAATACGTTTTTGTTTGCATAATATATGTATGTGTGCTGTGTATATTTATTATGTAATATATGAATATATATATGGACATGTAAATATTATACAAATATATACTGTATGTGTATTTATATATGCAAAGAACACACATCTATTATACAAACAAACTTTTATTTTGTATGCGATTTAATCGTTTGACAACACTAGTTTTTATTTTTATTTATTTTTCAGTTTTGGTAATTTTAGTGTGTTTGGCATTTTATGGATTTTTAGTTTTTTTCATCTTTAGTTATTTCGGGACATCAAGTTAAACTAAATGAGGAATGTTTCCTTGACAACTAACTAACGAAATATTTCATCATGTATTATTATTTTCACTTAACATTTTATTTTATTTCGATTAATAATAAAAAATTGTTAACTATATTAAACCCCCTTTTTGGTATTTTTATTATAATTGTACATTATATTAATGTGACTTTGAATAATTCTGTTTTCTTTAGCTCAGAAGGATTGTTCATTTTAAACTAACAATAAATCAGTGATTCCAAAATATCCTAAAATATTGAATATTTCTATAATTTAACAAACTTAACGGTTTTCTAATGTTGGTTAATGGTCACATGACACGCAGGGACACAAATAAAATACTTTCCCTTTTTGTTTAAATGTTTCAAATTACTTTTATAAATATTTTTTTATATATAACATTTTTTATTTGATTTAATAATTTACATTTACGCATTTAGCAGACGCTTTTATTCAAAGCGACATTCAGTATATACATTTTTTATCTATTTTTATTTTCAAATTATTTCTTTATTTAGTGATTTGTTTCAAGGTTTGTTTATTCGTCACATGCTAAATTATACAGGGTATAATCAGAAGTGAAATGTAAATAAATCATTGCAGACGTTACACATGTAAAAAGAGGAGTAAAAATACGTTAAAAAAACGGAAATCAAACGCGCAAACCCCTTGTTTAGGAAACTACCCCACGGCTACCGTGCTGTCTTAACATGCACCGTAGTAATACCATGTTTTGGGTCCTGTACTAGTGTAATGACGGTGATTTGTTCTTCATCGAACTCTCACTGTTTTCCGTGCAGGATCGAGTTCCTGAGACACATCCGAGACTTCTTTCAGATGATGTTCAAGATCGAGCAACAGAAACCTGGAGAAGATGAACAGAAAGGAGGAGAGAAGGTGCTGATGACGTGTGTGGGAGCCGGATACAGCAACATCAACAAAACCATCAAATAAAGACTCCCCAGGACTGGAGATTGTGTCTTATACTCAGTGTTTTTGTATTTTACAGTGGAATGATGGCCTTCCCGTATTTTATCATAAAGAAGTGTCTGCTGAACATTGCTTTTGTACCACTTTGAGAGGCGTTTTGTGCTTCACAATGCATTTTCAGATGGAGGTGCGAGTAATAAACGCATGTGCCGCTTCTTTGCTGATCTCGGTGTTTCTCAGGTGTTTGATATTCTCGAGTCATTCTGCATTTCTGCACCTTTAACTCACGCCGCAGTCCGTCCCGCAGAGGTTTTATCTTCCTCCATTCCAACGGCAGGGACATGAAGCATTCGCTTACAAAACACGCAACTGCTAGACTTGATGAAATCAGAACGGGAATCGTAAGGGTTTGACTCATGTTGGTAGTATTGAGGTCAGCTGCAGTAGGGTTAAGCTAAAAACTTGTTTGGCTCAAGGTCTGCATTTAAAGTCACACCAGAGGTGTTCAGCTGCTTTCTGCAGACCAGTCAAGTTCTTCCACACTGACTGAATCATCATTTCTCTTTCTGCAGACCAGTCAAGTTCTTCCACACTGACTGAATCATCATTTCTCTTTGATTCTTGTCTTATACACAGAGACGCTGTCATGTTAGAATAGAAAAGAGTCCAAACTGTTGATATAACATTAGATTCCCTAGAATATCATTATATGATTCAACATTAAGATTTGTACTCATGGAGATTACTAAAGTAGTCAAGCCTGTCATTAGAAGGGGTGCCAATACTTTTGGCAATATAGTGTATGTATTTAACTAATAAAAATGAGAAAAAAACAAAATTACTAGTACTTTAAAATTTAAATAAAATAAAAACAAACAAATCACACATATATATATATATATATTTATGTGTGTATATGTATAACCTGTGTGTAGATTTTTTTATATATATATATATTTAAAACAATGGTATCTCAATATTAAAATAAAACCTTGTTACTAAACAGCAAAAAATAAAGAAAGAAAATGGACAATTCAAGCTTTGGGCAGCTAGTAATGATCTTTCTTTCATTTTTTTTAAATACAATATCCTTTCTTACTATGTTAGAATTTTTTTTTTTTTTACATTTCAGGTTTAATACTGCGTAACTAAAACTATTAAAATAATAATAAAAAATATTAGATGAAAATAGTTATGCTGCCTTGGAAACTAGCTGAAATCAATTTAAGTTGAAGCATAAAAATTAGTAATTGGAAATATATAAAATGGCCAAAACAAAATTACTGAAAATGTAAAACTAAAAGCTTTAATTTAAAGAATGTTAATATTGGAGTTATTAGTTATGAATTATTATTCACTGATAGAGATCGTGAACGAGCTCGTATTGCTTGTGTTTCGGTGAAATCTGAGCCGGTTTTCTTCCAGATCCATCACCTCCTCCGCGGCTAATGCTCTTGTTTGGACGAACCGCTGATGTTTTGTTCTGATCTCTGCTCAGGGGTTTGTCTTTGGCTTTCTCTTCTGATACTCGTCCGTTCTCCGTCAGACCTTTATAGTGATTTGGCCTGTATTTATTCTCTCAGAAAAGAGTTGCGCAAACGACTAAATATTGACCGATGACCAGCAGTGATTTCTCCTTTAGTCATGATGGAAACACATGCGAGGTCAAAGGACCTTAAGTTTCTCACTCTTCTTGTGCCCAAATTGTCCGAGTACATCTGTATCTATATTTGCAGTTTGGTCTTCTTCGTGAAAATGAGTAAATTACAAAAACACTGTAATGCCAACACGTCTCTTCACCATTGAATGAAGTATATACATATATAAATACGCATGCATATACGTAAGAAATATTTACATGAACTGCGTGTATATAAAATCAATCCCTTTCCAGGACGTTTCCGTTCACCGTTCCTGGCTGGTGGAGTGATCTTGAACAGCTGAAAACGCATTGTTTGACTTTTTCTTTTCTTTTAATCTATCTTGTACTTATTTGAACAATGCTTGAAACTTGGTATTAGTTCCTGTGGCTCAGTGGTAGAGCATTGCGTTAGCAGCGCAAAGGTTGTGGGTTCGATTCCCAGGGAACACATGTACTGATAATAAATGTATAACCTGAATGCAATACACTGTAAGTCAAAGCATCTGCTAAATGCATAAATGTAAATGTATTTACCTCTTTAAGATGAATTGCTCATGTACGGATAAATTATATATATATTTATTCATATTTATAATTTATATTATACTAAATATAAATATATATTACATATATTTCATAAATATATACATGTATGTTTGTGAATTTACATATACATATACAGTACACGTGTAAACAAACTTATTTTGGATGCGATTCATCGATTTGACAGCACTAATAAATAATATACAAAATCAAAGAAATACATATAAATGCATTTCAAATGAAAAATAAATATTAAAATATTTTATATATTAATATGTTTATAATATTACAAAAATATATGTATCCAAAATAAACTAAAATAAAAATATAAATGAATTTATATGTATTAAAAATAAATATTCCGAGTAAAATAAATATTATTCAGAATAAAATAATCTAAATTATTTAAAAATAAAATATTCAAAAGTTTTAGTCAAAATTTTATTTACAGTAAAAAAATACTTATTTTTGTAAGTCCCTTTGGTTTTTAAATTTCGAATGGATAATATAATAGTGTTATACCGTTATGTTTTACAATAAGTAAAGTAATTAAAAGAACACGCGGTTTTATGTGAAGTAAAGCAGTGCGTGCTGGCAGGCTGCAGCAGCGCGTGTTCATGATGGCGGCGGCGGCGGCGGAGGAGAGCGGGCGCGGCGGCAGCGACTCGGGCAGCACCGCGGAGGAGGAGCGCGTCGGCGGCTCTTCCAGACGTGCGACGGGGACGGGAGACGGCTACATCAACCGGTCAGAGACCTCCGCGAACTCACTCTGACGGGTTTACGTGCAGAATAATAACTCTTGAGACTCGCCGAGCTGAGCAACGGGACAGGCGCGGTGCGACACGAGCCTTTTAGTTTGGATGAACGATCGCAAAGCAGCGATATCACGATTTAATCCACGACAAGAAGGCAAAACAAACTTATTAACGCGTATAAAGTTGGTTTGCACGCTCCCGGGGCTGTCAGAGGTGTGTTAGTTTGTGGTGTCGGAAGTGACAGGAAATGTTTCATCCTCATCCGCTACACTTTCGGGTGGTTTTACAGTGTTGATAGTTTGTCGTGTTGTTGGCGGGACATTTTGCGTACATCTCTGTATTTTAATGAATTAAAAGTGATTCTGAAGAGGTGATATTAGTGGCAGTCTAATGTGATGGCATCAGAACTGTTTTTCTTTGCTAAAAAGACAACAACATGCTTCAGAATGATGAAATAAATCGTTAAATGTCATGCATATGCTCCAAAAGTATTTTAAAATGTCTAAATATCGTTGCGTTGGATGCTAAATATTAAAAAAAAGAAACGTGTAATGTGCAGTTTCAAATGATAGAATAGATCCAGAGTTGAAATGAAGACGTGCACGAGTTTAGTATGAAGTACTGAGCTACCATGCATTCAAGTCAGAAAAAGAAAGCAGACGCTTTATATTAGTTTTTTTATATATATTATTTCACATTTTTATTGCACTTCTTAATGCATGATGTCTAGCAAAGCATGTATTTCAAATAAAGCAAACCATGAAATATGAGAAAAGTGGAACATTTAATAATATCTTAAAGGAATGGTTCTTCCAAAAATGAAAATGTGCTGAAATGTTCTCACACTAAGGCCTCCTAAGATGTAGATGAGTTTGTTTCTTCATCAGATCTGGAGAAATGTAGCATTGCATCATATGCAATGCTCAGTGAATGGGTGCCGCCAGAATGAGAGTCTGATAAAAACATCACAATAATCCACAGCACTCCAGTCCATCAGTTAACATCTGGAGAAGACAAAAGCTCAAACAAATCCAGCATTAAGTCATTTTTAACTAAAATACCATTGAGTCCATAATCCATAATAACTGTTCCTTCAGTGAAAAAGTGTTCTGGTCTGAATAAGGAGAGAAATCTGCACAGATCAAGCGGCGTTTACAAGCAAAAACAGATCAAATAAACATTTGAGACAGCAGGAGATGGACTGTTTCACTGGAGGAAGAGGTTTTATGGATTATGAACTCATATTTTAGTTATGAAAGTCTTGATGGATTTGTTTGAGCTTTTGTCTTCTCCAGATGTTAACTGATGGACTGGAGTGCTGTGATGTTTTTATCAGCCTCTCATTCTGACGGCACCCATTCACTGCAGAGCATCCATTGCTGAGAAACTGATGCAATGTAGTGTGTCATCTAGATTTACTTGTTTTCAACTTATAAATATGACTTCGCTTGATCGTTCATGTGTTTATAAATCATAACTTTGATATTTCCGCCTCCACTTGTAGACGACTAAGTGATTGTGAAACATTAGTGGAAGATGTTCATAGTGAATGTGATGAAAATATCCTGCAGATACAAACATGCATTTTCTGATTAAACTGTCCAGATACAATTTATATAAAAATATGATTTTATTACATGTTTACCTCTATCTTGAATCTCAAGTGTCTCTGTCTTTGGGTCAGGAATGATCTGCTGATGGTCTGCCGGCAGCTGAACATGGAGGATTCGGTGGCAGAGATCATGGGGCAGCTCGGCGCAGGCGAGCGAGGAAAGATCTCCTTGGAAGACTTCACACGCTGCCGCATGCAGCTGGTCAACGAGATCCACGAGGAGGAAGGACAGCTCTCGCGGCTCTCCAGCGGCTCGGAGAAGCGGAAACCTCACGAGTGTGTGTCCTCCTGGCCCACCAGCAGCGAGAACAGTCTAGGTGCGTAATCTACCAGGATTTTCCTGTCCAGGCCCGTATTCACAAAACATTTGATCTTACCACTCGTAAGTAGTTCCCAAACCTGAATGCATTTCTTTATTCTGCTGAACACAAAGGAAGATATTTTGAAGAAAGTTTGTAACCGGGCTGTTTTGGGGCACCATTGGGTGAACTACTGGGTGATTAAATGATGACAGGATTTTTGGGTGAACTTTCCCTTTAAGATGTTTTGTGAGTACGGGCCAGATCTCTATGAAATATATGTTACCGTGGAGCACACGACCAGTCATTAGGGTCAATGTTTTAGAAATGTTCATCATCTGGCTGAATAAATATTTCTTTCCGTTGATGTATGGTTTGTTATGATAGGACAATATTTGGCTGAGATACAACTATTTGTAAATCTGGAATATGAGAGAGCAAATATTGAGAAAATCGCCTTTA
>JAPDDM010000344.1:0-216474 GCA_027474115.1 Schizopygopsis malacanthus
TTGCTATTGGCTTCCTGTCTCTACTGCTAAGAGATGACTATCCCCTCCCGGCCCCAGGAGTGCTCTTCTTTGTACGGAGTCTCAACCATGATGCACTTGTTGTTCGCAAGGTTCGTGGAATGTTGGCTTTGCATAAATCTGTATCATTCTTTGCTGGGGTTTAGCACCAGCCTGCTTCAGTGCACTTACCTAGAAGTATCTATTATTGATGAAAACATTTCTAGCTAGTTTAGATGCGTTAAATTTGGATTAGGTTTTGGTCTAAACTCTGTTCAAAATTTTGGGGTCGGCAAGATTTTTAAAAATGTTTTAAAAGAGGTTATACTCCCAAAGGCAGCATTTATGTGACCAAAATATGGAAAAACATTATTATTTTGCAATATATTATGAAGTAATAATTATTAAAAAATTGTTTTTATTTTGATCTATTTTAAAATGATTTTTTTCTAATGGCAAAGCAAAATTTTCAACATCCATTTTTCCAGTCTTCAGTGTCACATTAACCTTTAGAAATGTAGAATATGCTAACTTGCTGATCAAGAAACATTTTTTATTATCAATGTTGACACTTTTTTTGCTGCTTAATATTTTTGCGGAAAGTGGAAATACATTTGTTAGCATTGTTTTAAAAAAAACAGCATTTATTTATGATATAAATCTTTTATGAAATGATAAATGTCTTTACTGTCACTTTGAATTAATCTAATACTTCCTTGCTGACTCAAGTGTTAAACAGTAGTGTATATGCACTTAGTCTGTTAAATGTTTTAAAAACATTGTGCACATTGTTTTGCTTCCAATAATTGCTGATATAGATGGCGATCGCTGCAATGGCAGGCATACTGAAACAGCTGAAGAGACCGCGCAAGAAAGTACCCATTAGTCCCTGTGATATAAGTGAGTAAACAACAGCGTACAAACAAATAAATAGTACAATTAAATATGGAGATGATTAAATTACTCTTCACATCCATCTGTTGGTCCATCTGTATGATCTCAGTATCTGTGGAAGGAGATAATTACACATGTGGTGCCTTGCAGGTGGGGTAACAGAGCCGGAGGGGCTGGAGGCAGGAGACAGGCCGGGGAATGACTGGCTGCAGTACCACGGTGACAGCCTGCCGAGCACCCAGCAGGACTGGGACAGTTTCTGCTTTATAGAGAAGACACACTGGGGCTACTACTGCTGGCCAAAGTAAACACTCTCAGCCTCTGATCACTGTATGATTCACTCCAAATCTCTGCTTATAGCTATTTTGTCACTCTCCATTTCTCTATTTATAGGAAGTTGATGGTATATGCCCCAGCAGCAGAGCAGCCCAAGGACCTTTCTGCTGAGAACATGAATGAGGTACACATGGACTGAGTGCTCTAGACATTGTTTTACTGCCAAACATGACCGTATATATACTAAACATGATTTTCTTACAGAGGGAGCGCATTATCTGTGACCAATTCACAGACCCCATGTTCATCAAACAGCTCATTGAGTTCCTGTCTCTTGAGGACCGAAAGGGCAAAGACAAGTTCAATCCTCGTCGCTTCTGTCTTTTCAAGGTACCAGCATTTTTAAGACAATAATCATGGTAGAGGAGATAAAAATACAGTTTGGCCATGCAGGTTAGAAAGGGAATCAATAAAATTGAGATTTAATTGACTATTTATTATGACAATATTTCTTAATATAATGACAATAAGATTTTTTTTTCTCCAAGACTGCATTTATTTCATAAAAAATACAAGAAAACATTAGTATTTTGAAACGATACCATTTAAAATAAATATTTGTGATTTTAATATAGTTTACAATTAGTAGTTTACTCATTTGATGACAGCTCAGTTCAGTTATATTGTGATGCATTGCAGTGTATTGAATTTGTACTCATTTATCACGACGTGTATCATACCTGGCTATCGTTGAAAGCATGTTGAATAGCCTTGATGTAATCTGTAGAAATATTTGTAGATGTTCCCATGCATCTTGTTAACAAGCCACTGTTTGTCCTGAACATTTGCTTACAGTGTCCTCTGCACCAGACTGCATACAAAACTCTCAGATGCAGAGAGGGTATTAAGGCATGTTCAATCCCCACATAATTCCCCTGACTTCTATTTTTGGGTTCTCAGCAGAGAGAAAACCTTTAAAAAGTAGCATTTATTGGATCATTATCATCCTGTTAATGTTCACTGATTCAGCAGTTTTGTTGCAGTTTCTCCAGCTGTAATTCCCAAACCGAGTGATTGCACAGATTGTGAGAACGTATTCAATAAATGATTTGTGGAGAGCAGTAAATACAATTGGGCTCCGAGCCATATCTACCTCTGCAAATCTCTGCATTTTAACCAGCTCATAAACCTGCCTTGCTCACCTGCCATTCGAATTTATTACAAAATACAGATGGCTTGCTTTCTCATTCAACACCCACAGGGACTCTTCCGGAATTACAGTGATGCCTTCCTGCCTGTTCTAAAGCCTCATATGGAGCGGCTGGCAAATGACTCTCACGAGAGCACCCAGCGCTGTGTGGCTGAGATCATTGCAGGACTGGTTAGAGGCAGCAAGCACTGGAGCTTCAGCAAGGTGAGCACCGCTGCAGGCATGAGGGATACACTTCAAATTAAGAAGCCACTGAGATGTTTAACCACATTGATGTCTGAACCCCCTCTTTCTTTCACACAGGTGGAGGAATTGTGGAAATTCCTGATTCCTTTGATGCGCACAGCACTGTCCAATATTACTATCGAGACCTATGCTGACTGGGGTACCTGTGTGGCAACTGCCTGTGTATGTGTTATGGATCCTTTCTCTGTTAAATTGTATGCCACGTAATCCACCACCTGAATGTCTACTTGAAACCAACAGTAAAATAATATAAATAAATTAAGATAAATTAGATTTAATATTTAAAATATCCAAATTAATATTTAAAGGGACACTTCACCCAAAAATGTAAAGTCTGTCATTAAAGGGATGGTTCAACCAAAAATGAACACAAATTAAGATATTTTTTTATGAATCCTGAGAGCTCTCTGACCCTCCTATAGACATTAATGTAATTACCACAATCAAGGTCCAGAAACGTAGCAAGGACATCGGTAAAATAATCCATGTGACATCAGGGGTTCAACCTTAATTTTACGAAGCTACGAGATTACTTTTTGTGCACAAAGAGAATAAAAACAATTACTTTATTCTACAATTCGCCTTTATTCAACAAGGCGCCATTTTGCAGAGTATCACATACGTAAACAAAGTAGGCTGTTCTGTGTCAGCTGTGTGACACATGTATGTTGTTTTCATTCATATCAAAGTGTAAACAACGTAGAAAACTTATCCGCATGGTGCAGCTGACACAGAATAACATGCATTGTTTACGTTCAGTGGATGCTCTCCAAAATGGCGCTAGGGTGACAAAGAGGAGACGAATTGTTGAATAAAGTCTGTGTTTTTATTTTCTTTGCGCACAAAAAGTAATGTTGTAGCTTCGTAAAATTACGGTTGAACCCCGATGTCACATGGATTATTTTAAGGATGTCCTGACTATGTTTCTGGACCTTGATTGTGGTAGTCACGTGACCGGCTCGAAGACCTGGAGGGCAAAACATCCATAGAGCTGCTGCACAAGCATGTACATTTTCCATCTGTTTCCCAGCCGCAAATATTTAGATCACCTCTCATACTATACAGGTATTTCTGAACAAAATGCAAGTTTTGGCCATTTGCAATCCATATTAAACACCCGCAGCAATATTTCAATCATAAACGGTTTTCTAATGGTAATCTATGAAAAGCCATTTAATGTGAAACTTTGCACATTGCGTTTATATTCTGGCTTCATCCTCTTGCCTGTGAACAATATACATCATCAATAAGGTGTCCACTGAATCTCGCGTATTAATATCTGCGTTTTATTACATTAGTACTTGATGCAATCTGCTTAAAAATAGCTGGCGGTCAGTGGAGCAAAGCTTCGTTTTCCCCTCCAGGTGGGCGTTCCAATAATGGTGTGATGTCAGAATTCATAAAAAATATCTTAATTTGTGTGTGAGGTCTTACAGGTTTGGAATGACATGAGGGTGAGTAATTAATCACATAATTTTTATTTTTCTGTGAACTATCCCCTTAATTACTCACCCTCATGTTGTTCCACACCTTTAAGATCTCCGTTCATTACAACAACAACATTAGTGCTCAAGAAACATGTCTTCTAATCAGATTAGAATGATTTCTGAAGAATCATGTGTCACTGAATACTGTTCATGTTTGATATTTTCAGGAGAGCCGAGATCCACGAAAGCTCCACTGGCTTCTCGAGATGCTGATGGAGTGTCCTCTCAGCGGGGAAGGTGGATCGTTTGTAGATGCCTGGTGAGTGTATTTTGTGTTTTACTTCATGGGAAATTCTGAAACCATTCAGACTTGGATGCATATGTGATATTTAAGAGATTAATAATTTATTTCTATCTCTGTAGCCACCTGTACGTGCTGCAGGGTGGTCTGGCACAGCAGGAATGGAGGGTCCCAGAGCTGCTGCACAGATTGCTGAGTTACCTGGAGCCCAAACTAACTCAGGTTTATAAGAATGTGAGAGAGCGCATCGGCAGGTATGTGTGCAGTCAGGGTCAAAACGGTCCCTGTAGTCTAAAAATACACTGGCAGTTCTCTCTTGTCATGTTTTCTGTCTTGCCTTGTCATGTCTTCTCTTGCAGTGTGCTGACGTACATTTTCATGATTGACGTTTCTCTGCCACACACTCAGCCTACTAAGTCACCACACATTGCTGAGTTTACTGAAAGGATCTTGTCTCAGCTGAAGCCCCTGATTGAGGGAGACGAGGAGATCCAGAACCACGTGGCGGATGAGAACGGAGTGGGGGAGCAGGACGAGAGGACTCAGGCCATCAAACTCCTCAAAACTGTTCTGAAGTGGCTGATGGCCAGTGCGGGGCGCTCCTTCTCTACTCCAGTAACTCAGCAACTACAGCTGCTGCCCCTGCTCTTTAAGGTCTTGCTTGCTCTCTCTCTATCTTAGCCCATGCTCTTTGTATCTCATTCTTTATACATTTGTGTGGAGTGCTCTTAAGTGGACTGCTGACTTCCACTCAGTGTCTGTTTTTGTCCATCTGTAGATCGCTCCTGTAGAAAACGATGACAGCTATGATGAGCTGAAGAGGGATGCAAAGACTTGCCTGTCCCTCATGTCTCAGGGTCTCCTCTATCCTGAGCAGATCCCTATGGTACTGAAGGTGCTACATGAGGTGAGGCCTCAGACACGAGCCCACATATCAGGACAACAGTTTAAAAGCTGAATTCGACCATGAATATTATTTTTATTTAAAAGCGTTATTGTTAAGTGAAACTAAAACTATTAAAATCCGTTGCCAGTAATTGAAATAAAAATATTGATGAAAATGAGAAATATTACCTTATTAACTACCTGAAATAAATTGCAGTTGAAGTATTACAATTATTGAAACTAAACCTGAAGAAAAACTAAATTAAAGCTATATAGAAATATATTAAAACAACTAATAAAAATACAAAAGTACTTAACTAATTTGCTCAAATAAAAATTGAAAATAAAAAATAAAAGCAAATTTAAATATATTTAAAATAGCAATTAATCAAAATGCTGATTTCCCAATATATATGTTTAGTATTACATACAATAATATCCCACTTGCTTAACATGTCAATATATATGCATGTATAGACTTTTTTATTTACCATTATTACTCCGTCCTAGTGACTGCTATATTTACTGTGCAATCATAAGATTCTTGTTATTTTTTCAGATTGCTGGCAGCAGCTCTTGGCATGCACGGTTCTCAGTGCTAACATACCTCCAGATAATGGTGTTCTATAATCTGTTCACCATACTGAGCAATGAGCAGGCTGTTCAGGACGTGAGAGCACTGGTCATCAGGCTCCTGGAGGATGAGCAGCTGGAGGTACCTTTCGGGCCACACTGGCATCCTGGCATCATTTATTCACTTATGCAGCCTTGTTCATTAAACCTTCATCTCTTTGCATCTCTGTGCCTTAGGTGAGAGAGATGGCTGCCACCACTCTCAGCGGTTTCCTGCAGTGTAACTTCTTGGCAATGGATGCCTCCATGCAGACTCACTTTGAGGCTCTATGCAAAACCAGATTACCCAAAAAGAGGAAGAGAGGCTCTGTGGTGGACACTATTCCTTCAGTCGGTATGATCACGCTTTAATCACAGTGCTGTGCTGTTTGTATCAGAGCCATGGCACAGTGCTAACATTTAATGCCTGCAAAAAGTCATTTAAGTTCAAGTCTGGTCTGATTTAAGTCCCATTCCCTCTAATTATTCTGCCACGAAAAGGCATGAAATCCCAAATAAAACAAATTGCTCTAGCGTTTTATTTACATGCATTTTTCTATTTTGAATAAAAATAAATAAATATCCTTAAGACACGATACATTCACTCGATAAGTAAAACATATTAAATTATGTTCAAGATAGTGTTTTTAATTTTGCTGCTCTGATGAATTTATCTTGTTTTAAGGATATTTAGAATTTTTACTGGAAATCTAAATTATTTTAAGAATAAATTAAAACAGTTTTTTAACATTTTGTGTGTTTGTAAATCTTGTAAATATCCTTAAAACAAAAAACATCTTTTTTTTAAGAATCTGAATCTGTGGATTAGAAAACATCTTGCATTTTTTAAAATAAAAAAAATATTTTTATTTGTATACTGTTTGAAAGAAAAAAGCTTTAATAATCATATTTATCTTTTCTAAAATGTTTTTATTTGTATATTTTTATTAGAAAACAAATACAAATTGATTAAAATATAATAAAAATAACTACACAAAATAAACTAAATATGTATATTTAAATAAGATTTATTTTTTATATTTATTCAGATACAAATCACTTAAAAATTAAATCAGTTTTTTTAAATCATTTTGTTTTCTAATAAATCTTCTAAATATCCTTAAAACAAGATGAATCTGATTCCTAATTTTTTCAAAAGTATTTTAATATCCCTGTGAATAAAAAAATCTAATTTTCTTCAATATTTTCTTTTTATTTGTATACTATTTTTAAAAACACTTTTAAATACTTTTATTTATATTATTTACTAGAAAACAAATGCATTTTTATTCAAATAAAATGTAAAATAAAGAAAAAAACGTAATCTGTTTATTAAAAAATTAAGATTTGTTTTATTTAAATGGATATTCAGATACTTTTATTGAGAAATAAAGAACAGAATAATTTTGCTGTACTTAACCCATGTTTGTCTATCCTCAGATCTGGTACGGCGTCACGCCGGAGTGCTGGGACTCGGTGCTTGCATCTTATCCAGCCCGTATGATGTCCCAACCTGGATGCCTCAGCTCCTCATGGACCTCAGCGCACACCTCAACGACATGCAGCCTATTGAGGTACACCGGTCACATCACAACAAACACAATTGCTTTCTGTCTCCCTCTTGTGCACTTCGCTCTTAGGGCCCATTAAATCTAGCAAAAATCAATACAAGCCTCTCTCCGTCTGATTTAGATGACCGTGAAAAAGACTCTGTCTAATTTCCGCCGTACTCATCACGACAACTGGCTGGAGCACAAGCAGCAGTTCACAGACGACCAGCTCGTGGTGCTCACAGACCTTCTCGTGTCACCCTGCTACTATGCATAGACGGGTACGTTACAAAGACACTTGTTTAAAGGAACAGCTCATCCAAAAAATAATCATTTGCTGAAAATGTGCTCAGCCGCAGACCATCTGCTAACCTGTTTCTTCATCAAAACCACATTTCGAAAAGTTTAGCATTGCATTACTTGCAGTGAATGGGTGCCGTTAGAATGAGTCCAAACTGTTGATTTTTGTGATGTTTTTCTTTGCTGCTTGAACCCTTATTCTGATGGCACCCATTGTAACATTTTAATTAAATATTTTAGTCTATAAACACTGCTTAATTGCATGATCGTGACCTTTATCTTTCTTTTCAGGTTGTGACGATGTTTCTGCAGGTTTTAGTTTAGTTTTTCTTTTATGTATTCAAATAAAATATGTTATGCATTCATGAGGGTGAGATGGGAGGACACAGATGTTCAGAATCTCAGCATCTACAGCAGAACCTCTCAAACCCAGACCCAGGAGCCCACTAAACCATGAGCATACGATGAGAGGAGGGCAAGAGGCACGTACAGGCACGAAGAAAACATGAGATGAGTGATTAAACGACCTAGTCATATACCCTGTACGTACTATTTGTATGTATATATCTAGCCCATATTTTTGCATTTCAACTATACTTAATATTTAAGGTTTACCAGTGCAGGAATGTACGGCCTGCAGTCTGTAATATTATTGTACAGATAGATTTGTTTCCTCTATAATCCTGTGTTGACATGAAGTGTGTGATGAAGGATAGAATGCCTATGGATCGCCCCACAAATCCAGCTCCAAAGCCCCCATGATGCTCTCTGGTGAGGTTCTCAGTGATCTGAGCATGTGAAGATAGTCCAACAACTGAATCTGAATTACTTTTAGAATTCGAAACCACTTGAAGATTTTTCCTCTTTTAGCATTTTGTTTTCAATAAACCTTTTACAGCTAGCAGCATGAGATTCTTGGTTAAGTGACATTTTTGGCACGCCAGCATCTTTTCAACCTAAACCTCCACAGTAATTTGATGCGACAGGTACCTTTGTGTTGGCGATGGTTGCTTGATGCATAGGTAACTTGATGAAGAATATATTTGGGCTGAGCCCTGATTTATCGTCACATGAGGACGCAAGTCTGAGATCTGTGATGTTATTGTTATGTGTGTCATTGTCCTGTGGCGCTCTGCTCACATGCCATCATAACAGGGTTTTGTTTTGTGTCCTGTGTGTTTGTGTATTATATGCACATGCATTTATCTATGCATAAACGACTGGTCTTCTAGCGAGAGCAGCCAGGCTGGATTCAGTGTGGGAGTGTGTGGAAGGCGGCGGGATACATGTGCATGTTTGTTTGAGTGTGCATGTTTGTAGTTTGATCGTGTTTTGAGCCATTTCTTACTGGCATGTGACCGAATCCAGGATTTTTTTTTTTGTTCTGTCACTCTTTTCTCCACCCTCAGTAAGAAACACTTTAGATTGTCGTCTGAATCACACACAGCGCCAGGAAGGGCTTCGGGTTCTACTATGGTTAGCTCGGTTTTACATTTGGAAGTGTACATAACAGAAACATTATTTAGCTTAGTGCCAATACTGCAGTGATTTCTCTCTATTTTTTTAGATGTTTGCTTTGTTTTACTCTCAAGGCCAATAAATGTATTTGTTTTTAACAAATTAAAACACAAGGACTCTTTTTTTGCCTCCACAATGTTGCGTTTTTTTATTTGTATTATTATTTTCTGGGTCTCACAATAAATATGCCATCATCATTATTAGCTAGTAACAGTGGTGAACTCTACAAAGGTCCTGTACACAAAATGTCAATACATTGTTGACTTTATTAACAATTCTGACATATTTTTAAACAATAACTGGTGAATTATGAATAAAAATAGATAAACTCAAAGCTTTGCTTAGGTGAATCTCACGATGGGTGGATGGATGGATAAAAATAAACGTATTCATAATAAAAAAAAGACCAATCTATAATATTTTATTAATGACAAATATTAGTTTGAATTTCGGTTGGAAATTAAACAGTTAAATGTCATTAAAATGTTATACAATGGATAATAATTATTTAAGGTTTCAAGAACATGTTTAATTTAGTTTTTTCAATTTATTTTCTTTTTAATTTTGGGATAAAGTAGTGACCCAAATGTTTGTTAATGACATTCAACTGGTTATGGCTTATATGAAGATTAGGATGGTAAGGAACTTTAAAGAATAAATAGAAAATGGCTTTGTAAAATATTCAAGTATCCGGAGAAAAATTAACCAGCTTCTGAAAAAATAAATTGTACGTAATTGTACGTAACAACATTATGTGCAATATACTGAAATCCTTTTAAGTTCTTGATTCGTGTCTCAAGGTTTAACGCGAGACAAATGATGTGAAATGTCACATCGTAAAATCAAGTGTAGATTCAGTAGAGACTACCATATATTAAGTAATCCTATTTAAAAACAACAGTGGTTTAGGTACTGCTTATCTTAACGCTTTAACAGGTAATCTTTTAGCATGCATCAGATATCATATGTGGAACAAAAAAATGGACTCAATTCCTGAGTTTTTCCAGAAGACTAAGGACACAGCAGACTATAGCAGATCACTCGATCTCCTGCTGCTGCAGCTCCTTCACAAGGTGCTCCAAAGAGAACAGGTGATCGTCAAAGTCTTCGGGTACTAGCTGCCTGAGGGCTTCGGCGAGCTCAAACAGGTAATCTGTATTCCTGCCACTGGGGCCTACAGACTTCACAATCTGCTGAGCAATTGTCTCCAAAGGTGCTGGGCCAAGGTAATTTGGGTTGTCACAGGAGCCGATGTAGAGCAATGTGTCCTGCGTTGGTTGGTGTTCTTCATCTTTGGGATAAAATGTAACCGTGATCACCCCATAACCGCCTTTCTCTCTGTAGTCCAGATACTCTTTCACTTCCTTTTCTCTGCCTGATGGCAACTTGTACGCAACGCCCCATACACAGCCCTAACAGCAGATAGAGAGTGAACCAACAGGAAACAATTGGTTGGATTATTCATTTGTTTGGATTACTCTCATTTGCATGTAGCATAAGACTTCAAACAAAATCTACTTTTAATACATGTAAATGAAATATATGCATGTAAATCTAATATACTATATGGCCCTTTCCGTTAATATTGTACAAAACAGGGTCTGAAACTCTTTAAAAACATTAAATAAACGGTCAAATGTTGACTCACAAGGTCATAAAATTCTTTATTTAAAAAAAGTAAACGTATTAAAAGTAATCATTGTATTAAATTATGTGTATTCACCATTTAAGGTGGGATATACAAACATTTGATTTGTTTCAAACTAGCTAAATTTCATGCAAGGTTAATTGGAGACATTGGAACAAAAAAAAAGTGTAACGTTACCGAATTCGAGGAATGTAACGTAATGTGCCATATATCGGTTTATATTGGTTTGAATCTTACAAATCGAGCAGTATTTAACAGGTTGACGGTCATTACCTCAGGGTCCTCTATTAATGTCACCACTCGCCCAGGCTGGAATAGAATCAATAAGTAAAAGTGTTAATCGTCACCATGACTGGGCACCTGCTGTTCATAAACTCGTATGGCTTTGATAGGTCCATACCTTCCCAGGCACCCCGCGATGATCCGTACTTCCCTGCCAGAATCTGCGACTGAAACCTTTGACGAACCCCACTCGCTTCTCCTCGTATGGGAAGTCAACTTTCCAAATCAAAGATCCGTAACCGAAAACCCACATGCTTCACGGGGTGTCTGAACATATACTCCGCTCGTATATCGACGGACGGGATTTTTTAGGGCTCGTGCACCGCTGACGAGTTTGGTTAGGTATGTTGACACAGCTGGCATAGGTGTGGATACAACACAGTAATTAGTGTATTAAAGAGTACAAAAGAAAGTCATAACGTTACTTGCCAAGGGCAGATTCAGATCTAGCTGAACATATATGGCACCAAGTCTCACATCCGTTGCCTTTAGATTTAACGTTAGAAGCTGCCATACACTCTGCGCGTTACTGTTTATATAAGCTTTCGTTAAAAATGATAAACATATTAACGAAAAAACAAAAAAAGCCGTGCTGCATTAGTTGAATGTATGAATAGGGTACTAGACGAGTAGGGATTATTTTTCAAAATAAAAGCCAGGTCACTGGCTTTAAAAATAAACCTTTACAAAATTATAAATAAATACATCTGCCATGATAACCAGACTATCCGCCATTATATTAATACATTACAGTAGTAATTTACAGGATATTTGCTATAGTAACTGTAGTTAGCGAAGGCATTCTGATGAAACCATGGCGTATAACTTAATCGTTTTTTGTTGTTGTTTTTTTGTAAAGTACTTGCTCAAATTACATCTGTAAAGCTGAGCATACAAATAATCGCATTTTAAAAATGATTTATTTATTTAATACGTATTTTCATGCATATCACACATATTAAAATAATATTTTTACGTTAACTGACCGTGGGAACCCTAACGTTACTTCTTCAATTGACAAGCAATGCTTTATATAACGTTTGGTGTATATACTGCTGTCTTACGTTATGTAATTATATCTAATTAAAGATCTGAATGAAGAATTCTGGACAAAAATGACTTAAGCTGGATAACGTTACTGGACTTAAGGTGAACAATATCTCATTATGATGACATGGTTTCCGTCTAGCGGGTGGATCAGCTGAAAATGTCAAAGAAAATATACTGGCGAACTATCACCCTGACGAAGGCATGCTTGATACGCGTGGGTGTTTTTAAATATGTAAGTTAGCTCTGTCTAATAATACAAGTTTTTGTACTTCGCTTGCTTTGTTGACATTTTGTTCCCACCCTGGAACACATAGTCTCGCTTGTGATCACTTGATCTTCCCCTGGTCGAGATAATTTCCTCATTTGAAAATACTGGGCTTATTTTATGATGCTGTTGTTGTTTTTATTTTCTCTTATTTATATGGACGGAACGAAAAATTACACATGTGTTCTAGCCGGAGCTCTGAATCAGCCAATCACAATACAGCATCGCCGGAAATGTCCGTTACATTTATCTGTCCTAAAACGAATGGAAATGTGAATTCTGTCGTCACTTTTTCAGTTTTTATGTGTGTACAGATGTTTTAGGACCGCGATATGATTTTTATTTTTGTTGTCCTGTGGACATATTAAAGATTCAAAGTGGGAAAGTCGAACTAGAATACTAGTATACTAAAAGTGTCAGAGCACAGCTGTTTACTTATTTTGCAATCAAAGCACCATTATCTGCCCAGTTTATAATTATTGGTGTAACGTTAACCTAGAGTGAACTTGACCTGGTTGTGCATTATAGAGGTTTAACCTGTGGTGCTGCAGTGCAAGTTAGGTGTAATTTAAGACTTAGATTCAACATGCACTCAGTCAGAGTCGCTGTGTGTTAATGAGAGAACACGAACTCTTTCAGTAATGTTTGAGGGATAGTGTTGTGTTTTTAAACGGAAAATAATCAGATGGACTTCACGGAGTGCTATGGAGACACCTGCTCAGCCGTCGCGCTGGCAGCCCGGGAGGGGAAGGTTAGACGGGTGCAGAAGCTCATCCTGAGAGGCTTCGCGGTGGATGTGAAAGACAACCGGGGCTGGAACGCCCTGCACGAGGCTGCGGCGGCTGGATCGGCGGAGTGTGTGCGGCTTCTCCTCCCTGCAGCCGGTAACATCTTCAGACGGTTTGAACGCGTGGAGCATCACAGGGCAGTGGTTTTCAAACCGGTCCTGCGAGCACCCCCAACACTGCACATGTTCTGTGTCCACTGTCCCTCATCTATCACACCTGTTTCAGTTCATTAGTGGACACTGCAAGGCAAAATGTGAGGTGTAGGGTTGCTTGCAGGACCGGTTTGAAAACCACTGACATAGTGACCTGTGTCGACAAGGAACGGATAATTCACATAGAAATACAAATTCTGGCATTTACTCAAACTCATGTTCCAAACCGGTACGACTTTATTAAGTAAAGCACAAAAGGACATGCATGGTAAAGTGTTCACGCTGCTCTTTTCCATCGCTCATTAAATTATAAATGAATGGGACCATCAATCTCAACAACAGACATAAGTGTGCAAGAACCTTTATCTTTACCACTTGTACACCATTTATCATATTTTAGGATAGTTTGTGTGAAACAAATTGAAGTCTTGAAAATGGGATAGGCAAGCGAATTTTTTTTTCCACATTTTTTACGATTATTACCGTTAACAAAAACTATTTTGTAACTTTAAATAAAATAAAGATGAACTGAAATAAAATATTTAAACTAAATATTTAATAATAAAACAAATTTTATTTCATCTAGTTGCAAGGCAGAATTTCAACTTTTTGTTTAATTTAATTTGAAGTACTAAAACTGTAATAAAAGTTAATAAAAACTACATTGACCTTTGAAATAATGACAAAAATGTCTTGTTTTTGCCGAAGAAACAAAATCAGTAAATACAATCAATACAGTTTTTACTGAAAAGAGGATGTGTAAAAATAACAATATAATTTTTGGGTGAACTATTAAAGATCACCTATAAGACCAATAATCGGAGCTCTTTTGACACACTAGTATGTTTAATAATTATTAAATTGTTTAAAAGATACAGTACATGACTATCTTTTTCTCTAATGTGCAATTCATTAGTTATGTCCCTGTTCACATCAGTCAATTGCGAAGACTACATCAACACTTTGACGCATAACTCAGAGACTCCTCTTTACTTTGCCGCGAGGAATGGACATCTCTGTGTAGCGAAGTGGCTTATCAAGGGTAGTGCGGACATTAACAGGACAACCAATGAACTCTCCTGTCCCCTCTATGCAGGTAAACTCAAAGAACACAATCTCAGATCATGTTAAGCATGTGTATTCCTCTTTTGAGCCTTGTTATATATTTGTCTCATTTTTTTGTACCTAGCTGTAGATGGTGGGCACAAAGATGTGGTGGAGCTGCTGGTGGAAAATGGGGCAGAAGTCAATGGGACGTACTCTGTGTCCGGCTGGTCTTGTCTCCATCAAGCTGTTTACAAGGTTATAGCTTTAATCTACAACTAATATTAGATTGATGCTTTGGAAACATCAACATTTGGACAAATACTACATTCAAGTGCCTTAAGAAGTTCTGCCGCTCTACTTACTCACTTTTAAGTGTAAATACTTATCAGCTGGTTGTTATCAGCAATATACACCGAACAACAATCACATGATTACTACTTTTAAATTTACACCTCTTTCAATAAATGTTATACTTCTAAATGTTTAATTAAGCTTCAGATAATGAAAGCCCAAGGCCTTTTTGCTCATTCTAATTTAATCAAGTTTTTAAATCCTACATCTAAGGCAGTAATCAAAGTCTTCCTTCAAAAAACTGATGAAATAAATTATTTCCAGGGCCATACTGAGATTGTGAGGTACCTGGTGAGCATGTGCTCTCTGGAGGCAGCTGATGACTATGGGATCACATCATTATTTGTTGCTGCACAATATGGACATCACCAATGCTTAGAGATTCTTGCAAATGCCGGTGAGGATATTTCTTTAATGATTAACCCTGTACAAGCTTCATCTAGCCAATCCTATGCTTATCTTTTTGTACATTACATGCTTTGGTCAATGTTCACTCTTGCAACATCAGATTTATCGCTACTGTATCCACACTGCTATTTTACAGTGACACATTCTTCAGAGGCATATAAAGAGTTTGATGTAAGGGTCAATGACATGCCACTCATTTTTGTTCAGAATCTATTAATTTATTCAGAAATGCAGTTCATAAATACATAAACTTAAATACAATTATATTATAATTTGTCCAGGTCAGTAAGTTTCTGAAAATAACAGATAATTGACATTTTTTATTAACATGCAAGGTTAGTTCAGGTTGTAAAATGTCACGTGGTGCAACTCAAAAATTTATATAATTTATTATTATTATTTAAATAAATACTTTTGTTCAGCAAGAATACATTAAATTGACCAAAAGTCTCAATGAAGCCATTTATATGTCAAATTATATAGTTCATTTGTGGTCCATCTCCTATCCTGAAAAGTCTGTCGTGCAGGATTGATTAAAAATGAGCTCCTAAAACTTCCTGCCAGATTCTGGAAGATAAATCCTTCAAAAAGTGGGAAGAGGATGTGGTGCTGGTCCTTCAATGGTCACTCTTAACTTATATGTAAAGCCTATAAAAAATGAGTCGTCTTGTATTTCACAATACTTCACAATGTTATTCTTATTAACAGAGGATCATTTAAAAAAAAAAAAATGTTTTACCCAAGCAAAGTCTCTGAGAACCTGACACCTTGTTCTTCTGGAGACTCAGGTTGCAGTTCTGGGAAATAGTGGAGCTGGAGACTAAACGGTTCCTGACAGTTTTTCACATTCATTCTTAAATCTTTTGCAGTTAACGTGTCTTTTCTTCTCCGCCTGCTTTTTTTATGACCCAATGAGCATTTTGCTGTCCAATCTCTGTATTGCATTAGTTTTAAATATTTCTCATGGGGATTTAATCATTTTTGACTTTTCAGTCTGAGTTCAATCGCTTTTTTGGTTTATTTTATCTGTAAAAGAAAATGTGCCTAATAACTCTGCACACCTGAATATAAGGACTTTTTCACTTCCAGCCTTCATGGACACTTATATATCACTTATAAATGATTAAATACAAAATTAAACGCAATGTATTTAGTATTACACTTATTATTATTATTATTATTATTATTATTATTAACTTACAACTATTATTTTCAAATAGAAAACGTTTTTTTTATTGTACTAATATATGTACATAAACTTAATAATTGTACTATTATTGTAGATAGAATAAATGTAGCTTTGTTGAGCATAAGAGACTTCCTTCAAAAACAACAAAATATCTTACCAAACCCACATTTTGAATTGCAGTGTATGTTTATAAATGTTTTATGAAGAATATTATTGTTCAAAACCTTTTTGGAAATAATTATTAAAATGTGTAAGGAAATATTATTTTTTTGATGGTTCCATTTTAGAGTCATTATAATACAATTTCTCATGAAAATCATATAAAAGTTTATAAAAATCATATGATAGCACAATGAATACAAAAAAAATAATTCTAAATACCTGGCATCACCTATGTTTTTAGAAGGTTTTTTGTCTTTATGATAGACATTATTTGTCATCGACCTAATATGTGTAACTGCTTATTAAATGAGGTAAGCAGAAGCCACATTGCAGTCGTGTATAAGAGTTTGGTTGCCTAAGCACAGGTTGTCTTTGCCACAGGGGCGAATGTGAACTGCCAGGCAAACGATCTGGCCACGCCGCTGCTCATTTCCGCTCAGGAGGGCCACGTACGGTGTGTGGAGCTTTTACTGGCCCATGGAGCTGACCCCAACCTGTACTGCAATGAGGACTGCTGGCAGCTACCCATCCATGCTGCGGCCCAGTTCAGTCGTCTTAGGTATGACAGTTAAAGTCTTTGCACACTGAGTCCGAATTCTTGTTTTAAATTTTAGCTCGGAAAAAAATACATACTGCCTCATGTTGTGTCAATCACATTTAAACACTGCCTCCGAAACGTTTGTCCGTCATAAAAAAAAAAAACGGACCGGGTTCGATTTGCTGCATTTTCAAATCCGTAGCAAGCTTTTTAATAGGAAAGGATGACGAATATGAAATAAACCTTAAAAACGCATAGGAATATTTCTGACTCGGTATGCAAGGACCTTTGGTATAATGATAAACACATTTGAAAGCTAACCTTTAGTACTTTTTAAACGAAAATGTTGAAACTGTAACTTTGGCCTTTATGAAATAAATTGAGCTAAAATGCATTAATCTGGCTGCTCATCTGTTGTCATTCTCTGTAGTATTTTAGAGAAGCTGATTCCGGTAACGAAGCGAGAATGTGACCGGGGCGAGGGAAAGGTCAGTCCGGTTTATTTGGCAGTACTTAGCGGACAAGCGGACAGCCTGCGGGCCTTGCTAAAGAAGGGCTACAGTCCAGACGCCCAAAACTGTCGACAGTTTGGCTACAGCTGCCCTTTGGACATGGCTCTGTGGTGCAACTCTTGGAAGTATGACATAGATGTACACTTGTGTCCCGCTTTTTATTTTAAACACAATCAGTTGGACAGCATGACACATTTTCTGTTTGTCTCTCAGTTTAAACAGCGAGTGTCACCAGATTCGTGAAATCACTCTGATGCTCTTGGCAGCAGGGGCCCATGTGAGCATGGGCATCTATGCTTTTACCTTACAAGGCCACGTACCAGAGCACCTTCCCTTGATCCTAGAGCACGCTGGCCTTCCTCAGGGTGCCCGACTCGAAGAACTGGCCCATAGAGCCATTGGAGAGATGCAGAGTGCATCTTTCTGGTTCCCCCTGCTGCTCAAAGCAGGAATGGACCCCATGCTGCTCCTCCAGGACAAAATGTAAGCAACACATTGTGGTTGTTGTGCCACACAGGTTTTTAATTTAATCAAAGTGGATTCACCATGCGTGCCTTTTAATAAATGATTGTGCTTTATTAACGTCAGAATTAAACAACACTGTGTTAAGCTCTTCACTTGTTATGCTGTAATTGGGTGCAGGCTTGAAGAAGCTGAGAACGAAGTGCTTAATTTCTTTTTGGAGTTCATTAATTGGAAGACTCTGCCCTCCTCAATGCTTCAGATTCTCTCTCACCGTCGAGCAGATAGCACCTGGACGCCACGGAAGCATTTCGGTATGACCTGTACTCTTTAAATCATATTGATATATGTGTATGGGTGGGCTTCATGACATTGAATGTTGCACATATCAAATATTTACAGTATATTCAACGTTATTTTCTTGGTGATATGAAATTAAAGGAATGGTTCATCCAAAAGCCGTCATTTACTCACCCTCAAGTTTCTTATGTTGAACACAAAAGAAGATATTTTTAAGAACCATAAAGTTATTGGTCCCCATTGATTTCCATAGTAGAGAAAGAAAAGTCAATGGGACCAACAACTCTTTGATTACCTGCATTCTTCAAAATATCTTTTATGTTTAAAATGAAAGAAACACCATTAGGTTTGGAACAACATGAGGGTGAGTAAATGATGACAATTTTCATTTTTGGGTGAACTATCCCTTTAAGAAACAGTGATTGATTATAGGCGAATTCCAAATGGAAGTGAGCATCCCTATACCCTACTCCCTTCGAAGGGCAGAGCCCTTGAAGTGTTCTTTGAAGGGTGTAGGGCATTACTGTCTCATATAAGCGTTTGGAACTCCCTTGGCTAAAACTTTTACCTTGACAATGCTGCGCATTCAGCGTTCCAACAGTTACAAAAAAATATTTAGTCTTTATTGTTATTATTTTATTCAAATATTGTCTAATTGTGTCTTATTTACTATTAAACTTTTTCAAACTAAACTTGCTTACAATAGTCTTAAATCATATTTCTATCACTGATGAAAATATTTTGTATTACATGAAAATAAAGACAAATATAATTCGTTTATTCTACTTACGTTTGTATGTAAAGTCCTAATAAAACTTTGCTTTAAAATGCATCGCAAGATCTCCTAACTGAAGATCACATGATCATAAACGTAAATTACTTCCGTGAAGTGACCATTGCGTGTTCCCTTCGCTGATGGGCTTCTGGAAGGATCCTTCGTGAAGGGATTACTTGTTCACTTTCGTTTGGAACGTCCCTATAAACGGCTTCCCCTTCCTGATTCCCAAAGTGCCCTTCAAGGGTGCAAAAAAGCTGTTTGGAATTCGCCCTGTATTACACTTTTATATGTCCATTTAGTTTCCCAGTAACAGTTTAGTTTAGAGTAACATGGTAAATTATTGTATTATATTTTTTATTTGTCTTTTAACTTTCATAAACAGTTTCTGCTTTATAGTTAAGCTCAATAAATTTTTTGGGAATCAAATTGTTTTAAAACCCACAGATTAGCCACTCAGCCATTAACCCACTCAAAATGTAAACAAAAATGTTTGTATTAAAAGTGTTTTGTTATGAATATCTGTTGGTAAATGTTGCAGTTTAATGCTATGTATTTTTATATTGTATAAAATATAATTCTTCTATGATTATTTTAACTATTTAATCTATGTAAAATAGATGGCTGATTGAAAAAAAACTATATATATATATATATATATATACACACACACACACACACAAAAGCTTTTTTTATATTGTCAGAAATAGTGAAATGTTTTAATTTAGTATTTAAATGTAATTTATGCCTGCGAAACCATTATACTTTTTTCCGGATTCTTTATGAATAGAACAATAAAAAAAGAACAGCATTTGAAATCAGAATTTCTTTTAACAAAATAAAAATCTTTACTGTCACTTTTGATCAATTCAGTGCGTCCCTGCTGAATGAAAGTATTGTTTGACACAAATGATTTTTGAAAAAACATCTATATTTTCTTGCTGTATCATCTGATGGTAATTGGCCACAGCTCAGTAACCTCTTGTCTTTGGTTCCAGACTCAGTCCCGGTCCTCACCCATCTGTGCAGACTGGCAGTGCGGGCAGCGGTGGGCAGCAGTGCTCTGTCTGAGACGTCCTTCATCAAACAGCTGCCCATCCCCACACTGCTTCAAGACTACCTTCAGTTCAGTGACGTCTCAGGCTTGCTTACATAGCGGTCTGACTGTCAAGTGTGGCTAATTAAGTTATCTCAACTTGTTCCACTGCAGTGTTTTGTATATAATGTTAATAAAATTTTGATGACTGCTCAATGACGCTGGACTCTTCTCATTACCTTGATATTTAGAAAATGTGGGAGGACAAATGGAGAATTCTACCAATTTATCTTCGCTGTTCTGTTCCCTTCTTACACAGCTGGCCTTCGTACTGAGTTGGTGTTGAAATTCACCTCTGCTCCGTGTCTTTGGTCTGCCTCGTTATCTTCTCTCTCTCAGCGGCTCTCCTCTCTGTCTGCCTCCAAGGTCACTCTGCCTCAAAGACATATACTCTCTTCGAATGTTAATTGCCAACGCAGCCACACTCATTCAGAGATGCTACTATCTGCCTTTGCTCGTGCTATTTATTTAACATTTTATGTTACCTTTTATCAATGCGCATAGCACACCTTCAAAAGCTCGCCGTTAAATAAAAACCGTCCGTATCTCTGCGGCGTGATGCTCTCAACCTCTTGCTGCTTTGTGAATAGAGGCGTAACGTTATGAATAGGCAGTTCATCTGTTTGTTTCACACAGGCTCAATGTTCCAGTATTTTTTATTTATTTCTGCTGTACATATCCTGGCAAATTGTCTTTAACATCAATTACCGAAAGACCAACTGATGCTTGTGTTACAAAAAACGTGTTATATAACATCGAGGTGTTCCTTATTTCCAAGCCATTTCTTTTGGAAATCTGTATACCATGTGCAAACAGCAGGGGGAGAACACAGATAACTGACAGCATGCCCACCAGTCCTACCCACACTACCTAGCAGCCTGACTATGTGAAAGAGGGGAGCCATTTCTGCTCCCTCCCTGATATTTTGGATTCAGAGCAAACCAGAGGCTGTCTCAGCATCTCTGTGCCTTGTTCTAGACAATCAGGCCACCTCTCTGTGGGAGTCTCTGGAAAGGCAAGGCATCAGTAATCATGTGCATTAAGCTTTTCTTGTGCTGCAGGTAAGCTCAGGTCCAACAGTTCGCCTTTGATTAGCAATCAGGCTTCTGAAATACAGCCAAAAGAGTGACTGACTGACTTTCCATCGTTCTTTCACATTTGCACATTCGGTTTCATTTTTATAAAACGTATTAGAGTAAAAATGTAATTTCTGATTGTTCAAACCTCATTGAGAAATGTATTTTATTTTGACCCAGCTGTTTGGTTAAACGAATAACCCATCTTTCTAGTTAGTTTTATTTAACTCAACTATTGTTTCAAAATTACTATATGGCTGGCTTAAAGTGAACCCACAATAAGTTATAAATAAAAAATCAGACACATAATTGCTAGAGAAAATTATTAAATTTTCAAAAAAAAATTGAACATTTATTAATAAGCAATTTAATTATTATTCATTCAACTTAACAAATGTAAGCCGTGTGTTGTTTATGCTACATTTTGGGGACCAAATGTCCCCACAAGGATCGCAAAACCTGACATTTTTGAGGGAAAAAAATATTAAAAATAGTAAATTGTTTATCTGAAAATGTAATTATGCAAACAGGTTTTCTGTAAGGGTTAGGTGATAGAAAATTTAGTTTGGTCAGTATAAAAGTATTCGAAGTCTAGAAAGTCCCCACAATTCGTTTGTATGTGTTCTTTAACTTATTGCCAATATAGATAGATACTGTTTTTATTTTTATATACTATCTTTTGTTTACAATGAAATTCTACATAAATGTTAAAACCCAGCCTCAAATAACCCCTTTGATTTGTCTCCCCTAATTAAAATTGGACAGCAGCATGAAGGAACCATGTCTAGAATAGAGCACGTACATAATTGATGCAACATAATCTAAAATGTATCAGTCCTGAAATGTGGTGCACGTTCTATAAAAAGCCAGTGTGACGTGCAGTCCTAAGCCAGTGCACCCGTTTGCAGCTGTAAGCCTGAATTGTTGAACAGACACCACCCTTCATACTGTGAATTTTGTCGATCCCAGAGTAGATTTGGAGGATTTGGGGGAAATCATCACAACAGAGCACATTGCCTGTCTCTTTATTTACGCACATAGATGTCTCACATTCATGTGCTCGAGCTTTTCAGAAATGTGTGAAAGAATTCTTTCTCTTATAACTTCTCTGAGTGTTAATTACACAACCCTTGACCGTGGCTCTAGTACATTAGATGTTTCAGTGATATAAAATGTTTTTATCTGCATGTCTATTTTTGTATTTCTCATGCGCGAGTATTTAGTTTGTCTCGGTGTAAGATCCAGCTTGGAAACAGAGCTGTGATCATTGCCTCATTGTGCTATTCTCACCATGGACCTGAATCATGAGGACACAGTTGCCTGGCGACCTGCTGATGGGAAATATCTGCTAAAATATTACCAGGGGAGTTGTTTTTCCTCTAGACCTTCTAGAACATCTCATACAAGGTGTATACGTGCTAATACTGTATAGATTTCACTCAGTAAGGACAAAGGCATTAAGGTTGCGTTGCTTCAACATATTACATGACCTGTTGGGAATCGTCCAGCTTTGGTGCTGTATGGATGATTTATTTTCGTCAGTATGATTAGATAATTCTTGCCTTTTTTGATGGAAGAGTACTGGATCTTATTGCATTTGTGCAGTCTGTTACCCACTGCTAACACACTCCAAGGAAATAAACAAGGGTGATGGGCTTCTGTTTGCTTTCACTGAACATGAGATTAATGTGTTTTTCCAAGTCAATTTGTTGTTTTATCTTCCAGGTCCTATATGTCTCATCTCATTGATTTTACTCTTTGCCACTTCACAAACAGGTCATTATGTATTCGTTTGCTTGTGTTTGTGTCAGTGTGTTTGTTTTGTCAGGAGTAATCTGGACAGAGGAAATGGGCCATTTCATTTGGACATTTGTTTCAGGGAATGGAAGCTGCGGTGTTGATGTAAGACTTGCTGTTGGTGGGTGGAGGTGTTTTCAGTGATTGGAAGTGTTTTGCTAAAGGAATAGTTCACAAAGAATTAGAAATTTTGTCACCTGTTTCAGTTCCATGCAGCTTTATTTCTGAAAATATTTTGTTACCAAGGGCTGCCAAAAAAAGCCCCATTAAAAGTGGTCCAAACTATTTATGCATGATATTATGAATCCTCATGATGGGTTTGCTTAAGCTATTTCATGAAAATGGTTTCCTAATTCTGCATACTATTCTTACTATTTCTGCCAAATAAAGGTATGGTAAAAACCATAGTAGGTTTATGTTAGTATGCAGTTAAACCATGTGACCAAGTTTGAAAACATTGAGATTTTAGAGCTATAGCAGAGGAATATTACATTAAAAACAACAAATGTAGGTCTGAAATTGAACCTCATTAAGACTAACGGTGTGTGTCCACTGGAATGGAGCAGAGGGGGCGTTTACAGTTCATTCCTTTTCACCATGGTCAGGTTAGCCGCCATATTGAATTTAACACAAGAAAACAAAGCTGTGAGGAATAGATGAAGTCTTTACAATGGCACACACTGTATATGGTCCTAGTTCAAGTCATTTTCACAACTTGCAACTTCCAAAACTGTTATAGTGTTTTGTCTACTAAGTTTTTGTTTTTTTCAGAAATACATTTTGTCAGCTGAACAGTCGGTATGTTGTTAGAAACTGGTTCAATGGACTGTACTATTGTTTATATCCCTTACAGCCTCATTTTCATTCCTGTCAAAAATTAAATATGGCGCTACCATGACTAAGGATTAACAGCGAACAGCAAGCATAAAAAAGTTGGTAAATGCTCCACTTTATGCAAATATCATGCATTAACCGCAGGGTGGGAGATACATTTAATGATGTCTGCATTGAGTGTTTAAACATCTGCCGAATTTGCTGGAGTTTCTGCTGGATTTAGTCCCTGAATCATATAGTTTGCATATTATCATATTTCATCCTTTCTTTTAATGAAGGTTGGATGCTTTCACTGTGAATAAACTGGCTGTGTTTACAAAAGTTTATTCAATTGACACTGTATCTTTACCTAGGGGATTTGGAAAGAAAGCTTGCATTCTTCCACCTGTAATATCATGTATATGATGATTACAGTATATTGCCCACGTGCTGAGAAAAAATAAAACTTGATCTCTACAGACCCACCCAAAAGTGGAAAGTGTTATAGCAATACAGTGATACAGAATATAGTTCTGCAATGGATATTCCGTCGAGATGAGGTTACATTGTAAAATGTCAGCAACATTTTTAGTGCAAAAAATATCAATTTTCTACTGTCAACAGTGTAGAAGTCACATTCAAACCAATCAGTTTTCTGTTGTTCAGCATGACGAATTTACTTGAAAATGAGCGAAACCTTCATGAGGAACTCTTTCACCCTCACACAAGGAATAATACGATTTCACCCACAAAATTTTACCAAGCAACAGTACATTTAGCCTCACCTTTAGAAAAGAGTCTATACGAGTCATATGGACTATGTACAGTGCGTGTTTGTTCATGTTGCTTGACAGCATCTGAACATTGTTGGCTTTCATTATGGAAAAGAGCATCTTGAACATTCAGCAAAACGTCTCCTTTTGTGTTTCACGGAAGAATAAAAAGAAGTAGGGCTAAATGATGACTGAGTTTTCATTTATAGATGAGCAATACTTTAAAAACACTGCTCTGTTGTGTATTCCACGTTGTCCTCACCTACCGGAGCAGATTAGCAGAAATAATTGGTGTGAATCGGTACTTTCATCACATGGGTGTTCCAGGTGTGAAACAGTCGCTGATTGTGTGAAGAAGTTGCTGATTGAGAGAAATCTGAACCTCCCCGGTGAGGTAACGTCCTTTTAAATAATGACTGTAGTCAATCACTTCGACATTGTTTTAATCAGTGAGGAACAGAGCCCAGCGGAAGAGAAGATGGAGGAGATTACTTCAGTGGGTAAAGAGAGAGAGAGACTCTGGCCACAGACTAATCATCCACGGTCCTACTCTCCATCCAGCCATTCATGTTTATCTATTTTGTGCGAGCGTGTGTTATTGTCTTTGCATGCCTACATCAGCCTTATCAAAGACTCGGAAATAAATTTTTTAATTAACCTATATTAAAAGCAGGCCACTCTTCTTAATGAGTTCCCTGAATAATTAAACAGGCAAACTGGTGGATTTTCACACTTCACATGCTTTGTTTGCTGGGAATGTCCACAGTCACTCGCCACCTGCAGTGACCCTGCTGAAATGATGCGCCTCTGCTTCGGTTCCCCAGGCAAAGAATCGGTTTTAACCTCAGATGTGATCTCGGTGTTTGAACAGTTGGTCGTTTCTTATAAAGCTTATTCTCAACAACTTGTGAGTCTATAAGAAATGACCCCCTTGGCAGCCTCCACACCAGAAGACTTAACTCAGTCACAGACCCCGCCAGCTCCCCAGCCAGACGAACATAAGTGCTATCTGATGAAAGCGCATCACAGAAGGTTACAGTGACAGCCGCGGCAGAGAAAAAAGACTAGTGTTAGATCATTTAAATGCTAATTATCCATTTTCAATCCCTCATAAACTTTAACTGCATGCCTTTGAGATTTGAACAAAAATAACATCTTGAGAAAGAATGTCCCCTTGGGAGGCTAAGTCTTTTCGTTTTTCTTAAAAAAAAAAGAAGAAGTATTAGCCAATTCACAAGAGGAAATTAACATGCTTTACCATTTCAAACCATCAGAGAATGAATTTCTTCCATTTCCAATCTGCAATCTATTTATGCCACAGGCATCCTTGTCCTCGGCTATTGTATATTGTATCCATTTATGAAGCAGCGCCATTTGAGATATTCACAAGCGTCAAGGCCATAATTTAGTGACTGATAAGTATTTTATTAAAACACACAATAGTAGCATTGAAATACAACATAGAAGCATCTAAACCAGTGAAAACTGAAAAATATTACATTTTCAGTAATATTTTACTCAGTACATGTTCAGCTTGCGTTACAACACACTTTAAGCCCACAATTAAATTAGCATTAGCATTAAATTAGGGAGCTGAATTAAAGAAAAAAAAAAGTGTATAATATAATGAAATTGGCTACATCCAAGATGGGCCTAATTAATCCGGGTTTTCATATTGATATATAAAAAAAGTGATTTAATTCTGTAGGGCTACAAATAAAAAAGTGAAATCATAATTTATTGGTTATATTACAATTAAAAAATAAATGTGAAGCTGTTCTTCCCAAACGACCACAAAATATGCACATCTCATCAATGTCAGAATATTTAGAAATTGAGAAATTGATGATTTTTTAAAAAGTGAAACTAACTTAATTGACTGCAAGCTTGCATTCAGATTTCCCTCCATCCAATCAACAACTGAATATCAGAACCAAGTCCTCATCTAAGTCCTCGTCATCTTTCAATGATCTGTTTCACTCAGATGTATATCATAGGAAGTACACATTAGAAATTATATTTTGCAACTTATCTTGAAACACCTCTCCCACAGGACTTTTCCAACTCAATTCCTGAGGAGTTTATGAAGATAAGATTATGTTGTGATGCACGCCTATTATATTATAGATTTATGGGAAACATCTGTCTCATTGCACACAAATGTGGCTTAAGCACTACACAGGTTAGCAGCAATAAATATATCAATGTGATTATCGATTACATAGTGGTGCATGTAAAAATGTGACTATCAATTGCTTTAATTACACATACGGGTGAATGATAGCTTAATTGCCTGGTGTGTGTGAATCAATAATGCCTGTAAAAGACGGATGGCAGACATACATGAACTGTGTATGAGAAATCTCCAGTCTGACAGGCCATCAATCAGCCGGTTGCCACTAGATGTCACAGTCCAATCATCCATCTTTCATTGTTGTTGCTGACAACATTGGCCATTAAGATATAATAGACCTCATGATGTCGGTCTCATTCCATTCCTGCCACGTCTGTCTTTTTTGTCAGGCTGCATTACAATTATTGCAGAGTAATACATGTGTTTTATACCCAACAGATCTTCTAACACACAAAACATACATGATACAAGGGACTTTAAATAAACGGTCAAATAAAACTCCTCTGGGAACACTGCATGTGAGCGTATCGTGTAAATAGTAGACCGTGTCTTTTGTCTTCAGTTAGTGTGATTTCCTTCAGGGTGAACAGCAATTCTCAGAGCTGTTCCTAGGGACTGTGCAGAGCTTTGCCTGATTGAGACTAGCCTCGGGAGGGAACCCATTGCTAAAGTGTGACTGCAGCCTTCTCAAGGTCCTCTAAAAGTCAAAAGCAGAAAATCAACTTGGCTCCCAGCAAGCCGTTCACAGAATCGGAGCAGGGTTCTGAGGAAAGCGAGATGCTTTGAAAGGCCATTAAGCAAAAACGCCAGCTCTGCATCCTGCATCCGTGCTTTTAACTGCGGAAAATATCTGAATCCTAACTTTGGCCCCCAGTGTAACAAATGTTATCTTGGTAATTGTATTTGCTGTATTCCTTTCTTAATGTTTTATCACTGATTCTAAATGTCATCGTCTTGGGCTTGTTGCCATGGTGACATTCCCTCCAGAAGTCAGCTCAGCCTCTCCGCACAAACACCTTTGAAGCAATTACTTTCATCCTGCAAAAGAAGAGTGGGCCATTTTGAACTATGTCACATTGTACCAGTCTTTGATGCTTTGCACTGTGGGAAATGTGGTTTCTTATGGCCTTGCTTATGGTGTTTCCGAGCACCTCTGTGGACTTGAGACCTTAAAACTGCTTTAAACTGGCAGTCAGGAGAAGAATAAAAGTGACCTGTGTTCCATATTTAGCTTTTAGAATATCACGCTACTGTTTTTTTCAAAGGTGATAAATATACTATGTAACATTTGCCAGGGGGCCAAGGCTCTTCGAAGGAGATGTTTAAAGAGAGAGCGGGAGGGAAACAGAACCCTGTAATCATGCCTCATTAAAACAACCTCAACTTGTCGTTCAGAAGAGCCTTGCACAATAAGTTGTCATCATCCATTGAATTATGGCCTTCATCTGCCAGATTTTAATGCTTCTGCCCAGTTGCACTCTCAGCTTTGTCCTCACTTGTCAGTGAGAAGGCCATAGTTGTAATTATGTTACAGCACATTAAGGTGGTTTAAAAAAGTAGAGCTACATATGTATTGAAGATATATATATATATATATATTAGTGGTGGGCCGTTATCGGCGTTAACGTGCTGCGTTAACGCGAGACTCTTATCGGCGATAAAAAAAATATCGCCGTTAATCTATTCTCAAAGTTGGGTTGGGAGCTGGGTCTATACTACGCAAGCTATGATGACTTTCACCCTGATATTTTAGCGCGGATGTATACCTAGCCGAATTGCACTGTAGGGGGCGAGAACGAGTCTTCGAACTAGAGGCTCGCAGTCCGTGATGGACAGATTGTTAACGCTGGTCTATGTCGTAATACAATCGGGCAGGACATCCAAACGCTCACCTATCATTCATCAACCTCAAATATGGCTTTTCATCTGAAAGATGTATGTAGTAGCAACTTTACATGGCCGCTCAATATGATGTTAACCTAGAGAAATGTGCGCTATTGAAGTGTTTGTGTGGAAGCGCGTTTGCGCAGGACAGGCTCCGGTGCGCTCACTTGCTCTTAAAATCTCCGTCATTCTTGGTCATACAGATAAAAGTAGCGAATACATCTTTCGAATCTGTAAAGACTCTACGTTTATTTGTGTGCACTCAGAATAACAATGAAACGTTGCGCTTTTAAGCAAACAGGATGCGCTTTAGTCTCATGTGAACTTGAGAATTCACTCCCTGTCATCTGCTTCGAACCTGTGTGTATGCCTAACGTTACTGTGAAATTACCACATCAGACGTGACGTGCTAACATGGATGCAGCTATGAAGCCGCCGGGTTGCTTCAGGAAAAATTTATTTTTAAGAAGCTTCCAATGGAAACTGTAAACAGTTCATCACGACCTCTTATGTAGGCCTACAGTTCAAAATTCATGTTTAACTGAATAAACAGTTAGTAAACACAAGTACATCTTATTGAACATAGTTTATTTTCATCACCAATTATCATAGTAGAACAGCTTTCTCAGCAGTTTGTGATGCATTTTGGAAACAGGAGATGAGCCCCTGGTCTAATGCGCTACCTGGCTTGAGAAACCCGTTCTCAAAGACTTACTTTTATTCATTATTTGGGTAGCACACATATTCTGAATGCCTTCGGCAGAATTCAAATGAGCCATTTTAATCTAGATTAATCTAGATTAATTCCAAAATTAATCTAGATTAATCTAGATTAAAAAAATTAATCTATGCCCACTAATATATATATATATATATATATGCTATAGTGTAAAATGCCGTTTATGACATCATATGACAAGTGTGCCAGATGGATATAGATTGATTCTAGGTCTGGGAAGTGTTTAAACTGATAACATGCATAAGCACATGCATACTCACGGCAGGTGAGTAGCAAGGACAATGGAACAGTTCTTGGAGAGATGGGGAGTATAACCTTGTTTCTTGTTTCGCAGGAGATCGTGGAATGGAGACTGAAGATAGCACACACCTCTGATGATGAGCAGAGACAAGATCCACAATGATTATGGCACTTAGAACAGACACTGGAGCGAGGAGCAGAGACACACACTGGAGGAGACACAAAAGAGAAATATTCAAGATGGATCGTTCAATATAGCGCTTGAATAGCATTAAGTGAGTCCATTTTGTATGAACGAGACCGGAAACTGAGTGCAGTGAGGTGTGTGCTTCTAAAGGAGTCTTGGTGATAATACTGATTAAAGACAGGTGCGTGCAGTTATATTAACAGAGTGCAGTTAGTACTCTGGTGACGGTGTGCGTTGTGATTGGGTGGTGGATGAGCCTGGCCGATCTGTGACATTAAGGCTTTCAAAATTTCCAATAGGACTGATGCAGGATCCAGTATTATTAATTCAACGTTTTCTACCTCAAAATAAACATACAGATGCTTATCATGGATTCTGTAACACAAGCTATTTTCGTTTTTCAGTTCACGATTCCTCTTTTCTTTGCAAAACAGGTTCGATCTTCCCTGCTGCTGCATGGAAAGTGCGTAGATGACAAAGAGGAAGTCAAAGCGGTCATGTTACAGGGAAATATCAAAGATCTGAATGCCAAAATATAGCTTCAGTTGCAAATGGCATGAATAACTTAATTCTTTCCAAGAAAGCTGAGTTTATTAACGCAATTTTCTGTGCTGCGTGAGTAACAACAACAACAAAAACAAAAAACAACAATGGCTCTTGGAATAGGATCTGCACATGTCATAATATGAGATCATATCTGGCTGGTTTGTGTTTGAAAAGGGCGCCCTCTAGCTTTCTGGAGGAATCCAACACTTCAGAAGAGAGTGTTTGACCACCACTCTCGTGCAATTTAGTAGAGAATAAACATGAAGGGTAACTCGTTTGGAATAAAAAATATATTTACTGAAGCCTGGCCCTGACAGAACAGGAATACAGGTATGTGCGTCTACATTACTTTTTAATTTTTTTATGTCAACAACTATCGTTTAGATTTTTTCTTGTTTGATGTGTCACGTTACTCCTGACACTGTGGCATTTTATTGGGTAAAATAGTGGTCAGGTATACCATGATTAAATGTAAAAATTAGGATAATTTAGTATGCTATGTAATAGTGTGCAGTTTTTGTACACACATTAGCCTACGGAGATCGATCTTCGAAGATTTAAGATGATTTAAACGAAACTGGGATGTTTTCCCAGTCAACACGTGAGATCATGCGATGATCACAGTGACATCACACGATCCTTTCCACCAGCAGGAACCAGGTGCTAGTTCAATTGCAATAATCATTAAATCCAGACAATTTTGTTGTATTTTTTTTTTGTCAGACATGTGTCACTTTGCTCACATCTGATTGGTCCAATTTCAGTTTGAGATCTCTAACTCAGATCATAACCTGTCCCGTGGAGGTTAGCCGTGGAGTGTAAGTTATTATGGCAATGAACGCAGCTAAAAGCCAAGCCTCTTTCATGGAACCTAAAACCCAGGATTGGTGCAAACTAACCTGAAACTTACCTGGCTAGCCAGCAAATCCGGCTTCATGGTATAGGCCCCAGGGCTCATTGTTATTATTATTAATAATAATAATACAATATTTTCGAGGCATGTAAGAAAGTCAGTGACGTGGAAGCATTTCTCTTTTGTTATTTATCTCACATTCTCTGAACTGGTAAGGATCTGTAATTTTTTTCCTCTGTATTTGCTTACATTACCTACTCACTGTATTTTGTATTACTTTACTAGGTAATTTAAAAAACCTGAACTGGTAGTGAGGCCCATAACCGTTACCTGGACAAACAGTAGCAACACCCACTATAGCATTTGTGAACAGTGCTTTATCCTTCCATTCTTGTTTTTCTTTTTTTCTTCTTTCAGTGATGTAGCATCACAGAAATGTGCTTTTGCTGTGGGAAATAGTTTTCTTGTCTTTAATAAGGGATGCTGTGTTGCCAAGTTGCTTTAATAACATCTTCTAACTGTTATTACTGTAGCAGCAAGTCTCCCTGGAGCTCCGTGGAAGGACAGAATATAGCACATCTGAGAATGATGCAATTAAGGGGACACTTAAATAACATTGTACCTGATCTGTTCGATCTGATGATTTTTAAATTTTTTATTATAATTTTATATTTTTATATTTTTCGAAAAATGCATTTTTCCTTTTTCTCAGTGCTGTACCTCCAAGGTGTTAAATATGCATTTGAATGACATCAAAGGAAAAGTGATTTCCCAAAAATTACCAGCCTAATTCCCATTTTCGGCCGTAGAAATGGGGGAAACACTAGTAATGACGTTTTTAAATCAGGACACCTGTAGTATATCTCTTTAATTATACCTAAAGAGAGCTGTAAGTCCTTAAGGCACTGGAGAAATCAGCTTTTGTATTACATAATGTGGCAGGAAATGAAAATGAGAACAAGGAGTGAAAATGCCCAGGAGAGCCACTTTAAAATAAAAATTCACATGACAGAGTCTCCAGTGCCTTTGTCAAGGGAATAGTAAGCACAAGGTTTTTAGGCGGTGTGTTGAAGTTGGGTGCATTGCAATTATGTCAAACCGGGGTGGGCGCGAGGTGACAGGCGGCTCAGGGTACTTCTAGTGCTGAAAAGTCTAACATAAAAAGGGCTGGAAATCTTGGCTTGGAGTACTTGCTCAACTTATGAAGGTGTTGATCAGTCTTGATGAGGCACAGCTGTCCTTGGATGTCATATTTTTGGCCACTTTCATTGCATTACCTATTTCCTCTTTCTTTATATTGCTGTGTTTTTACACAGTGGCTGCTGTTCATGGGTTCAAGAGATGTATGTACGTATTTATACATACATAAAATAGGTGGACGGGGGCAACTCCGCTGCAAAAAATAAAGAATCCGTAGGAAACACTTGTGTAGAAGTGTACTCCAGTGCCCACAGGCACAGAGTGAGTAATATTCACAATGATTTGCTGGCACCATGCACAATTTGACCTAATGTAATAGCAGCTAATGGTATGTTTCCAGCTTGAAGTGCTGCGTTATGTGCACGTTCATGTTATTCAAGGTTACCAAGGGTATTTAACTCTGCAGGCAATGCCTGTGTGTGAAATCAGTTTAATGCTATGCCTTATTTCACTCAACATGATGTGGTTTGCTGATGATATGCATACATGTAAGACCACTGCAAAGAGTCCTTATCATCAGCTGGGGATGCTTATTAAACATATACATCGACAAGCCTTTTAGACATGCAGTGCCTGGCAGTGTGACTATAACACAGCTAAACATGTCACACCACAGCATGTCGGTGTATTTTTCCACTCTAGTGTGTCAAGCTGCCTTGAGGATATTGTGGTACAATGTTGTACTATTATTTATATATGTTTATGTATGGTTCAGTCTGTGACAATGTGCCAAAACAGAACAGAATCTAAATTGTGAATGAAAGAACTTTAGGTTTAAAGAACAAAGGACATCGGCCTGTTGAGTTATACATTATAGTGTTGTCTGATTTCCTTCACTTTTTTTATTATATAAAGTTAATGTGAATTGGTAGTCATCTGACGGCCTTAAATTCATAAACTTGGTAGTTTTTCTCAACATTTGAATCAATAAGACCAAGTAATGAATCTGAAACATGTTTTGTATTATCTTCACATTTTAACGTATTGTCTTCAAAATGTATTATGCAATCTTTTTCAAAAACCATGTGAACTCTCTCTTTCTTTAAAAACAAAAGGAGATAGTTATGTAAGTGTTCAAGCTGCTTTTTTTTTCATGTATTACGCAACCCTGAATGTAAATGGCAACCCTGGTGCCTAGCAAGTTTTTAGGATTAATTCACTTTAAAACAAAAATTTCCTGATAATTTACTCACCCCCATGCCATCCAAGATGTTAATGCATTTCTTTCTTCAGTCGAAAAGAAATTGTGGTTTTTGATGAAAACATGCAGGATTTGTATCCATATAGTTAGCTCCAATGGACTCCAAACGGTTGAAGGTCAAAATTACAGTTGTAGTGCAGTTTCAAAGGGCTATAAACGATACCAGACGATGAATAAGGGTCTTATCTGGCGAAATGATCGGTCATATAAAAAAATAAAATAAATGTATATGCATTATAAACACAAATGCTCGCTTGTTCTGTGACGCGTGTCCCAGACTTCACGTAATACGTAATAATGTTTAAAAGGTCACGCTTGACGTAGGTGGAAGTACAGAGTCAGTGTTTACAAGTTGAACGTGCAAATATTAAGTCAAACGAATTAAGTTTAACTCAAAAAATGAGTTTACAAGTTAAAACAACGATGTCAGATGATTTTGAACTTGGAGGAGAAGGTGAGATGGAGCCTATGTCAAGCGTGACCTTTTTAACGTCATTAAGTATTACATGAAGTCTGGGACGCGCATCGAAAACAGGCGAGCATTTGTGTTTATAAAGCATATACATTTATTAATTGTTTTTAAATGACCGGTAGTTTCGCTAGATAAGACCTTTATTCATTGTCTGGTATTGTTTATAGCCCTTTGAAGCTACAATAAAACTGTAATTTTGACCTTCAACCATTTTGAGTCCATTGAAGTTCACTATATGGAGGAAAATCCCTGCATTTCATTTCAACCTTATGAAAAAACCTCCATAAGGTTTTTCATCAAAAACCTTAATTTATTTTCGACTGAAGAAAGAAATACATAAACATATTGGATGACATGGGGGTGAGTACATTTTAATTTGAAAGTGAACTAATCCTTTAATTAGTTTTTACTGACTTCAAATTCAGTATGTTTCTCGCTTAACACTGTTACATGACTCCAGTACTTATAGTATATATATATTTATATGTGTGTGTGTATCCTGGCCACAAATTAAGGAACTCATTCCCACGACTTGTTAATTTGTGGCCACTATGTACTAATAAATATTTCCCTTTTTTATTTAAATCATGTTCACAATTGTACTAATTTGTTCCCTCGATTTAGTAAATTATGGCCATGTTATGCTTATAAATCCCCTTGTTTTGATTGAACTAAAATGAGGGAACAAATGAGTAAACTGAGGCCACGATTTACTACAGCGAGGAAACAAATGAGTAAATTGTGGTCATGATATAATATCATGTGCAGGGCTCTGTAATATAGAGTACTTTTATGGTATCCTTTTTTCTGGTTCTCTTTTATTGTATGAAAAGTGCAGCGTGAACATTCTTCAGAATGTCTCCTTTTGTGTTCTATGCACAAAATAAATTCTAAACTGAGTAGGCTAAATGACGACAGACTGACTTATCCATTTATAAGCACTGTAAATGGCATTGATTCACTCTCCTTAATGTTTAGCAGAGGCATAGGGCAGTACTGCTGAGGGTACTTCAGTCTCCGCAGAGCAGTACATAGGCGACAACAATATGAACCTCCGCCTCTGTAATTACCATTATCATCTAAGTGTTTCTGCAGGAATTGTGCACATTAAATTCTGCCCTGTGTTTCAGTTGTTCAATATCTCAAAGACATTACAGATAATACGGCTACACTGCAGGAATGAAGCCTGCACGTGTCTCATTCTGCATCAAATTAAACATTTAAAGGGCTGAATATTTTATTGCATTTTGACATTTATCTGACATTTGACATCTTCATCGCTCCCCCCTGAAAATATGCTAATGTACAAGTGAATACTGTGGCCCATCAAGTCAGTGTGTCATCACTGATGTTTACAGAACAGCTGGATTGGACGAGATCTAGATTTGACTGAACAAATATGTGCCTTTGATTATGGGTGCAGAGAGAGCCTGCCGTGGAAAGCTTGCCGTAGGATATTAGGAGGCTGTTGCCATGGTAACAGCATCTCGGAATATGAGGGGAAAGCAGAGGTGCTCTCTTCTCCTCCGTTCTGCTGTCATAGATGTGCCGGAGGTGTATTTGATGGAGTTCATCATCTAGGCACTTCTGAGGAGGTCCTCTGAAGTTCCACATTCATGATGACAAACATCCATTAGCGTGTTTATTTAGTGCTTTAGTTGATGCCATGTGAGAGGAAGTTAAAATACGTGTGCGTATGTGTGTGCATGTTTGGGGTCAGTGTGTTTTTTGCAGTCATTACCCTTCTTTTGTTCATAGCTTCACTCTGCTTTGATCCCTGTCCCATTTAAGAAAACCTGTTGAATGGTGTTCGTAAATAAACCTGAACACAATCATCAGCTTTTACACGACCTTGTGGCATTAATATAGCTCGTGCTACTGTTATTAAACGATATTCAGAAATGTTTTCAATTCAACCTCGAATTCACTTTGCCATCCTAATAGTATAATTTGCAATAAAAAAATAAATATGTAAATGCAAAGTAGAACCATTTCTTTAGATCTCTCACACTGTAGTATGTACTTAAGCTTGTTTAAACCTCTCACTATTTTAAAGTGGACAGCATTACGTTTATTTATAAACCATTACACCTCACTGTCGCGTGTTTTCTCTAGTCATCACAAGTTGCTCCACACACTGTGACGTTATGCAGAACTTTTCAACTTCTATCTTTAAAACAGTTGCAGCAGTGTTCAGCCAGCAAACATTAAACAGCCTCCATTAAGATGGCCACAGAGGAGTTCACGATTACGCATCCCACATGGGGGAAACAGTCATACACAAACAAGCATCTGAATTTATAAACTAGTCAGCCTTAATTGCCTGTGCAAATAAAATCATAAACTCCCACTCATGTATCCCTCATTTTCTCTGCCTTTTTTGTCCTGCACTTTGTGTAGTCCAAGAAGCTGGTGAGATTCTCGCACACCGTGACTCACAGAATCCCACCAGATCCTCCTGCACAGTGTGAGGCTCAGCACAGCAGAGGGTGGTGGAGACACACTGATTTAGAGATAACTAAAGTAATCCATCCTAAAACAAGTCCAGCTCATGAGGCATGGGGTTGTTGTCTGGTCACTCAATATGAAGTATCTGACAGTCTGGCAAACAGACATGGGACGTCTGGAAGTGGAAGTCGGAGTGCTTTTCGACAAAGTACTATTTCAGAAGTATAAGGCTGATCTGTTGGTCTTTCCCTCAGGCTTTACAGCCTGTCGCGGACACGCTCTGAAAAGTGAGTCTGTGTGGTCACATGAAACTCTACACTTGACCTCTCGAGAGGCGAACAGAAAGCTGCCCTCTGGCGGGGCAGAGGTGTCCACACTCGCTCGTGGTACTTCGTGCCTGTTAGAGGTGCCATATCGACCTCAGGGGACAACCTTGACCGACTTAGAGTGTAGAGAGAGAGCACATCACCATCTTGCTTTAATTACCTTATTTCAGACGTTGATTTGCATATACACACGCACTCTCTGCTGCTCTCGCTACAGTTTAAGCTTCAGGTTTATTAAAACCTCCTCATTTAAATATCACCTTAAACATTGAATCACACTACTTTACCAATTATAATTTTATTCCTCAGGAAATTAAATCAACTTTCCATACTTGCCAATAATTAGCTGTGAAATGGAAATAACTTGCGCTTAATGATGTACGGGCATTATAATGGTAACTTTTGTGTTGGTGATACTGAGGATGGGGCAGAAGGGTGTGAAGGCGATATTATGCTGAATTTAAACATTTAGATTTTTTTAAGCAGTAGGTTTTCTTCATTTTGAAAAAAGTTTTGATTGTATTGTAGCAAGAATCAAAAAGATTTATATATAAATATCTATTTTTTATGTCTACAGGTCATATTCATATTCCTCATATTCCATTCTATGATTAATTTTGAGTTTTTTTATTTATTTTTTGATAACTGACCCACCACCATTCAAATGTTTAGGTCATTAAACGATTAATTTTTTTTTTTATATATACTTTTATTCTGCAAGGACGCATTCAATTGATCAAAAGTCACAGTAAAGGCATTTATAATGTTACACAACTCTTTCAAATAATGCTGTTTTTAAGCTTTGTACTCATTAAAGAATCCTGAAAAAATCTAATTTCCACAAAATTGTTGTTTTCAAAATGTTTTCAACATAGCTAATTAAGAAGTATTCCTTGAGCAGCAAATAAGCATATTTAAATGATTTCTGAGGGATCATTTGACATTGACATGCGTGGCTACCAAATGAACAAAATACATTTTTAAATATATTAAAATAAACAATTATTTTAATTGTAATAATATTTTACAATATTAGCTTTTTTGATCAAATACATGCAAACTTGGAGAACAAAATAGACTTGAAATCATTTTAAAAAAAATCACAAACTTTTGAAAGATAGTGTATTAAAATATTAGACATCAAACATGCTTCATTTAAATACTCATTATATTTAAAATGTATAGATTTAAAACCCATTTCCAAAGCTAAATCCACAAGACTTCATGTACAGTGTTAAAATGTGTTTGATTGGCCATCATTTTCCTTAACTGGCTTAATAAACTGAAGTGGCCATGAGCTGGTGCAAATGATGATCATCTAAAAGAACATCTGCACAATAGGCTGGAGATACTGTACATAAAACAGATACAGGAGAACACCTGCCCACTGTTGTATTCCATGGCTGTCCGTGTGGGACTGCTTTGGTTGAATGCATAATATGCACAGATGACTGTCTATACCAGTCCTCTTAGCTTGCTCATATTTCTGTTCACTTTTATCATGTTCAAACTGGCTTATCACAGAACATAAGATCCAGTGGTGGTCCACAAATGGCCGGATCAAACCTTGAATGGCAGGTCTGGCAGAGCTGTTGGCGGACCCTCTCTAAAAGCTGCCCAAAAGATCAGACATCGGCTCTGTTCCAAAACCTAGTGAGCTGCCTTGTTGGATTGCCTTCTCTGTGAAGGATACTTGTGATGATCCCAGACAAGGCAGTGTAATCATGCTCTTTGCCGTTTGGCACAGTCTTTGTGTCCTATGATGTCTTAAAATACTGCCTACTTAGACAGCTCACTGGGGTTGGAATCGAGTCATGCAGTCTTAAGCTCAAGGGGGTTGTTATGTTAGCTAGATTCTGGCATCTTTAATGCATGTTCGTCCTTCAGATGAGGGTCTCTTGAGATTGTACCATCTTGTATCGGAAAATTCTGACACCATCTCGAGCTTTCATCGCAAGGATCCTTTATTCTGGAAAGTGGTGTAGATTTTGTCACTGGTGTCAGTTAAATTCTTCAACCCAGTGATGTTTTTCTACAGGGTTATTGTTTCTCTTGGCATTTTCTTGGTAGATGTTTTTTGGCTAGATTTTATTTTTCAGAAAGGCATGTGTAAATACTTCCTGCCCAAATGTGGCAGGATCTTCAACATCATGGCTACTTTCCAAAAGCTCAAAGATATGTCAAGAAAAACAAACACGCAACATTAGTTGCTCTTGACTTAAAACCTTGACATTTGCTCTAGCTCTTCAAAGAAGCTGTTGATCCACTATACAAAACTGAATGATTCATACATGAATCAGACCGCTTCATTCTCAAATTCTTTTTTTTTTCAGCCCAGTCACAAAAGTTAAATGTATAGTTCACCCAAAAATTAACTTTATTTCATCATTTGCTGGATCTTTTTGTATCTTTTAAGTTTCGGTTACATGGACTTTCAGTGCACAGACAGAAACCTCTCAGGTTTCATAAAAAAATATCTTAATTTGTGTTTTGAAGATTAACCAAAGTCTTATGGGTTTGGAACCACTTGAGGGTGAGTAAATTATGACAGTTTTCTTAAGCACAAATCTTTTAACAGCTCACATCAGAGGAAGAAAAAAAAACATGAATGAAGACTTTTGATCTGTTTGCCACAAAATCTATCATATAGCTTCAGAAAACTAGGAATACAGAGCACAAGTTGTATGGACCACTTTTATTATACTGTAATGCAGGGATTCTTTATTAGCAGTGCATGAACCCCTTTGGTCCTTCGTGAAGCCCAGTTTGAGAAAACCTGCTTTAACCTTGTTATTTTTTTCATGTTCGTTTTAAGCTTGAGTTTAAGCTTAAGACTCTTTTTATTGAAAAGAGTGAGCAGTGCTTCAAAAACTCTCTTTTTGCATTCCACCCAACATAAACATTTATGTTGTAATGCTAGCCAGATGATAGACCCCCCTCAGAAAAGTCCAGATTCCACTGCAGGGATGCATTGAGTTACTGGAGTAGCATCATTCAGGTTCAAATCATCACAAGTGAGGGAAGATGAGGGAAGGACGGATGTGTGGCTCCTCAAGCTGTTCCCAACTTTAGGAGCCGTATAAGTGAGGACTCTTCTAACGGTATTTCTTTGCTCTGTATTTCTTGATTATTGGTAGTCGTAAAACACCTGCGTTTTGTTACTGTAGGGGGTGCAAAAGGCTATAAGACTTTGGAGATCTCTAAGGTACTGGAGGCTAGATTGTTTAGAGCTGAACATGCCAATAGCTGTATTTTAAAGTCAATAAGAAGCTGAACAGGTAGCCAGTGCACAGTGGATAAAATTGGCCTGCTGTGCTAAATCTTTATGGAACCTGGCTAAATAATTCTGGCTGCTGTGTTTTAGACCCGCTAAAGCTTGATTATGGATACATTTATTGTGGATAATATAATCCAAAGGAATTTGAAGTATTGAATGCAATAACACAGTACCTCAAATCAGAATATTGAAAGCATGATTCTTATTTCATTACACACACACACACACACACACACACACACACACACACACACACACACACACACACACACACACACACACACACACACACCACACACACACACACACACACACAATGTGTGATATTTACTAGTAATAAATGTATTGATTCATATATAAATCTAATTTGCGTTATTAGTAATATTACATAAATCTTGTTTTTATTTGTTTTATTTATGTATGACTGGCAAATGTGCATCACATGAACATGATTTATTAGTTAAAACCGTGTTCAAATTAATGGATACTTTATATGCAATCAAGACATAAATGCTAACTATAGGCCTAAATATTTAAGGCTGATTTTTCCATTATTCAAGTGGCATTTCACATTTAAAGGTGGACGTAGTATTTTTGGTTTATGTTGTATGATGGTATTATTCTCGTGATCTCAAAAACTACTTTTATTACAGCTTTGGTTGGGAGTTGTCATCTTCAGATTTTTCTTTTGTAAAACTTTTTAATGAGGGAAAAAATTCTGAGTGCACCTTTATATTACTGTCAGCTATGACACCACATCTTGTAGTACATGAAGCCATCAACACAGAAATTGCGCTTGTGAACTTGGTACATTTTATTCAGATGTTATATAGATTTAGTGATTCTTAATTTAGTTTCCCTAAAGATGAGGAAAATGGCAGGTCATCCGGCCTGTAATGTCTTTTTTACAGCCAGTTAATGTAAAAAAAGAAAATTCATCTGCTTCAATCTGACAGGTGAGGTATAAACCAGGCAAGCAAATGCTGACACACAGTAGTTCTCAAACCTTTGAAAACGGATATTATGATCTGTAGTGTCAAATGCAGAGGTAAGGTCTAGTAATAGAAGCTCAGAGATACATCCATCGTCAAATGTAATTAAGTTACTCTGACAAGTGCTGTCTCCATGCTGTGACAAGACCTGCATCTTGAAGCTCTTCACTGAATCTCTGCACATTATTCAGGAAGGAAGACAGCTGAGATTATGTTGATGTGAAAGTGAAACTAAAAATAAACAGTCACTAAAAAAAAATAAAAACTTAAAAAATTACAAAGATCACAAGGCAAATGTCTGTTTGATTCGATCAGTTCCAGACTGCTCGATTGTGTGTGTATATACACACCTCACAGAAAAACTAAAGAGCACTCAGAAAGATTTCAAACGATCAAAAAACTTCTGACAATAAGAAAATCTGGGATGCCCAACTCCCAATCCGATTGACTGTCCTGCAAAGTTCAGCTCCAACTCTAATCAAACACACCTGAAGCAACTCATTCAGGTCTTCAGGATCGTTTCAAAATTAAGTTGGAGTTAGAGCTAAACTTTGCAGGACAGTCGATCGCCAGGAGCAGGGTTGGGCACCCATGCTCTTGAGTTTTGTCTCACCTCTCTCTTGTTTATTACATCTGAAGTGTTCCTTGTCAACATATAGCCTAATGATAATAATAATTCTGGTCACTACTTTACCAGGAAATCGGTTTTCACAATTCATTTCTTGCACGTACTGTCAAATCACCTATAGGTCATTGAATCTGTAGCATCACAAAATATCTCCATCTATTAGAGTTGCTTAAAGATGCATCCATGGCTCTTAAGCGGCATGAGCTTTGCCAGTTGTTGTAGTTCATATTTCCACGAGGACCACCGTTCTTCAAACTATGCAATCACATTGGCTTGTCAAATCCTGGACTTGTCACAATACATTTTTAAGCCCCCCCCCCCCCCTGATGTTCACTTGTAATGTTAGGTGAAGTTTTTGTAGCTAAGTCATTTAGTTTTCATTGCAATTTTCCACCATCTTTCTAAAAAAAATTATGCTGTATATAGAAGCGCATAAGCACTTTGCTAACTCTGTGATCGTTTAAAAGATATGTAGAGTGACACATTGTCAGAAACGTATATGACTTTTCAAGTTTCTGTATTATTATTAATTCTTCTGGTGGAAATAATATTTCCTTCTTATTACCTGGGCAAACCAAGTTTCTGAACACCAAATAGGTGCTGTTGAAATGTAAATGTGGGGAGTCATATTTAATATTCCAAGGATTTCAACACGGGACATTTTTGTAAGCCTTTTTTCAATACATAGTCTTTTTTCACTGGTAAGAAAGCTTTACATTTTTACAGTTATTGGTTGATTTTATTGTATATAAAATAAATTAATAAATAGTATAGTACCTTCAAAGGTTCCAAAATGACCATGGTTTCCACACAAATATTAAGCAGTGCAACTGTTTTCAGCATTGATATTAATAAGAAATGTTTTCTGAGCAGCACCAAACTCAGTATATTAGTATGATTTCTGAAGGATTGTGTGATTATGTCAGAATTTATGAATGCAGAATTACATTACATTTTCAAATATATTAAAATAGAAAGTTATTTTTAAAATAGAGTTATTTTAAATTATAATACTTCACAATATTACGGGTTTTACAGAATGTTTGATAAATTAAGATGTAGCTTTGGTGAGCAGATTGTTCAGTATTTATTATAAGGTGAATGGACAGAGAAATTTGGTTTCTCATCATACATTTCATTTCTATTGAATAATAACGTCCCAGGTTACGTATGTAACCCTGGTTCCCCGAGGGAACGAGACGCTGCGTCGAGACGCTAGGGGAACGCCATCAGCGTTGTCCAGCTCTGAATCATATGTGTAATCAGTCAAAATTGACGGCCAGACGTCAGGTGCGGTGACGTCATGACCAGGATGCTTAAAAGCACGTGATGTGCAGCCGGCGCCAGCTTCCAGGAATGAAGCATAGCTCTAGTAGGGATGCCGGAAGTATGGCCCTGCGACGCAGCGTCTCGTTCCCTCGGGGAACCAGGGTTACATACGTAACCTGGGACGTTCCCCCCGGGAACATCGAGCTGCGTCGAGACGCTAGGGGAACGAGATATCCACGCCGCCATACTTGCAAATCCCTGCTTAGTGTGTGGAATGCACAGCTATGGCAAGGGAAAAGACAAGCCAGGGGTAGCTCCAGCTCGCAGAGCCAGGTCGTAGAACCTGGAAAGTTAGGGGCGTAGACCACCCACCAGCGTCACAGATGTCCTGCACAGGTATACCTGCCAGAAGGCCTTGGAGGCCGCCATACCTTAAGTAGAGTGAGCCTGATTCCCAAAGGCGAGGGGAGATCAGAGGACTCGAGGTCATAGGAGAGCATCCAGATTACTTAGCATAAGCACCCTGGCCTCCACCGGAGGAAACGTATAAAAGAGAGTTTGCCTATGAAAGGCCACCAAGAGGGGCGTGGTAGGTGCTATAGCCGCCACGTAGACCTTCAGGGTGGAGTGGGCTAACTCTGCGGAGAAGGAGAAACGGGCCTGCGAGAGCTCCAGCACTGTCTCAGCAGGCAGTTAACTAGATCAAGCTGGCGGTCTCCGCACCCGGAGTCTCAACTTCCGGGCGTACAGTTTCCTTATTGAGGGAGCTCTAGATTGGAGGATGGTCTCAGCAACCTCAGTTGAGAGACCAGAGGCTATGAGTTGTGCCCCCTCGGGAGCCACACCCATAGTTCCACAACTCCGAGCGGGGGTGAAAGATCATGCCCGCTGTCAGTGAGAGGAGATACCTCCTGACGGGAATCCCCCATGGAGAGCCGTCGAGGAGAGAAATCGGGTCAGAGACTATACTCGGTCCGGCCAGAACAGGGTTTTTCAATAGAAGGACCCCGTCCATGCGCACTCTCTCTAGAACTCCCAGGAGCTGAGCGATCGGGGGAGGCGTACAGACGAAGCCTCAGCCACGATTGTACCATAGCATCCAGCCCCTTAGCGGAGCTGGATGTCTGCCTCGACAGGATGGCTGCTCCTTTACGAAGGGAAGAACCCGATATTAATACGCTTTGCCCCCAAAGCACATTTCAGGAACTTCCTGTGATGGGGAAGGAGTATGCATCTTTAGATCGCTCGTGACCACCAGTCCTCGGATCTGGTGAGAGACACGTGCTTGAAGAGAGCTTTCTGAACTTCAGTCGTGTGACTGAGCGGTTCAGTTAGCTTAGATCTAAGACGGACGCAACCCCTTTCCCCGGAACAAGAAGTACGGCTGTAGAACCTGGACTCTATGTCTAGAGCAGGGACCACCTCGATGGTCTCCTCCCTCAGGAGAGTGCTCACTTCTTGTTCCATTACCAGAGCCTGCTCGCCCGTAGAAAGGCTGCGGCAGAGCACCACATAGCCTTGTCTACAGTGTGCGTGACCCATCGAGACACATTTGGCAGCACCACGCTGCCGAATAGTCTACTAAGGGAACCAGTCTCTCGAGACTGGTCTCTGGTGTACTTAGAGCGGCTAGCTCGGTGCCCTGGAGCGGAGGACCGGCAGGGGACGGCCGATCTAGCTGCTCTAGGGACCCCCGAAGGGGTGGCGAGCCTCCCAGCTCCGCTACATTTCTGGGCGGAAGAGACTGAGAGAAGCGCTCGCTGGAAACCGCTGCGCCCTGGACACTGGCAGGGTTAGCAGACTGATCTCCTGAGGGCACTGAGGAGAGACGGGCACCGTGTAATGCGGTGTAAACCGCTCTTCCCCAGAGGGGCCTGCCCTCATAAGTCCTGGGATGTAGCATCAGGACTGCCTTAGAAGTCTCCTATGGAAACGACGGTCCTCAGACCCGCGTCATCTCTAGGAAGACTAAGGAACCAGAGTCTGCTCAGGCAGGACCCAATAAGACACGCTTGGCAAGGGCTCCCACACCGCCAGATGACTTACTAAGGGAACCAGTCTCTTGAGACTGGCCTCTGGTGTACTTAGAGCGGCTAGCTCGGTGCCCTGGAACGGAGGACGGACGGCAGGGGACGGCCGATCTAGCTGCTCTAGAGACCCCCGAAGGGGTGGGTGGCGAGCCTCCCAGCTCCGCTACATTTCTGGGTGGAAGAGACTGAGAGAAACGCTCGCTGGAGACCGCTGCGCCCTGGAACACTGGCAGGGTTAGCAGACTGATCTCCTGAGGGCACTGAGGAGAGATGGGCACCGTGTAATGCGGTGTAAACCGCTCTTCCCCAGAGGGGCCTGCCCTCATAAGTCCTGGAATGTAGCATCAGGACTGTCTTAGAAGTCTTCTAAGGAAATGACGGTCCTCAGACCCGTGTACTTAGAGCGGCTAGCTCGGTGCCCTGGAACGGAGGACCGGCAGGGGACGGCCGTCCGATCTAGCTGCTCTAGAGACCCCCGAAGGGGTGGCGAGCTTCCCAGCTCCGCTACATTTCTGGGCGGAAGAGACTGAGAGAAACGCTCGCTGGAGACCGCTGCGCCCTGGAACACTGGCAGGGTTAGCAGACTGATCTCCTGAGGGCACTGAGGAGAGACGGGCACCGTGTAATGCGGTGTACACCGCTCTTCCCCAGAGGGCCTGCCCTCACCAGTCCTGGGCCTCGGCCTCAGGACTGCCTCAGAAGCCTTCTATTGGAAATGACGGTCCTCAGACCCACGTCATCTCTAAGGAAGACTATGAACCAGAGTCTGCTCAGGCAGATCCCAATGAGACGCGCTTGGCAGGGGCTCCCAAGCTGCCGGTGGCACTAAGGGAACCAGCTCCGAGACTGGCCTCTGGTGTACAGAGCCGCCGGTGCCCTGGAGGAGGCCGGCAGGGGACGGCCGATCTAGCTGCTCTAGAGACCCCCGAAGGGGTGGCGAGCCTCCCACTCCGCTAATTTCTAGGGAAGAGACTGAGAGAAACGCTCGCTGGAGACCGCTCGCCCTGGAACTGGCAGGGTGAGACTGATCTCCTGAGGGCCTGAGGAGAGACGGGCACCGTGTAATGCGGTGTATACCGCTCTTCCCAGAGGGGCTGCCCTACCAGTCCTGGGCTTTGGCATCAGCGCCTCAGAAGCTCCTAGGAAATGACTCCTCAGGTGCCCTGGAACGGAACCAGGTCTGCTCACAGATCCCAATAAAACACGCTTGCAGGGCTCCCACACCGAGGTGACTTACTAAGGGAACCGTCTCTTGAGACTCTCTGGTGCACTTAGCGGCTGCTCTGCCCTGGAGAGACCCAGGGGACCGATCTAGGCTCTAGGACCCCCGAAGGGGTGGCGAGCCTCCCATCTCCGCTACATTTCTGGGCGGAAGAGACTGAGAGAAGCGCTCGCTGGAGACCGCTGTGCCCTAGAACACTGGCAGGGTTAGCAGACTGATCTCCTGAGGGCACTGAGGAGAGACGGGCACCGTGTAATGCGGTGTACACCGCTCTTCCCCAGAGGGGCCGGCCCTCAAGGCCCTGGACCATGGCATCAGGGCGTTCTGGCCGAAGACTATCGATCCGCAGATCTGTCTTCGGCCCGGGCGCGTCACTCTGACTCCGATTCTGGCGAGTACGAGAAGTGACATTCCCCGAATAAGGAGCTGGAACACAATTGGGGCTGCTCCGCCCAGCAGCCCAAGCTGACCACCTCAACCTCCTTGGAGGAAGAGAGGTAAACATTGTGCTCTCACTTGAGAAGTATCCCAAGAGGCTCTTGTAGGTCATATACAATATATATAATTGTATATATTCCTCTACAATATATATATATATATATATATATATATATATATATATATATATATATATATAATATATATATATGTGTATAAATATATATCTAACTTTCATAGTCGGATAAAATGCATAGTTAATTATTCAAAATTAAATGCAGTCAAACACCCAGACAAGTAAACACGGTCTGAAAGTGCATAATGAACCGAGGATCACCATAATGCGCACGTTGCCTCGGCAACGCGCGAGCCGCTCGGAACAAAACAAATAAATCTTCTTGGAGAGAAACTGCTGCAGATTAGCGCACTCTCACTCAAGGGGGAAGAACTACAGCTTAGGCTTCCGCCCCGGGAGAGCGCTAGACCTGGGGAATACAGGTGGAAATAGGGCGAACCCGTCTCCAACCCGTCCGCCAGATCTATGTGCGCCCCGTGATCTCACTCGCCGCGGTGCCTTTTTTTTCAGCAGCAGCGGGACCGCGAGATCATAGGCGCGGACACACTCCTCGGAGCGTGCCCGCGTGAGCACAATGCATTGCAGCGGACGCTGGATCTGATGGGAAAAGAAGATAGGGGATCACCCGTCTTAATCTTCCCATCTAATCCATCTGCAAGCACAGCCACTGCTCCGCCTCAGCGAAAGCGTGGCAGGTGCTGCGAAGAGCGCAGGTGAAAACTCCCTCCTCAAAGAGAGTTTTCGCCTCCAGCTAGATCATCGCAAAAAACTGTGTGTATCCCGAGAGAGCGCTAGACCTGGGGAATACAGGTGGAAATAGGGCGAACCCGTCTCCAACCCGTCCGCCAGATCTATGTGCGATCCCCGTGATCTCACTCACCGCGGTGCCTCAGCAGCAGCGGGACTGGGAGATCATAGGCGCGGACACACTCCTCGGAGCGTGCCCGGCGGACGCTGGATCTGATGGGAAAGGAAGATAGGGGATCACCCGTCTTAATCTTTCCATCTAATCCATCTGCGAGCACAGCCACTGCTCCGCCTCAGCGGCAGCGTGACAGGTGCTGCGAGGACGCAGGTGAAAACTCCCTCCTCAAAGAGAGTTTTCGCCTCCAGTCAGAGAGGAACACACAGTCTGTAACGTGATCTACTTTCGCCCTCATTGGCCTTGATATGTCTGCTTCTAGTCTTTCTTTGCCTATCTTTTTAAGAATAAACTTTCTTATTTCCTATCTTGATAGTAACAGACTCACAGAACACATTCGACTGACACACACAGAGAGCTTTGCTGAATGACAAAAAGCTGGCGCCGGCTGCACATCACGTGCTTTTAAGCATCCTGGTCATGACGTCACCGCACCTGACGTCTGGCCGTCAATTTTGACTGATTACACATATGATTCAGAGCTGGACAACGCTGATGGCGTTCCCCTAGCGTCTCGACGCAGCTCGATGTTCCCGGAGGGGAACTTACAGATGAAGCCGCTGGTCTTGAAGATAAACTTCATTCAATGTGACTAATTAGATGATGTTTCTTATGACAGATTAATATGGAAGAGATATTACCATTTCAAGATGGCGCCAAGGATGGCAGCCGTGTTGCGTGCTCCGGGAAAACTTTGCAGTTTTTCGTATGTTTTATTTGGTTTTTTGTTGTTTTATGTGTTAGATGTTGTTAGTATAACTGTCTACGATAGAGACAAGCTTTTGAACATTGGTTCCTCCATCGTGCAACGCAAACCGGACTTTGAGTTTCTGAATGCCGGTGGAGTGTTCACAGACACCGCATCAGAGCCCTTTGTGTGGGTTGCGAAATCGAGGAAACGCCGCCGCCGCCGAAAACGAGGAAAAAGAGCTGGCGTTCTCATCAGATTGAGACGCCGTGCTTTCCGACCTCCTCTTCCAACCATTTTACTGGCCAACGTTCAGTCACTGGATAACAAAATCTGTGAACTGCGGGCGCGCATCTCATACCAACGAGAAACAAGGGACTGCTGTGTTATTTGCCTCACAGAAACCTGGATGTCTGCTATTGTTCCAGACTCAGCCATCGAGCTCACGGGCTTCTCCGTGCACCGCTCGGACAGAACGGATGAGCTCACAGGGAAAAGCAGAGGTGGAGGTGTGTGTTTCTATATTAACAACTCGTGGTGTGATGAAAGGAACATACACTCTATTAAATCTTTCTGCTCCCCTGATCTGGAATTTCATACGCTTCTGTGTCGACCGTTCTGGCTACCGAGGGAATTTACAGCGATCATAATCACGGCTGTTTATATCCCCCCCCAAGCCAACACAGACCAGGCACTCAGGGAACTGTACAGGAATATAAGTGAGCAGGAAACCGCGCACCCAGACGCAGCTTTTGTTGTCACAGGGGACTTTAATAAAGCCAACTTCAGAACAATAGCTCCAAAATACTTTCAACACGTCACCATCAACACGCGTGGAGATCGCACACTCGACCACTGTTACTCCCCCTTCCGGGACGCATACAAGTCCCTCCCCCGCCAACCTTTCGGCAAATCGGATCACTCTTCCGTTCTGCTCCTGCCTGCTTATAGGCAGAAACTGAAACGTGAAGCACCCGCTCTCAGGACAGTTCATTGCTGGTCTGACCAATCGGACGCTATACTACAGGACTGTTTTGATCACGTGGACTGGGACATGTTCCGGGCAGCGTCTGAAGACGACATAGAGGCGTATTCAGATACGGTCACGTGTTTCATCAGGAAGTGTATAGACGATGTAGTTCTGACCAAAACAATCCGTATCTACCCCAACCAAAAACCGTGGATTAACAGCGATGTTCGATCAGCCTTGTCAGCGTGGACATCTGCCTTTAAATCCGGAAACACTGACGATCGGAAACAAGCCAGTTACGATCTCAGGAGATCCATCAAAGCAGCCAAACGAACTTATAAAAACAGTGAAGAACACTTCAACAACAATAACCCAAGAAGCATGTGGCAGGGCATCAACAACATCACAGGCTTTAAAGGGAATAAACCGGCTACTGTGAAAATTGCCGCCTCTCTACCGGACGAGCTCAACACCTTTTATGCTCGGTTCGAGGCTGATAACACCGCACACACAGAGAGCGCTGCCGCGGCTGCCGCAGAAGAGGTCAGTCCACTCACCCTTTCTGTCGCGGATGTAACCCGATCCTTCAAACGGGTGAACATCCGTAAAGCCGTAGGCCCAGATGGTATACCAGGCCGTAGGCCCAGATGGTATACCAGGCCGTGTGCTCAAAGCATGCGCTTTCCAGCTAGCCGGGGTTTTTACAGATATTTTCAATCTGTCCCTCTCTCTGTCTGTGGTTCCCTCATGCTTCAAAAAATCCATCATTGTGCCCATACCAAAGAAAAACAAAATCACATGCTTGAATGACTGGAGGCCCGTTGCTCTGACCCCCATCTTCAGCAAGTGTTTTGAGAAGCTCGTCAGAGAACACATCTGCTCTGTGCTGCCTGCTTCACTGGACCCACTACAATTTGCATACCGCAGTAACCGTTCCACAGACGATGCTATTGCCTTCACCCTGCACACTGCTCTCTCCCACCTGGAAAATATGAACACCTATGTGAGGATGCTGTTCGTGGATTATAGTTCGGCATTTAACACCATAGTGCCTGCCACACTGGTTGCGAAGCTCCAGACTCTAGGACTGAACAGATCTCTGTGCAGCTGGATCCTGGACTTCCTGACAGGCAGAAGTCAGGTGGTCAGAATGGGCAACAACACATCATCCCCCCTGATCCTCAACACTGGTGCACCGCAGGGCTGCGTCCTCAGCCCACTCCTGTACTCCCTGTACACACACGACTGTACAGCTACACACAGCTCCAAAGTCATCGTCAAATTTGCTGATGACACAACGGTGATAGGCCTGATCACCGACAACGATGAGACGGCCTACAGAGAGGAGGTGAGTACCCTGACTAAATGGTGTCAGGAGAACCACCTCTCACTCAACATCGACAAGACCAAGGAGCTGGTGGTGGATTACAGGAGACAGAGCAGAGAACACACACCCATCACCATCGACAAGACACCTGTGGAGCGGGTGAGCAGCTTTAAGTTCCTCGGCGTTCACATCACCGAGGATCTCACATGGTCTGCTCACACAGATGCAGTGCTGAAGAAGGCACATCAGCGTCTCTTCTTCCTGAGACGGCTGAGGAAGTTTGGAACGAGCCCCAGAATCCTCAGGTCCTTCTACACCTGCACTGTGGAGAGCATCCTGACCGGCTGTATCACCGCCTGGTTTGGAAACAGCACCGCTGGCAACCGCAGGGCTCTGCAAAGGGTCGTGCGAACTGCCCGCCACATTGTTGGAGGTGAGCTTCCCTCCCTCCAGGATATCTACACCAGGCGGTGTACAAGGAAAGCCCGGAGGATTATCAAAGACTCCAGCCACCCGTCCCACAGACTGCTCTCTCTGCTGCCCTCAGGGCGACGTTTCCGCAGCATCCGATCCCGCACTAGCCGACTGAGGGACAGCTTTTTCCCTCAGGCTATCAGGCTAATGAACAGTCACAAATAACTCACCTACATCACACTCCCACTCACACAACATGCCATGCACTGCACTTTAACACCGTTCAACTGGACTACACGCACACACTGCACTAATCACAACCTATCTGCTATCACTGGACACCATACAATGCACATCCACGACACTGCATATGCATAATCTGTTGCACCTTTGCACATCTATCTGCTGCTCAACCAATCTGCTGTTAATTTATAATCTGTTGCACCTCACATTATTACTATGCATAGACTACATTATGTATAGATACTGTACATAATGCAGATGTGCCCATACGGTGTATAATGTGTCGTTGATAATTAAGTATGTCTTTATAGTACACTATGTGTACTGAGTATATGTATGTGTATTTTGCACATTGTCTTCCGTACAGTCTGTAATATGTACTGTCCATATGTAAATTGCTGTTGCTTTTTTGCACTGTCTGTCCATATGTAAATTGCTGTTGTTGTTTTTTTGCACTGTCTGGAGCACTGTAAATGCTCCAGTGCAGTTTTTTGCACTGTCTGTCCATATGTAAATTGTCTGTTGTTTTTTTGCACTGTCTGTCCATATGTAAATTGTCTGTTGTTTTTCTGCACTGTCTGGAGCACGCTCATAAGAATTTCACTCACCAAGGCACTTGTGCTGTGGTGATGTGACAATAAAAGTGATTTGATTTGATTTGATTTGAGATGCGGTGTAGCACCTGAAAGTACTGAACCTGAAGATAAACTACTTAATGTGATTGTGTATTTTATGACTCCGTAGAGAAGATGAATGACCGAAACTCTTCCCGCATGCAGTGCAGTGATAAGGTTTCTCTCCAGTGTGAATCCTCTCGTGTGATTTCAGGTCTCCTGAATGACTGAATCTCTTGTCGCAGTGTGAACACTTGTAAGGGTTCTCTCCAGTGTGAATCCTCTCATGTGTTTTCAGATTTCCTGACAGACTGAATCTCTTGTTGCAGTGTGAACACTTGTAAGGTTTCTCTCCAGTGTGAATCCTCTCGTGTGATTTCAGGTCTCCTGAATGACTGAATCTCTTGTCGCAGTGTGAACACTTGTAAGGTTTCTCTCCAGTGTGAATCCTCTCGTGTGATTTCAGATGTCCTGAATGACTGAATCTCTTGTCGCAGTGTGAACACTTGTAAGGTTTCTCTCCAGTGTGAATCCTCTCGTGTGATTTCAGATTTCCTGACAGACTGAATCTCTTGTTGCAGTGTGAACACTTGTAAGGTTTCTCTCCAGTGTGAATCCTCTCGTGTGATTTCAGGTCTCCTGAATGACTGAATCTCTTGTCGCAGTGTGAACACTTGTAAGGTTTCTCTCCAGTGTGAATCCTCTCGTGTGATTTCAGGTCTCCTGAATGACTGAATCTCTTGTCGCAGTGTGAACACTTGTAAGGTTTCTCTCCAGTGTGAATCCTCTCGTGTGATTTCAGATGTCCTGAATGACTGAATCTCTTGTCGCAGTGTGAACACTTGTAAGGTTTCTCTCCAGTGTGGATCCTCTGGTGCAGTTTCAAATCTCTAGCTGTAATAAAAGTCTTCTCACACTCAAAGCACATATATTCTCTCACACCAGTGTGTATCTTCTGATGTCGTTTTAAACTGTACAGTTCTGAAAAACTCTTTCCACAGAAAGAACATGAATGTGGTTTCTCCTTTGAATGTACTTTCAGGTGCTTCTTCAGGTTTGAAGCACACACAAATGTTTTTCCACATTGATCACATTCATGCAGTTTCTCTCCAGAGTGGATGATCGTGTGACTCTTGAGGTGTGATGATTGTGTGAAACTCTTCTCGCACTGATCACATGTGAACGGTTTCTCTCCAGTGTGGATCCTCATGTGTCTCTTGAGACTCTGTTTGTATGTGAAACTCTTTCCACACTGAGTGCAGGTGACACTTTTCTTGTATCTTCTTTTCAGTAAAGAAATACTTTCAGTCTGTGAGTGAGTTGTTTCTTCAGTTTTGACATGATGTTGTTTCTCCTCCATTAGGTCTAAAATTAAAGTTAAAAAGGGTAAAAAAAAATGTATTAAATCGTGTGAAGTGAAAGCAGTCAACTACACCAAATTATGATCATTTCTACAAAATAATGTACAATTATCTATATTAGAAAATACAGTTGCATCCAGAATTTCTGTAGTGAGAACTATTTTACCTATTTAATAATCAATCATTTCTAATCTATAATTTTTTCCTAATTCAATTTTATGATTGTTTTATACTACAAACAATTATTTAAATGTTATGCACAGAATAAGGTAGAACATATACTTTATAGTTTCTGTACTGTAATAATTGATATGTCAATTAGCACTGCATCAGTCATAAATTTTTATTCAGCTCAGCTGCAGATATAGTCTGGCCTGTTCTTTGAGCCAGAGATCACTTCTCTTTCAATGCGAAAACTTCTTAATCTCATTTTCATAAAATAAAATGCTATAGTATGTAACTTTTCCTCTCCATCGACGAATGATGATTCTGAAAGAAAAAGTGCCGATGTCTGTTTGCTATGACAACAAACGCTACTTTCAAGCATCTGATTATTAGATAAACCTTGCGCTCTTATTTCAAGGTTGTTGTTAATGCAGTGGTTATTGTAACAGTTTCCTTCATACATTCGGTTCAACGACATTGTTAAAACACATTTATCATTCAATGGAATTGTGCGTATGCTTTACATACTTACATTTTTGCTCCGTCCATGCAATAAATGCACAGCCTTCGACTGCTCAGGTAATGTCGTCAGTATGACCGAGAGCCATTGAAAAACTACAGAAAAGTAAAACTACATCACTATAGCATTACTGGCCACGAGTACTAAGAGCTCACACATCAGCTGCTCAACAAATGTATCAGTGAAACGAACGCAATCCTGTGAGAGACGGTTAATAGTGGAGCGCGTGAAGGAGAGATGTGAGGCACGAACACTGTTCAAGGTCTCCATTCATTCGTGCTTGTAGTAATTTAATGTGTAAATATTTTGAAAGCATTGAATCGTTATAGAAATCCCGATTCATAGCATTTTAAATCGATTACTGTCCGAAATCGACCATTAAAAAATCTATGTTTCGAGATCGATGCATATGCATCGTCAGGGTTTGTAATCGATGCATCGAGAAAATTAGTGAATCGTTACACCCCTACTGTAAAGTCACTGGGTCCGTCAGACTGAAAAATATATTTTAGCGGTAATGTGACCAAAAATATTTAATACCCATTGAATCTGAATTGAAGACATTTTAAGGACCCAAGGAAACCCTGTTTTCTACTAATCCACATATTAAGCATTTATGTTTACCTGCTGGCTGTGTTCCTGTGGCTCAGTGGTAGAACATTGCGTTAGCAGCGCAAAAGGTTGTGGGTTCAATTCCCAAGGAACATGCATAACCTTTATTTACTTTAAGTCGCTTTGGATAAAAGCATCTGCTAAATGCATAAATGTAAATGTATAACCTGCATTCATGTTTCTGTCACTATAGCAAATTCCTTGTATGTGTAAACATACCTGACAATAAAGCTTATTCTCATTCTCTCTATTTATAGTAAAATACCTGAATATAAATTCACACATGCATTTCTGTTTGTCTGTTAGATTTTTGCATTTAATATTTACAAATATTACAATTTTTTCTCTTAATATACTCATTACCAAACAGTTACAATCATAGAAATTACATTAATTTAATAACCAATATACAGGAGGGAGAAAAAGGACAGCTTACCCATTGTAGCTTCGATCGTTTTCTAATGAATTGCTTCTTCTTCTTCGATTTTATGGCTGGTAGCACCAACATTAAGGTGCATTATCGCCACCTACTGTATTGGAGTGTGGACCAGAGTTTACCCATTCCATAAAAACAGCTCTGTTCTCTTGAGATAAAGAAATAAACTCTCTAATCCACGAGTAACTATATCTTTAAGCTTTAATTAATCCACTCCCATCTTTCTAAGTTCATTTTCATTATTTCTCGTTCATTAGTATACTTTTGACAAGCACATATAACATGTTCTACTGATTCCTCTTCTCCACAGTGCTCACATAATCCTGTTGGATGTTTCTGATGAACTACGGTGCGCGCGCAGGGACAAAATACCAAACGTCTGCAATATATACACCACCAGGGGAACTCAAACACCCTTTAATATCAAGAACTTAAATGTGATCAATGATCACATATTTGATTTTCTTTAAGCCACACTACCTCCCTGAAATTAGTTTTTGCAGGGATGTCAGTAATTACATTTCTCATAAAGCGTTTAAATGTTTAATAAATTATGTTTCATCGCACACCTGACTGTCTGCCTGTCTAAAGTAACATTTTAACATAATTTTAGTTTGATATGTTGTTTTATCAATATTTTTGCCGTTTTAAACAGAATTTGGGCGGTTTTGGTCAGCTACCGTTGGTTTCCGCGGTGATGACGTCACAATTCGCGCTCTTCACCGGAGTTTCTGAAGTGAGCAGTTCACGCTATTTCACATAATTGTAAAATACACGTTACATAGTTTGTTTAATCACCAATGAATAGGTTTTTTTTATCGGACTCAGTGCTGTTTGTGTGCCTGCTAACATGTATAGCTATCTGAAGAAGGCTTTGTGGTCTCTCTTCATACAAAACGATAAGAGACAACTGTTTTTTTGTTGTGAATGTAACATTAGTTACTATAAAATACAATTATATTTAGATTCAATCAGACAAATACATAAATAAAGATGTCAGTGTCTTTATATTAGCCTATAATGTTTTCTGTATCACTTGAGAAGTAATTGTCACATTAGAACGATTTCCCAGGATTTCATCATATATTGTGACTCAAACAATCAGTTTCTATCAGCAAACAAAGAGAGATGATCTGCTGCTGATCCTGAATGGCTTGTTTATGTACTCCCAATTGTAAGTCGCTTTGGATAAAAGCGTCTGCTAAATGACTAAATGTAAATGTAATGTAAATGTTATGAATGTGGTACATACAATTCTAACTATACTCAGATACATATGGACAATGAGGGTTTATAGTCTGAGGCTCATCAATATTATCAGCTGCTGAAAATCCTCTTTATTTCATGTCAATAGATCCTGTTTACACCTCATTCATTATGCTGGTGAGTTCAGATCTGTTAATTGGCACATTATGCTCATTTTATTGCTGTTAAGACAAGAAAACAACATGAAAATCAAGGTCCCAGAGTCTGGAGGAAGAGTGGAGAGGCACAGAATCCATGTTGCTTGAAGTCCAGTGTGAAGTTTCCACAGTTAGTGATGATTTGGGCTGCCATGTCATCTGCTGGTGTTGGTCCACTGTGTTTTCTGAAGTTCACTGTCAACGCAGCCATCTACCAGGAAATTTTAGTGCACTTCATGCTTCCTTCTGCCAGTGGTGGTCAGTAACGAAGTAAAACTACTTCGTTACTGTACTTAAGTAAATTTTTCAAGTATCTGTACTTTACTGGAGTAGTTTTATTTTGAGTAACTTTTACTTTTACTCCACTACATTACAAAGCATAAGATCGTACTTTTTACTTCACTACATTTCATAAAACATATCGTTACTCCTTATAATACATCACGTGCTCCGAGACGCGGAAGCGGTGTCTGACTCATGAACAAACTGATTCTTTTCAATGAACCTCGGTTCGCAAATCGCAACAAACGATACATTCACGAATAGCAATGATCCGATTGCAGCTGTTATCGAGTCGAAAACTCACTGATTCAAATGATCCGTTTAGAGCGAGTCTTCTTCAGTGAACTGAACTCACGAGTAAAGAACCGGGAGATTTCGTGAGCGCGCGCTACTGATGCTGTGAAAAGTAAGTTACTAATGTCGAATTTTAGGATTCATTATTGTAAGTGAAAATAATATTTAGGTCAAAACTGTCAGTTGTTTGTGAACTAAATCTGCTGTAAAGGGTGATCTATTTAAGCCCACTGAAATGCTTGAATGCAGACAGATCAACATCAGTGTCTCTAACGTTATGTTTTTGGCCAAAAAACAAAACATTAAAATAACACCGATTAAATAAAATAACTCATGCACGTTCATATTCCCCGCTGCTGTAATGTTAGCAGTTTTATTAAAATGCTATGCATTTAGACCTATGTGACGTCTGTTTTTATATTGTTTATCAACAGTATACATTTTTATATTGTTTAGATCAACTAGCCGAGTAGACAGATATGAATGTTTATTCATTACCATACTGAAACTAAGTATATATTGTTAACTGATGCTAGCTGTCTAGCTAACAAGCTTGCTGGTGCTAAGTTGAGGAAATTTTTTGATATAAAGTCCAAATATCTTTATTCAGCCACCTAGATAGATTCCATCTGAGGGAAAAATAAAGGATGTGATGTTCAGAACATAACTACAGTAATTATCAGAGTGGGAAGTGATGCCCTCTGGGGGCATTTGGCCAGGGGTGTTTTTACACCACAGACAAGGTTTGAGAAGAAAAAAAATCATTATGAAAATATAATTAGATTTTCCTTAAAATGTTCTTCCTAATTTCAGGCCTAATTCTCATGTCATATATAACTGACGTTCTGCAAAACAACAAGTTCTAAAACACTTTTTTCTTCCTGGTGAAGATTAGATGGTGAAATCTGTTTTCTCTCAGATACATGGCAGTGTAAGCTTCACAGTGAACATTACTACATCACTCTCATCAACGTAGTCCATATCAACAAAATATATATATCTTGACTCTATATAGTGGTTATTTTGGGGAAATCCCAGTTATTTTGGGCAGTAGGATTATAAAAATATGTGCTAATATAAAATTAAATAAAGTAGTCTATATAAAATTGCAAAATAAATCTGTCTATCAGTACTTTTTTACTTAAGTACATAAAAAATTGAGTACTTTTGTACTTTCACTCGAGTAAAATTGAAAAAGCAGTACTTTTACTTTTACTGGAGTAATATTTTACTATACGTATCTGTACTTTTACTCAAGTACTTGATCTGTGTACTTTGTCCACCACTGCCTTCTGCTGACAAGCTTTATGGAGATGCTGAGTTCATTTTCCAGCAGGACTTGGCACCTGCCCACACTGCCAAAAGTACCAAAAGCGGATTCAATGACCATGGTGTTACTGTGCTTGATTGGCCAGCAAACTCACCAGACCTGAACCCCATTGAGAATCTAGATGAGAGACACCAGACCCAACAATGCAGATGACCTGAAGGCCACTGTCAAAGAAACCTGGGCTTCCATACCACCTCAGCAGTGCTACAAACTGATCACCTCCACGCCACGCCGAATTGAGGCAGTAATTAAAGCAAAAGGAGCCCCTACCAAGTATTGAGTACATATACAGTAAATGAACATACTTTCCAGACGGCCAACAATTCATTAAAAATGTTTTTTTTTATTGGTCTTATGAAGTATTCTAATTTGTTGAGAATTTGTGTTTTTTTGTTAAATGTGAGCCAAAATAATCACAATTAAAAGAACCAAAGACTTAAACTACTCCAGTCTGTGTGCATTGAATTTATTTAATACATGAGTTTCACAATTTGAGTTGAGTTACTGAAATAAATGAACTTTTCCACGACATTCTAATTTATTGAGATGCACCTGTCTGTCTAAGAACCGTTTATAATGGCTTATAATTTGAATGTAAGTTGTATGCCAATTTGTTCTGTAAATTTTTTATATGTTTGTTATATTATAATAAAAAAAGAAACCCTCCACTGAAGTGAGGCGAAACCAACATAGATGATCAAAAACGCGCCAAATTCTGTTTAAAACTACAAAATACCATAAAACAACATATCAAACTAAAATTCTTAAATTCTGAAATTATTCATTCATGACGGAGGAAAAATCAGCAAACAACAAACACGGACAATAACAGTGTAATACTTGAAGCAAATATAAAGTAAAAGACAGATCTCTCTCTTTATTGAGTAACAAGGTAGGAAAACATCTTAACCCCTTAACTGTCACCCCCCCCCCTTATTGAAAAACTTGAAAGTGCACTATTTAAAGTTAAATTGTTATAATTCATGAATGCTTTTGAATACAGACCTAAGGTTGGTCTCTTTTTAAAGAAGACAATCAGCAGATCATTGCAGAAGTGAAATCATTTCAAAAAAATGAAAGTACAAAAAAGTTATACAAGTTTAAATTTACTGTAAATAAAATGTAATGTACAATTATTATTGTATATTATATAAAATATTTTACAAAATATGTTTTAATCCAAATTTGGCATAAAATTAAAGCCATATGTCTAAATAAGTTGTGTTTCAAATTTGAAGTTGATATATAAACAATTGAGGTTACTATGACATTTTGTTTAGGCGGTATAACACAAACAGCCACCGGGTGCCATTCAAACACCATTGAATTTTTGTTATGCACTTTTCTGTCACAAATGTATAAATTTCTCTCCCAATATTACTCTTATCACACAATGACACTGAATCTTGAGACTCAGACCTTTCCAATGATATGTATTTTGTCAAGATTAGAAAAAGTTGTGATTCTATAAGACCGTAATACATTTGGAATATGACACCTCCCACTAAAGGGGAGGAGCCCGCTAAAAGATTTTAAAGTACCATTTCTATGGTAACGCAATGTCCGATTTCAAAATGGTTTTCACAGAATGAATTTTCTTTGTGAATGTAATTGCACTCATGCCACCTCTAAGCCTCATTAAACGTCTGAAAATGTACGTACAAGCCACTTTTGTGTTCTTCTGTGCCAAATTATACAAATTATTTTTTTATTAATACTAATTTCATGATTGGTAACTTATTTGTCGTATTGTACTTATTATATTGTTTTAAATATGAATTTTAAAAAGCTTATAAACATAATTTTTTTAATTTGAAGTAGATGAAAATAATGCCATTGCAAAAGTAAAAATAAAATAACCCTGTAAGTCACTTTAAGGAGTCAAACGTCATCTTGTATTCGGAAGGCTAATTTTTTTATCAGAATTTTTTTTATTGATCAGAAGGTACTCCTAAATGTTTTTAATTAGGAGGACAAGCGCTCCTAATTACAAGAAGAAAAACACCGCTCTTAAACTGTGTGTGTGAATGTAGCCGTACGGCTGTGGAATGGGGTTTGGCCGAGGAAATATTTTTTTGCTTTAACCCCTGTATTTAGTGTGGACTTTTTCTACAATATTCACTTATCATGACACTAAAATATGGCATTCTAAGTCAATCTACTGCAGTTTTCCTCAGTCAGGAGAAAATGTGGTTAACACCCGGTCATGCATGAAAAAATAAAATACCGTCATATACCGTGAAACCGGTATAATTTAGAAAAATACTGTGATCTACATTTTTGGTCATACCGTCCAGCTCTAGTATCACGTCTGGAGTATTTTACAGAAGTTTAGAGGATTTAAGTTAATCTGTAAACATTATTTCATGCATAAAGTAAAAAAAAAAGAAAAAAAAGCTAATATTATAATAGAAACGAATAAAGCCATTAGCTGAGTTAAATCATCCATTAATGATGGGTTAAATAAACAATCAAATTTACTGGGTTAAATTAACCCCAAATCTACTCTTTTACTCAGCCCAAATTGGTTTGTTTTGAACCCAGTGTTGTTTAGAGTATGCAGAGTTTGTTCATTATTGTGCTGCGCGAAATTAAAGCAGACGGCAGAAAGATTAATTCTATTTTTTTGTCTTATTTTACAAAAAAGCAAATATTATTTTGTTATTGTGAATGTACACAAATAAAAGCAGACCTTTTACAATTCCGATTATCTTCATGACCAAGAGGAGTTGGTTCCACTGTTGGAAGGGGAATAAATCCAGTGATTGCTCCAGTGCCGCATGCGCTCATTTAAGCATTCTACCTTAACAATGCAGCCTGTTCATTTATCATTATATAAAACAACCGGTCAAACATATGGAAAAACACACTGCCCTGTTTAAATATGTAGTAAGATCTGTGCTGTTTAGCGTTATCACCGTACCGCCGTGAAGTTATGCAAAACATTTAGTTTTATGTTGATATTGTAAGGGAGGGTGTAAATAAAAGGTAAATCATATTTTGGCATTTAAATACCGCGAATACGGGAACATTTGATTTTGTGTTGGAGGAGAGACCCAACATTGGTTTCAGTTTTGTTTTAGCCTAAATAAGTTTTGGTTTGTCGTTATAGCTTTTTATTTTTAATTCTTGTTATTTTCTAGCCTACTGTGAATTGAAAGGATTTGTTGTGGAGTGAGGGGAACTAAAATAGCCTAGCTATGTTTACAGTGTTTATTATAATGTTTGTAATTCGCGTCAGCCTATTTCTGAATGAAATAATAAAATGCGACTTATAGGCGACTTGTTTTTTCTCTCTCTTGCTCGCTCTAAAAAACGTGTTTTTTTTATACGTGTAGCTTATTTTAACCATGCAGCAAACCTTTTAAAATATTTTAATAAATTACAAAAAAATAAATAAATAAGTTAATTTAAACCGTTTAACTGATTGTATTAATCGGTCAAAATTATTATCGGTCGGTTAACGGTTAATGAACATCCCTAATTTAAATTAACAATTTCACTCTGAAACATAACCATTTCTTATCGGATTACTGCTTTAATTGAGACATTTATTCAATAATTTCACTATAAACAGGGAAAAATAAATAGGCCTAACGTTACAGGAGACATTTAATGTGAGAGCATGATCTGAGCAGGATTTGGTTCACCGGTAAGCGTGAGCGGAACATTAGTGGAGCGTTTGCTTTTGCCGTGAACGACTGAGCGGAGCGCACACACACAGAGCGGAATATTGAACCGCTCAGCTTCGCTCACATGCTCTGGTTGCATCTTGTTTTGTTGGATTTGATTACTCACATATACATATAATATATATATGTATGTATTTTGCCATATGTCTGTTCTAGAGACATGTTACAACTTTTTGGGGAAGGTCTAATTGGTTTCCTTTGAAAATATGTTTCAAATTCAAACAGAATGCATTTATAACTGTAAAGCATGTCTGTTTGTGTCAAAATCGTGATTAAAATCGAAATCGAAAAGAAATTCACAAAATCGTGATATTTGTTTTTTGTCCATATCGCACAGCCCTACTACAGACCCGAGCCCGAAGCTATCCATTAAACATTAACCCAACCCGAAACTATTTCGGGACCCGCGGGGTCGGGATGGGAAGCATACCTCTACTGTGAACAGCCTGAATGACGACACTTATTATGTGGACATTAATTTTAACGCCTGTCTTCATAACAATAACCTATTTCATATATTAAATGAACATGTTCACATGCTCGGGAAGAAGACGAGAGTGCAATCTGTTCACAATTAGTCCGGGGAACTTTTAATTGAACTAGGGAACGAATACAGAGCCCTGCAGCTTAAATAATTTAAAAAGTGAAAGAATAAACACAATTAGAAAAATAATTTTAAACATTTGCAAGGTACAGATAAACCACCAATGAATTGATTTTAACTTACTTTGTTTTTAAATGTTTTAGTTTAGTTTTTATATGAAACATGGTTTATCGGAGATTAATGAACAAATGCTGTTGTGATACTTAAAGTTATATCTTGTAACTCCACAATAGACGATCATGTTCTTTTCTTGTCTTAACAGCAATAAAATGAGCTTAATGTGGCAATTAACAGATCTGAAGTCATGAGCATAATGAATGAGGTGAAAACAGGAGCTATTATCATGAAAAAAAGAGTATTTAGAGTAAAAAAATAAATAAATCTTTCACTTTTTCAAAATCTTCATCTTTCTCTCCTTCCCTGTATGTACATTCCCATGTACTTATACTTAGGTAAAGTTGGTTTTATATTCGCACATTCGGACTTCTGCATTCAATTACTTTGTTAACCACACTACATTAGACATTCAGCGGACATTCGCAAGTAAATATGCCATTAAAACAATACTTGGCCATTTTGATCGATGGTGAAAAGACATAGTAGGTTTAAAATGATGTTGCTGATTAGAATTAGCAAAAAAACTAATGTATTACACATATAATTAGAAAGTTATTGAACGTGGAAATGTGTGAATGTGCGAATATAAAACCAACTTTACCTAAGTTGTACTTATTTGAACAATACCTGAGACTTGGTGTTATTGGCACTTCATCTGAATGTTTGCCTCTTCAAGATTAATCGCTTTATGTACTCCCCAATTGTAAGTCGCTTTGGATAAAAGCGTCTGCTAAATGACTAAATGTAAATGTATTTTCAGCAGCTGATAATATTGATGAGTCTAAGACTATAAACACTCATTAAACAAGTCATTTAGGATCAGCAGCAGATCATCTCACTTTGTTATAATTATAATATTTAGAGTGCTTTCCATTAGAAATACAGCTCTATTATAAACATACTTCTCACACGATGACTGATACACTTATCTTTACAGTTTCTGTTTCCAGTCCAGTAACTAAAACCTTTTTTTATTTTGCAAACATAAATGTCAAAAAAGAAAGAAAGCTTAATAACATTAAAATCGCATCAGCAAATCTTGAGATTGATTTCTATTAATTTCCCTCAGATTCATACTTTAGCTTTTGACTCCAAACACTGAAGCAATCATACACACGAATGTACAGAAAACAAACAGTGGAAGAAAATGAAAAAAAAAATGCCCATGATTTTCAATAAAAAAATATTATTTTGGTGTTTTAGCCGTTGATGAAAAAGATCCATGCAACATTAACACGTTTCCATTAGCAAAGCACTAACGTACAACAGTTGATATAACCGTCGTCACACATGCAACACATCTAACACCGAGTATATGTAGCTTAATATAATCATTACCTAACTGTTACAATCATAGAAATAACATTAATTACTTTCATTACACTTTAAAAAACAATATACAGTAGGGAGCAAAAAGACACGCTTACCCATTGTTGACGAACCACGGGAGAAGCCCCAGAATGCACCCTGGACGATGGGGGGGCGACACATTAAGCTCCGCCCAAAGAGACGGGAGAGAGAATGACACAGAGTAGTGTGAAAGAAACCCTTTTATCAAAAGTACCATGTTTTTTGGTATGGCGTTCACAACTGTGTAAAATTATTTGGGGTGACACACAAATCTATGTTTTAAACAAAAATCATTGTAATTGAGCACATTACCATAATTGTCCATCATATCCAATAGGGAATAAATATTATATTGAACCCAGTTTTCATATAATAATGATTTGTTATGGTGCAAAATAAAACGATTGTTCCAAATATAAGTATTATGTGGACTAAAGTTGTGAGAAAAGGCTAATTTCCAAGACAGGAGAACCTGCTGATGGAATGCAGATAATTTAAGAGGCAATTTTGACAACTCAAAGTCACATTTAATCAAAAATTCCAATCCACCTACTTTCCCAAATATTGAAGAGGAGACCGTAAACCATAAGCTGTTTGTATTACAAATAAATGATCTTAACCATTTAGTTTTTAAAACACTATTCATTATCTCCAAGTCAATAACATTTAACCCCCCTTCTTCGTAACTATGAACTAAATAATTTTTGTTGATATAGTGATGCTTATTTTTCCAAATAAAGTTAAACATTACAGTGTTACATTCTTTAACTAAATGAGGTGGAATAGCTTGGGAGGAGGCTGGATAAACAAACCTAGAAAGTAATTCCATTTTAGTTTATAAAATTATTCCATAAATTGAGATATTTCTTTGTATCCAAAAATTGAGAATATTTTTTGCTTTTAAAAGATTGTTTGCAAGATTTTTTGGGATGTTTTGATTGCTATCTCTAGTAATAGTTATCCCCAAGTATTTTACAGATTTCTTTATTGGTATATTTCATAAAGAGTCTAATTCACTATTATGAATTGCAATTAAATCACATTTATTTATGTTTAAGTATAGACCTGATGCCTTGGAGAATAGACAAATAAATTGGATTACTTTATCAATTTGATATTGGTCTCTTAAAACAATTACAGTATCATCAGCTAATTGGCTAATACCAATCTGTCTTCCAAATACATTCAATTTATCAAAGCTGCTGTTTTTATCTATTAACATAGCAAGCATTTCTACCGCTAAGATGAATAGGAGAGGGGAAATGGGACATCCTTGTCTTATTCCTCGAGAAGTATTAAATCTTTGGGACGTCCCAAATGAAAGTAAGATAGAACTATTTATATCTTTATGTAACATTTTTATAATTTACTGCCAAAACCGAATTTTTCAAGAGAGTGAAATATTAAATTATGTTCAATTGTATCAAATGCTTTTCTAAAATCGAAAAAATAATATATCCGTCATCCTCAATCCATTCATGATAGTCTAAAATATCTATAATTAATTTGATATTATTATGTATTGATCCGTCTTTTAGGAAACCAGACTGTGATTCACCGATTACCTGGTTTAACTTATTCTTGAGTTAATATGGAAAATTAATATGGAAGAGATGCGGTGTAGCACCTGAAAGCACTGAACCTGAAGATAAACTACTTAATGTGAGCATTTATTTTATGTTTCCGTAGAGAAGATGAATGTGTGAATCTCTTCCCGCACTGATCACATGTGTAAGGTTTCTCTCCAGTGTGAATCCTCTCGTGTGTTTTCAGATTTACTGACCGACTGAATCTCTTGTCGCAGTGTGAACACTTGTAAGGTTTCTCTCCAGTGTGAATCCTCTCATGTGATTTCAATTGTGTAGCTGTAATAAAAGTCTTCTCACACTCAAAGCACATATATTCTCTCACACCAGTGTGTATCTTCTGATGTAGTTTTAAATTCTGCAGTTGTGAAAAACTCTTCCCACACAAAGAACATGAATGTGGTTTCTCCTTCGAATGAACTTTCAGGTGACTCTTCAGGCCTGTAGCACACACAAATGTTTTTCCACATTGATCACATTCATGCAGTTTCTCTCCAGTGTGGATGATCATGTGGTTCTTAAGGGTTCCTTGTTGTGTGAAACTCTTCCCGCACTGATCACATGTGAATGGTTTCTCTCCAGTGTGGATGATCATGTGTCTCTGAAGGTGTGGTGATTGTGTGAAACTCATCCCGCACTGATCACATGTGAACGGTTTCTCTCCAGTGTGGATCCTCATGTGGACCTCAAGCCTCTGTTTGAATGTGAAACTCTTTCCACACTGAGTGCAGGTGAAACTTTTCTTGTCTCTTCTTTTCAGTAAAGAAACTCTTTCAGTCTGTGAGTGAGTTGTTTCTCCAGTTTTGACATGATGTTGTTTCTCCTCCATTAGACCTGAAATTAAAGTTAAAAAGGTAAAAATATTATTAAAATATGTAAAGTGAAAGCAGACAACAGCTACACCAAATTATGATAATTTTTACAAAATAAGGTACAATTATCTATATTAGAAAATACAGTTACATCCAGAATTTCTGTAGTGAGAACTATTTGATACTTAATCAAATCCACAATTATAATATTATATTATAAACATAATATTAACATTGATATTCTTTTCTAAAAATAAAACTGGACAATATTTTTCACTCAACACAATTTCCTTTTATTTCTTCCTTTTTAAAGCATTTTCTTTTTAATGACAACATCCAGGAAGTGACATCATTTGAACATTTGAGTTTCCGTCCCTATTTTGTATCTCCCCTATATCATTTATTGATTAAATTTTTCACTTCATTTTTACAACTCTTCAGGTATTTTTCTACACATATAATTTAGGATGGATAGTATGCACATTGAGATGCAGACAAAGTCTTCGGTCTGTCCAATGACTGTAAAGAGATTCTGCGTTCTTTAAGTGCATTCACAGGATTCATTAAATGCTTAGTCAGAGTGCAAATTACACCAGAGCTTTTATGATTGCTGTAGATTAGAGGAAAAAAACAACAACTTTTGTCCATTGTTAGATGCTAGTTTCATGATGCTATGGCGTGACATGGCATATGTAGAAATGTATGTGAACCAAGATTAAAAAAGAGCTTTAAAAGTATTATGTATAGGCTAACATTTTGTCACACCAGGGGCCATCATTTCAGAAGTGACAGAAAAGTCCAATACAATAATTGTATATATGTACGTATTATTCTAATTTTTTTTTATTTATTATTTTCTTATCTCTTACTTTGAATTTGCTATTAGAAATCAAATACACTGCTGGACAATAATCAATAATTTCTAATATATAATTTTTCCTAATTAAATGTTATAATAGTTTTATACTACAAACAATTATTTAAATGTTCTACACAGAATAAGGTAGGAAATATACTTCATAGTTTCTGTACTGTAATATTTGATATGTCAATTAACACTGCATAATTCATAAATTTATTGTCTTAATGTTTCATCAGTTCATTCTGCTTTTTATTCAGCTCAGCTGCAGATATAGTCTGGCCTGTTCTTTGAGCCAGAGATCACTTCTCTTTCAGTGCGAAAACTTCTTTACCTCATTTTCATAAAATAAAATGCTATAGTATGTAACTTTTCCTCTCCATCGACGAATGATGATTCTGAAAGAAAAAGTGCCGATGTCTGTTTGCTATGACAACAAACGCTACTTTCAAGCATCTGATTATTAGATAAACCTCGCGCTCTTATCTTCAAGGTTGTATGTTAGATGTTGTGGTTATTGTAACAGTTTCCTTCGTACATTCAGTTAAACGACATTATTAAAACATTTATCATTCAATGGAATTGTGCGTATGCTTTAGACACTGTGAGAGACGGTTAATAAGGTTGGAGCGCGTGAAGGAGAGATGTGAGGCACGAACACTTATTGTTCAACAGTTCTCCATTCATTCGTGCTTGTACATTCAGTTAAACGACATTATTAATGTGTTATCATATCAATGGAATTGTGAAAGCATCGACTCACTATAGAAATTAGATTCATTCTATTCTTAGAGAGACGGTATTTTAAATCGGTTACTGTCCGAAATCGACGATTCAAAAATCCATGAAGGAGATCGATGCATCGTCAGGAGGCACGAACACTGTTCAAGTTCGATGCATTCATTCGTGCTTGTAGTAATGTAATGTGTATATATTTTGAAAGCATCGACTCACTATAGAAATCCCGATTCATTCTATTCTTAGTATTTTAAATCGGTTACTGTCCGAAATCGACGATTCAAAAATCCATGTTTCGAGATCGATGCATCGTCAGGGTTTGTAATCGATGCATCGAGAAAATGAGTGAATCGTTTCACCCCTACTGTAAAGTCACTGGGTCCGTCAGACTGAAAAATATATTTTAGTGGTAATCTGACCAAAAATATTTAAGACCCATTGCATCTGAATTTAAGACTTTTTAAGGCCTTTTATTAGGAAAACGTTATTTAAGGACCCGAGGAAACCCTGTTTTCTACTAATTCACATATTAAGCATTTATGTTTACCTGCTGGCTGTGTTCCTGTGGCTCAGTGGTAGAGCATTGCGTTAGCAGCACAAAAGGTTGTGGGTTCAATTCCCAGGGAACACGCATAACCTGAATGTACTGTAAGTCGCTTTGGATAAAAGCGTCTGCTAAATGCATAAATGTAAATGTATAACATGCATTCATGTTTCTGTCACTATAGCAAATTCCTCGTATGTGTAAACATACCTGACAATAAAGCTTATTCTCTTTCTCTTTATTTATAGTAAAATACCTGAATACAAATTCACACATGCATTTCTGTTTGTCTGTTAGATTTTTGCATTTAATATTTACAAATATTACAATTTTAAGAATAAAATCAAAAGAATAAACAGAAGTACAGTTATTTAACCAAGAAATAAATCAGTGTTTCCATAATTCCTTCCATTTGTGTTTAAAGTTTTGTTCATTGGTTTTTACTTTTGTTTTGGTTTACATTAAACAGTTTAACACAGACTAATGAAATAAATGGTGTTAGGACATCTGTATCTTGTAGATATCACAATAGTGCCTGCATAGTTTAAGTCTGATGATAAGAATTAAATTAACTTTAACTGGCAATTTACAGGAGATCAGCATAATGAATGAGGTGAAAACAGGATCTATTGTCATTAAATAAAGAGTATTTTCAGCAGCTTTATTAATATTGATGAGACTCAGACTATAAACACTAATTAAACAAGACATTCAGGATCAGCAGCAGATCAACTCTCTTTGTTATAATTATAATATTCAGAGTGCTCTCCGTTACATAAATATAAAACCAACTTTACCTAAGTCTTTCCATTAGAAATACAGCAACAAGACATTCAGGATCAGCAGCAGATCATCTCTCTCTATTATAATATTTATAGTGACTCCAAACACCGAAACAATCATACACACGAATTAATAGAAAACAAACAGAAGAAGAAAAAAAAAATCGCCCATGAATTTAAATAAAAAACATTTATTTTGGGGTTTTAGCCGTTGATGGGAATAAAAATCGATGCAGCTTGTGGAAGAACATTAACACGTTTCATTATCAAAGAACTAACGTTTCTGTAATTGATCAAACTGTCGTCACACGTGCAGCACATCTAACACACAGTATCTTTTTCTCTTAATATACTCATTACCAAACAGTTACAATCATAGAAATGACATTAATTTAATAACCAATATACAGGAGGGAGAGAAAAGGTGGCTTACCCGTTGTAGCTTCGATCGTTATCTGATGAACTACTACTTCTTCTTCGATTTTATGGCTGGTAGCACCAACATTAAGGTGCATTATCGCCACCTACTGTATTGGAGTGTGGACCAGAGTTTACCCATTCCATAAAAACAGCTCTGTTCTCTCGAGATAAAGAAATAAACTCTCTAATCCACGAGTAACTATATTTTTAAGCTTTAATTCATCCACTCCCATCTTTCTAAGTTCATTTTTCATTATTTCTCGTTCATTAGTATACTTTTGACAAACACATATAACATGTTCTACTGATTCCTCTTCTCCACAGTGCTCACATAATCCTGTTGAATGTTTCTGATGAACTACGGTGCACGCGCAGGGACAAAATACCAAACGTCTGCAATATTTACACCACCAGGGGAACTCAAACACCATTTAATATCATTTACAGTCTTATTTCATGGAATTCAACACTGAATTATTATAATCTTTATTATCTTTTTGATTCGGTTACATCAACAGACTTCAGTAAACGACACGATCAGTTATTGAGGCATTTACAACTATCACAACAGCATTTATTAATTAATCTGTGATGAACCATGTTTCATATAAAACACAGAACTAGAACATATACAACTAATTAAGGTAAACTCAATTCATTGGTTCATTCACTTTTTAAATTATTACATTGTTTATATTTGGTGCCTTTAACTGTGTGATATTTGATATTGTTTACTTTTAACTGTATATTTTTTTTCTTCTTTATTTCTGTTTATTAATGAGAGAAAATTTACATCGAAAAACCAAAAAAGAAACAAAAACATTCAAATCCTTTTAATTAAACCAGTGTTTTCCAAGAACTTTAATAAAGCAGCTCTGATATGGCCTCCCTTTAATAAGTATTTCATAATAATAATATCATACTCTCCTTTCTTTCTAAACTCTTCTAATAACTGTTCTCTATCCTCCACAATGCATGATGACATGTTCAAGCGTTTCATCTCCTCCACACCAATCACAGAGACCTGTTGGATGCTTAGACATGAACGTCTTTGATTTATTAAGTCCAGTGTGGCCTATTCTAAGTCTGGATACTTGTGTCTGTATTGAATACATATGTCTTCCTTTGTTTTCCATTTCCCACTGATGTTACCATCTTTGCATTACTATTTTATTATTGCTTTAATTTCATATCTATTATATGATACTGTCATTTCTATACTGGTGACTGAATATTTTGCTTCAATACTCAAAGGGAGCATAACTATAATCTGAGCATAATAAAACCTTTCTTTTAAACCTGCCTCACTTATCCACCTTAAAGCCATGATTATTGAAATTAACGCCTGAAAAACTGATAATTTAATTGAAATTGTTACTTTTCTGTAAATGTGTGATTTAGGAATGACATGCTCTACTGTCAGAAAAAAGGGTACGGTTGGGGTCCGTTTGCAAACACTTAGGGTACAAATGGTGAAGTTGTACCCTCAATGAGTCATAGTTGCACCTTAGTGTACTTATGTGTACCATTTAAGGGTAAAAAAGGTACAAATATGTTTCCAACTGTCAGAGGGTCCCTGTTTGGACCATGTAATCCCCAAATAAAGGTACAATCACTCATGTCACAAAATGAGTTAGCCAAAGTGTATGAAATGGTCACCCAAAATAGATTGAACATAGCAAGATAATCATTTTCATGAGTTGTTGGTTATTTGGAAGAGAGGCACAAAATAACCAAATATATTTAAGAGCCCTCGTAACGTTACATCTTTACTGACTAACGTTAGTTCTGAACAGTACACAAGCACATGCCATGTTATTGATTATGCATATGTTATTAATAATAACTTTTAAACATAAAACGAATGTATTAAAGTAGGCCTGTATTTCTAATTGTAATTTTGAACTGATATAAGTTTTATTTTTAATTTAGAGTTAGAGAATACATGTACTCATCTTTCTTAGCAAAAGCACAATGTAGACAAAACTATTTCACGTTTATGTAACATTATATGGAGTATTATAGTAGTATAGTTTACTTTGCTTCAAAGTTCAAGTACGCATTTTCGCAGCCGGCCTTCTTTAAATTTGTGTTGTCCAATGGGATTGTAGCCCGCGTGGTGCATTTTAAGAGCGCGAAGAAGAGTCTCGATCACTGTCTTGCAGTCGAGTAATGTTAACGTTAAGTTATGCGAAAAGTTATGTCTTCATGTCTGGCTAAATAAAATAATTGTAATAACAACACGCTTAAAATGCAATAGCAATGGGATGGTTTTGTCAGGCCAAAAAGTGTTTTCAAAGAATGGTTTCCCTCACGCGTCAGGTAACGTTAACGTAACGTGCATAGCCAACGTCACAGACACAAAGTCAAGTAAACAGGAATCGAAAGGGAACAAACGGATTTTCACAGTAACGTTACTACTAAACTTACCACTAAATTTCTGTTCTTCATCTTCAGTGACGTATTCCAGCTTCTTTCAATTTTTCAAGAAGATCCTCCGTCGACAATGCCTGAAGTGAGACAGCCATGATGTCGAATAACCGACGTACGGTGCACAATCTCTTCTTCACAACAGCGTTGAAACGGCCATACAAACGGTTCAAATCCATCGCGTTTTGTGTGACTCTAACCACAGATAAAAAAAAATAGTTTCCCAGAATTGTCTTACTAACGTTAACATTACTCTAACGTTACCTGTGTTCACTCCGGATGCGAGCGAACGCCTGTCCCGTTTTATTTTAACGCTTCTCCTACCTAACGTTAGTCAGTCTGAAATTATATAATTTACGAATATCATCCGTGTTGATTTATTATTTATATATAAGTTTTATTTGGTACATATTTGAATAACGTTCTAAACTTAAGTCCATGTGAGTTCTAATAATTTGTCCTGCAGATCGAGGCGTTAACGTTACGTCGGCATCGAGCCCTTCCAAGGACAGCAAGTGAAATATGTTTACCATTATTTCTCAAAATTGGTAACGTTAAACTCGTGAATTAAGTTTCTAGTCTTTGAGCTGCTTATTCAAATAATTTAGCTTCTAACTGTACACTCTCAGAAAAAAAGTACATCTCTGTTAGTAGTGTACGTATTAGTACCTTTTAGCTTTTGTACCTTAGCAGGGCTCTAGAATGCGACCAATTTGGTCGCACGTGCGCCCTAATTTCTCTCGGGTGCGACTAACAAAAATCCCAGGGTGCACTGGTGCGTCCAGCCATTCGAGAAAAGAAAAAAAAAGTATCCGCGACTCAGAAACTCTGTGGTTCAACAAAAGACACCCCCGTTAGGCTTATATCGTGGTCTAAACCAATCAGAGATAGTGAAGGGCGGACCCCCCCTCTGATTGGCCGTGGTCCAGATATTCCTGTATGTGTGTGTGTACGCGTTGACAAATGCGTCACGTGTGCTGCTGCAGTCAGACAGAGAGAAAGAGGTGAGTAGTAGAGGTGCGTGCAGTGTTGCCAACTTAGCGACATTTAGCGCCTTTGTAGACCCCCATAGCAACTTTTTGTTTTCCAAAAAAAGCAACTAGTGACAAATCGAGTCTCTCAGAGTGGCTCTGTGATCGCAGCAACGGCGCGAGATCAGCGCGCTTTCTCTGCATCTGCTCTGTTCAGCGAGCGTCTGAGAGGAGCCCGTTCAGTTAAAACAGATATTATTGCTTCTCTAAATGTACATGCAAATATAGAAGAAATCACAGCACAGGAATTGTCTTGTCTTATATTGTGTATTATTTGATTTCATCAGACAACGGCTCAATACAATTATAAATTAGGATTTTTGTGCAGACTAGCTTCTTGGAAGGGAGAGCTGGTTATGAATTCTTAAAGGGACGTGTTTCAGTCATTATTTCATATTTATCCTGTTGACTGACAACATAAACAGTCAAATATATAAAGTAAAACAGTTTTATTGAGAATTTGGCTGCATTAAAATACAGTATGAGCACAGAGAGACGATTAGACAGAACAGAACAGTTATTTTTTTCTTTACTTTACTTTGTCATTTAGCAGACGCTTTTATCCAAAGCGGCTTACAAATAAGAAGTAACTCAAATTAAAAGTAAAACTATACATAATATATACACACATTTAAGAAGATAAAGACATGAAATAAACATGACAAATGCATACAACATTTCAAAACTAAACATTTAAATGAAAATAAAGCAAAAAAAAATCAAAATATTAAATCAAGAAAAGGTATGAGTATAAAAATGCTTCTAACATAACACTAAAGGCCTAAGTATACTTCTTTTTTGCATAGTAAGGATTGGTTATAAAAACTGTAAATACTTATTTTTTTCATTATGTTTAGTGCAATTATTTGGTAGTCTGTGGTGGGATGGGGCGGGGCGCAGGATTGTTTTATGGGTTTAAGGGGGGGTTTGAGAAGCACTGCACTAGAGCATCCCTTCGTTCAGACACAGTGGAAGATCTGATCAGAATCAGTGTAGAAGGGGCAAGTCTGGAAGATGTTGATGCTAGAGAGAGTGTGGCCAGCTGGTTTAGCCGAGGCCAAAGATCAAGAAAGCTAAACTACAGGAGTTGGCCATCCGAGGGGCATGTGACTGCAATGGAGGATAGTCCATAATACATTGAGCCATGAGATGTTCAGTTTGACGCCCTTAAAACACTTAATTTAGATTTAATTTATCTTGAGATGTTTTAAGTTTAAATCTCTGCTCAGTGAAGCACTTTAAGCACCAACACTTTTTCAGTAAGTTACCTTTCTTGTAGAATTGTGCTTCAAATAAAGAACTTTATGTTGACCTGATTGTTAGTTAGTCGTTTACTAGTCAATATAGCCTATATAAAAATTTGGGTGCACCTAACTTTTGTGCCGGTGCACCTAAGAAAAAAAGTTAGGCGCACCAGTGCACCCAGTGCAAAAAGTTAGTTGCTAAACAAGGATTGGACTGGGGCGTATGTTTGAGGCCCGTGCAGGATTCTACTGAGCTTGTTTGGTAAAGTCAATTTGGTACTCGCAAGGCGGCTTTATACGGACGCCATTTGGACATGACTGAGTGCAGCAGAAACCGCCTCTGGAGCGCGCGAGTACAGAACCAAAATGCCAGAGAAAGACTTGCATCGCACCGTGCAGCTCTTTAGTGCAGACGAGATGCGCTGATTACGTGTTTTAAGAGAAAGTCAAAGAGAGGAAACACAGCTGATGAATCCGTTTTCAAATGACCGATTTGATATTCTGTGTGGATCTATTTACTCTTCAGCCTACAAGCTATAGGCTATTGAATAAATGTGTGAATATCTATCATTTTAAAGTCGAAAGCTGAGGGAAAGAGTAGAAATATGCGATATAGCCCATGCGCAATCCCGTACCGAAATTCAGGACCCGAATAAACATAATTGTATTATACAAAGATTTGTAAAATAGATTTCCATGACTTTTCCAAAACTTTCTGGGTTTATTCATTTTTCCAAAACTTTTCCAGGCCTGGAAAATGCGGTTTTAAAATTCCATGACTTTTCCAGGTTTTTCATGACCGTACGAACCCTGTGAAAAGATGTCGGAACGGGATATTGTTATACCGTCCACTCCTGTTCAAATTACACCAGAGTTACCGTGTTTTATTCCCGCGTTGCAAGAAATCTGGTCCGGTCCGTAAAAAAAGTCTGCGGTTGGCATCTCATTACCGCAGTAATGCGGTTATCGTCACAGCCCTTTGTTCAAATTAATATTAAAAGACTTAAGAAATTTACATTTTGTCAAAACCACTAGTAAATTACGGTATTTTGTGAGAGAATCGTGATCTCCAATTTATAAAAAAAATCTGTGATTATTTATCCAGAACCGTGCAGCTCTAGTTTACACGTTGTTTATTAGACTACTGCTTCTAATTAATTAAAAAAGAAGTTTAATTTCATAAAGTCTAAGTTGATTTCAAAAATGCACCTACATTTTGTTTGCATTTTTTTGTTTTTTTTCAGTTGAATAAAACACACATTTTCCCCCATATATTTAATCATTGAGGATTTAAAGAAAAAGTCTAAAAATCTCGCCTTGTTCTCGTGAACCCAGTCTCGTGTCTCATCTTGTGGGATAAGTGTCTCGTAAGACACATAATAAATATATATATATATGTGTATATATATATATATATATATTAGTGGTGGGCCGTTATCGGCGTTAACGTGCTGCGTTAACGTGAGACTCTTATCGGCGATAAAAAAAATATCTCAAAGTTCTATTCTCAAAGTTGGGTTGGGAGCTGGGTCTATACTACGCAAGCTATGATGACTTTCACCCTGATATTTTAGCGCGGATGTATACCTAGCCGAATTGCACTGTAGGGGGCGAGAACGAGTCTTCGAACTAGAGGGTCGCAGTCCGTGATGGACAGATTGTTAACGGCTGGTCTATGTGGTAATACACTCGGGCAGGACATCCAAACACTCACCTATCATTCATCAACCTCAAATATGGCTTTTCATCTGAAAGATGTATGTAGTAGCAACTTTACATGGCCGCTCAATATGATGTTAACCTAGAGAAATGTGCGCTATTGAAGTGTTTGTGTGGAAGCGCGTTTGCTGCAGAACAGGCTCCGTTGCGCTCACTTGCTCTTAAAATCTCCGTCATTTTTGGTCATACAGATAAAAGTAGCCTAATACATCTTTCGAATCTGTAAAGACTCTACGTTTATTTGTGTGCACTCAGAATAACAACGAAACGTTGCGCTTTTAAGCAAACAGGATGCGCTTTAGGTCTCATGTGAACTTGAGAATTCACTCCCGTGTCACCCTCTGCTTCGAACCTGTGTGTATGCCTAACGTTACTGTGAAATTACCACATCAGACGTGACGTGCTAACATGGATGCAGCTATGAAGCCGCCGGGTTTGCTTCAGGGAAAATGTATTTTTAAGAAGCTTCCCAATGAAAACTGTAAACAGTTCATCACGACCTCTTATGTAGGCCTACAGTTCAAAATTCATGTTTAACTGAATAAACAGTTAGTAAACACAAGTACATCTTATTGAACATAGTTTATTTTCATCACCAATTATCATAGTAGAACAGCTTTCTCAAGCAGTTTGTGATGCATTTTGGAAACAGGAGATGAGCCCCTGGTCTAATGCGCCACCTGGCTTGAGAAACCCGTTCTCAAAGACTTACTTTTAGTCATTATTTGGGTAGCACACATATTCTGAATGCCTTCGGCAGAATTCAAATGAGCCATTTTAATCTAGATTAATCTAGATTAATTCCAAAATTAATCTAGATTAAAAAAATTAATCTATGCCCACCCCTAATATATATATATATATATATATATATATATATATATATATATAAAACAAACATAAAATACAGTACATAACATACTAAAATAATTTCAATAATAAACGAGTTATGGTTTAATAGTTATTTTTCATATGACTGTTTTTATTCAATAGGCCACTTACGTTAAACTTTTCTTTATAATGGTTTTCTATGGGAGAAAAATGCATAATGTGAACTCTCAGCGTTGCTTTCATATTCGGGGCACATCTGCTAACTTGTATATATATCGTGTTCAACATTAATATGGTGCATATTAAGTTTGTCTTTCAATATAATGTTCTTAATTTATTATGCCATGCACCTTGATTATTGTCATAACTCTTTTATATGTGGAGGAATATACTTAACATGAAACTGTGCATTGTTTTCATGTTCTCTGCCAGCAAAGTCCTTTTAGAAAGGCACATAATATCCACTTAGCTTTAAGGTGAATATAATATTAGTCATATCAACATTAGTAATGTTACTTTTTTAATTGTTGTTTACAATTTAAATTTAAATTAAAACATTTAAATGAATGTGTTTTATATGGGTATCAGCGATACTGGCCCTGTATTTACTCGATATCGGATCCATACCAAAATCTGCAGTATCCACACCCCTACTGGAGACTCGCTCTAAACCGATCATTTGAATCAGAGTTATCGACTCGAGAACAGCTGCAATCGGATCATTACAATCCGTGAATTAATCGTTTGGTGCGATTTGCGAACGGATTGAACAGGTTCGTTGAAAATAATCAGTTTGTTCATGAATCAGACACCGCTTCTGTGTCTGGGAGCATGTTATATATTATAAGGAGTAACGATATGTTTGATGAAATCCAGTATGCTAATTTCATAGTTACTATGGTTTTACTACAAACATCATATAGATAAACCATGGTTTATTGTGTAGTTACTATGGTTTTACAAAAAAAAAAACAGTTTAACTATGGTTTCTGTAAAAAAAACATGGTTTATTTTTAAGTAATATGGTTTTAATACAAAAACCATATAGTTAAACCATGATTTATTGTGTAGTACTGTTTTACTTAAAAAAACTGTTTAACTGTGGTTACTGTGACAAACTCATGGTTTATTTTGTAGTTATTATGGTTTTACTACAAAAACCATCAATCGCATGTGATTATCATGCACATCTCGCCAGTAAAGCCGGTTCCGTGATTGGCACTAAATCGCCATCACCTGCTTTCAGATGGAGCGGCACTTAATACACTGAGCCGTAGTTCACATTTACATTTATGCATTTAGCAGACGCTTTTATCCAAAGCGACTTACAGTGCATTCAGGCTATCCATTTCTATTGTCAGTATGTTCACTGACGTTCACGGACAAGCTAGGCAATTTCGCGTTCATAATCAAAATTGCGATTCATCTGGCTCTGTGTATTAAGTGCCGCTCCATCTGAAAACAGGTGATGGTGATTTAGTGCAAATCACGGAGCCCTCTTTACTGGCGAGATGTGCACGAGAATCACATGCGATTAATTGCAGCCCTAATAGTGACTGCATGATTTATGTCTCTGAAAACAATTAAATGAACGTTAACAGGCAATTTACAGGATATCTGCATAATATGAGGTGAAAACAGGAGCTAGAGGATTTTCAGCAGCTTTATTAATATTAATGAGCCTCAGACTATAAACACTCATTATTCCATTAGAAATACAGCTCTATTGAAAAAAAATCCTTCTCAAACCGACATGACTGACACACTTACCTTTACAGTTTCTGTTTGCAGTGCTGTTCAAATATAAAAAACGTGAAGTAACAAACTATTTTTTACAAACATTAATGCAAAAAAGAAAAAGAGCTAAATAACATTAAAATCTCATCAGCAAGTCTTAAGAATTATTTCTATTAATTTCCCTCAGATTCATACTTTAGCTTTTGACTCCAAACACTGAAACAATCATACACACGAATGTACAGAAAACATCACCATGAATTTAACCCTAAAAAGGGCAAAACCATTAAAAGACAGACAATTCATTTATTTCAATTTGCCATATTATTGGAACTCAAATAATACAATTTCACAATTGATTTTCAAAATTTGACTCTTATTTTCATGTTTGTATCCCATTGGAGGAATACAGTCACTGAGAACAGAACACTTGTTTATCAATGCTTGATACAGCATTGCTGTAATTCCTGAACACTACCCAAGGTTGGTCTCTTTTTAATGAAGACACATAGTAGATTATTGCTGAAGTGAAATAATTAAAAAAAACGAAAGAATAAAAAAGTCATATGGCTAACCAAGTTGTGTTCCAAATTTGAAGTTGATATCACAACAATAGTGGTTCCTGTGAGATTTTGTTTGGTCACTATACCAAAAATATCCACACACAAACTCTATTGATTTTTAATGCAGTTTCTGTCACAAATCAATCATTTGCCTAATGCACGACCTACACATGATCTTGTGGCTACTAGTGTGACACTTGCTTCTTTTATCAAGCCGAGAGCAGTAGTTTGCGTATCATGTGCTCATCATGACACGGCAACGGCAAACATGCTGATCACTTCCGGTTTGTCGTTGACGCGTGTTCTGAGCTGAATCTCCGTCTATTTTCTACCTTAAATTCCGATTTTATACACAATAATTTGTGTTTCTATAACGTGTGAATATATCCCCGATCGCATTCTGCAACGAGAATAATCAGAGCGGCTTGTTATCGCAAGTTTTATTTTGATTTCCCGAGTCCGCTATTAGCTTATAGCCCGTTAGCAAAGCCAGCGCGGGTGCCGCTAACACAGCTAATACCCCTTTTTACACACGCATACACACATTTAACATTGTTTCACTGTTACTTGCTCAAATGCCGGATTTGTGTCTACCTTTGTGTGCAGGTGAGGACACGTTCGAGCTGCATTCGGCGCAGCTCGAGCTGGAGGCCGTGGAGAGACGGATCCGCGAGCTGCTTGGGAAACAGGCCCAGCTGAGGAAACGGATAGCAACGCTGGAAACATCTCGGGCTGACGCTCATAAGTCCGGGGTAAGTATGCAGCGCGCTGCTAACACTCCCATCACCTCTACTCCGTGTGTTTCTCTGCACAGGCCCCGTGCACCCGGGACGCGATCGTCACAGATGGCCTTCACTCCGGCGCCGGGAAACCACGGACCCTGGGTGCAGCAGCGGAAGACGCGATCCAGGCCCCGGGCGACGACTTCTCCCCCTCCGGTCTTCGACATCTCATCCCGGAATAGCTTCGCCCCTCTCTGCGAGACTGATCGTGACGCTGTGGTCATCGGAGACTCAATCGTCCGGCATGTCCGTGCTACGTTAGCTGAAGGTAAAGTGCACACTCATTGTCTCCCTGGTGCTCGTGTTCTTGATGTTTCTGTGCAGATACCCGCGATCCTGAAGGATGACGAGAGCGTTGCAGCTGTTGTGATTCACGCGGGGGCTAACGACACCAAGCTGCGGCAGACGGAGACACTGAAGAGGGACTTCAGGAGCCTGATCGAGACGGTATGCAGCACATCGCCCGCGACGACAATCATCGTGTCAGGACCTCTTCCCACGTATCGACGAGGACACGAACGGTTCAGTAGACTGTTTGCTTTAAATGAATGGTTGTTTTCATGGTGTACAGAGCAGAAAATTCTCTTTGTCAATAATTGGAATCTTTTCTGGGAGCGTCCTAGGCTATTCCGTGCTGATGGCCTGCACCCCAGCAGAGTCGGAGCGGAACTCCTGTCGGACAACATCACCAGGACGCTACGCTCCATCTGACTAGTAAGCCAATTCTCCAATAACAGCTATGATGCCTTTTGTTCTACCCACTTAAATGATAAAGGTACTTGCAGTGTCCAATCTATACAGACTGTGTCTGTTCCCCGAATAGTGAGTTCAAAATATAAATTTAATGCAGGATCTAGAACAAATCTGATCGTGATTAAACCAGAAAAATGCAAAATAAATGAACAAAAACAATTTTTAAAACTTGGGCTCCTAAATATCCGATCACTCACACCGAAAGCAGTTATTGTAAATGAAATAATCACAGATAATAGTTTTGATGTACTCTGTCTGACTGAAACCTGGCTTAAAACAAATGATTATTTTGGTCTAAATGAATCTACTCCACCAAGCTACTGTTATAAGCATGAGCCTCGTCAGACTGGTCGTGGCGGCGGTGTCGCAACAATATATAGTGATATTCTCAATGTTACTCAGAAAACAGGATACAAGTTTGACTCATTCGAAATACTTATGCTCAATGTTAAACTGTCAGATAAGCAAAATAAATCTGTCCTATCTCTTGCTCTGGCTACTGTGTATAGACCGCCAGGGCCATATACAGATTTTCTAAAAGAATTTGCAGATTTCCTCTCAGACCTATTGGTTACTGTTGATAAAGCACTAATTGTTGGAGATTTTAACATTCACGTTGATAATACAAATGATGCGTTAGGACTTGCGTTTACTGACCTAATAAACTCTTTTGGTGTCAAGCAAAATGTCACCGGTCCCACGCATCGTTTTAATCATACGCTAGATGTAATAATATCGCATGGAATTGATCTAACTGATATAGATATCATACCTCAAAGTGATGATGTTACTGACCATTTCCTTGTATCATGCATGCTGCATATTACTGATATTAACTTTATGGCTCCGCGTTATCGCCCAGGCAGAATTATTATTCCAGCCACTAAAGACAGATTCACAAATAACCTGCCTAATTTATCTCAACTGCTCTGTGTACCCATAAATACAGATGAACTAGACACAATTACTAGCAACATGGGAACTATCTTCTCCAATACGTTAGAAACTGTTGCACCCATCAAATTAAAAAAGGTTAGAGAAAAACGTGCCGCGCCATGGTACAACAGTTATACCCATTCTCTCAAGAAAGAAACTCGTATTCTTGAGCGCAAATGGAGAAAAACTAACTTGGAAGTCTTTAGAATTGCTGGAAAAACATTATGTCCAGCTATAGACAGGCTCTAAAAACTGCAAGAACCGAGTATATCCGCAAACTCATAGATAATCACCAAAACAATCCAAGGTTTTTATTTAGCACAGTGGCTAGATTAACAAATAAACAGATGTCACCCGATCTAAATATTCCCTCACAGTTTAATAGTAATGACTTTATGAATTTCTTTACTGATAAAATAGATAATATCAGAAATACAATAACAAACGTAGATTCTACAGCGTCTAGTACTTCAGCTTCATTCATCGCACCCAAAGAAAAACTGCAGTGCTTTACAACTATAGGACAGGATGAACTAAATAAACTTATCACTGCATCTAAACCAACAACACGTTTATTAGATCCTGTACCAACTAAACTATTGAAAGAGTTGTTACCTGTTGCAGAACAACCGCTTCTCAATATTATTAACTCCTCGCTATCTTTAGGTCACGTCCCAAAACCATTTAAGCTGGCAGTTATTAAGCCTCTTATTAAGAAACCAAAATTAGATCCTTGTGAACTGGCAAATTACAGGCCCATTTCAAATCTTCCATTTATGTCGAAAATATTTGAAAAAGTAGTGTCTGCTCAATTGTGCTCCTTTTTGCAAAACAATTATATCTATGAAGAATTTCAGTCAGGTTTCAGGCCCCGCCATAGCACAGAAACTGCACTTGTTAAAATTACAAATGACTTGCTTCTTGCGTCAGACAAAGGCTGTATCTCATTGCTAGTTTTACTTGATCTTAGTGCTGCGTTCGACACTATAGATCATGACATACTGATAGATCGATTACAAAACTATACAGGTGTTCAAGGGCAGGCTCTAAGATGGTTTAGATCCTACCTGTCCGATCGCTACCACTTTGTTTATTTAAACGGGGAGTCATCTCAATTATCACCAGTAAAGTATGGAGTACCACAAGGATCTGTCCTAGGTCCTCTATTATTTTCATTATATATGCTGCCCCTTGGTAATATTATTATAAAATACGTGATTAGTTTCCATTGTTATGCTGATGACACTCAACTCAAAACCAGATGAAACTTCTAAACTATCTAAGCTAACAGAGTGTGTTAAAAATATAAAAGATTGGATGACCAGTAATTTTCTCCTATTAAATTCAGATAAGAATATATTACCGAGATATTACTTATTGGACCTAAAAACAGTACACAGAATCTCTTGGATTACAATTTGCAACTAGACAGATGTAATGTTACTTCCTCTACAATCAAAAATCTGGGTGTTATATTAGACAGCAACCTATCTTTTGAAAATTATATTTCCAATGTTACAAAAACAGCATTCTTCCATCTTAGAAACATTGCCAAGCTACGGAACATGTTAAGTGTTTCTGATGCAGAAAAGTTAGTTCATGCATTCATGACCTCTAGACTGGACTATTGTAATGCACTGCTAGGTGGTTGTCCTGCATCTTCAATAAACAAGCTACAGATAGTACAAAATGCTGCGGCTAGAGTCCTTACCAGGTCAAGAAAATATGACCATATTACTCCAATTTTACAGTCTCTGCACTGGCTACCTATTAAGTTTCGTATCAGTTACAAAATATTATTACTTGCCTATAAGGCCCTAAATGATTTAGCTCCTGCGTACCTAACTAATCTTCTATCACGCTACAATCCAACCCGCTCCCTTAGGTCGCAAAACTCTGGACTCTTGGTAGTACCTAGGATAGCAAAGTCCACTAAAGGAGGTAGAACTTTTTCATATCTGGCTCCTAAACTATGGAATAGCCTTCCTGAAAATGTTCGGGGTTCAGACACACTCTCTCTGTTTAAATCTAGATTAAAGACGCATCTCTTTAGCCAAGCATTCATATAATGCATCTCACAATCTTGTACTGCCAGTCTATCTGAACAAATGCACATTATTATGCTTTAGCTTGGGTTATACTGATAATTTCATCCAGGGTTATTCCTGGATGGAGCAGCTGCTACGCTAATTGTCTTACTGTTTCTATGTTACTGCCACGGGATTAACATCCCGTGGTAGTTAGGAATTACACAAGCTTCAGTCTGGATCCTACCCTTAAACGATAGAGATGACCGAACACCTGAGAAGAGACGATGACAACCCCTCCGAGGACCTCCGAGATGAGCCCCAGAGACAGATCTCCAGTGAGGACCTCGTCACCTAGACATCCATCGGGGAAAGACCCCTGGAACCAGTGGACCAGTTACTCTCTGACTTTGCTGCAGTTGGAACAAACTACTGATTCGTCTGGCCGGAGGGGAACTGGCCCCCCGACTGAGCCTGGTTTCTCCCAAGGTTTTTTCTCCATTCTGTCACCGATGGAGTTTTGGTTCCTTGCCGCTGTCGCCTCTGGCTTGCTCAGTTGGGGACACTTCATTTCCAGCACAATCATCGACTTGATTGCACAGATATTATTTAAACTGAACTAACCTGGACAATGAAATGCATTCAGCAGATAATTGAGTGTTAAATCCTGTCATTTTACATTATTGACAAAATTTGCCTATTTTGATATTGTGCAGTGCTTTGTTACAATTTGTATTGTTAAAGGCGCTATATAAATAAAGGTGACTTGACTTGACTTTTTCTCAGGCTTCAAGTTCATTTTCGAGTCTCATTCTTAGGCTTCAAGTTCATCAAAGAGCCTCGTTCTCAGGCTACAGAACTGATCATGTAATTACACATTATGTATTTTGTGTTTTTTTTGGAATGCCAGACACATTGCAACCTTCATTGACCCAGGATCCTGGACTGAAAAAAACAGGAAGAGACCTTGAGGTATGTAATTATTTAATTGTGTAAAGCTAATGTAAACTTAATTTTTAAAGACCTCCCATAGGTCTTTTCATCTTGTAAAAAAAAAAGAAAAACACACAAAATAGCATTTTAAATGGTTACTGCCTCTAGTGGGGCCTATAGGATCATATGGAGATTCTCAACTGAGCAAAACAAGTGAAACATATAAACTTAGTCCAATTTGAAGCTCTAATTTGCTTTTTTTTATTATTCAGTCAGTTAGATTTAAACACAAAAAATATATATATTTTCCAAAAAAAAAAGTTTTTTACTCAATAAATTCACAAAATTCTAACCTATCATTGAAGTAAAACAATTGAAAGTGGGGAGAAAATCTCATGATGAAATAAATGTTTTTCTCCAATGAATGTTGACAATATTTGACCGAGATACAATTATTTTAAAATCTGGAATCCGAGGTTGCAAAAAAAAATCAAAATATTGAGAAAATCGCCTTTAAAGTTGTCCAAATGAAGTTTTTAGAAATGCATATCAGTGATCAAAAAGTTTTTATATATTTACAGTAGGCAATTTCTGAAGTCCACAGTCAACGCAACCATCTACCAGAACATTTTAGTGCACTTCATGCTTCCTTCTGCTGACAAGCTTTATGAAGATGCTGATTTCATTTTCCAGCAGGACTTGGCACCTGCCCACACTGCCAAAGGTACCAAAAGCTGGTTCAATGACCATGGTGTTACTGAGCTTGATTGGTCAGCAAACTCGCCTGACGCCTGAACCCCATAGAGCAGTGGTTCTCAAGGTGTGGTACGCGTACCACTAGTGGTACGTGAGCTTCCTCTAGTGGTACGCAGAGGAATCTCAGAATTAAATATAAATCAGGCCACCAAAGGGATTTTTTTTTTAATTGTTTTAAACGGGAGCGTCTTTTTCATGCTGATCACTCGGGCGTTTTTTTCTTGGCACCGAGAATTTAAGAATGTTAGCACTCATCACTGTCACTTTTTAGTCAGCTAACCAATCACAGTGGAGGAGGGGCGGGACTAATACCGTCACACCCTGCTTGTACTACGACTGAACAGCAATGGAGAAGTTCATATTGCTTGTCTCTGAGTATTTATGTCTTTACCAGATGGAATTGCCAGAGTACAATAATATTGTTATGAAAAATAATGCTTGGAGAAACATTTAATTTGCGATGCGTCTGCCATATTACTTCAGCGGATATTCCATATCATAGCAACCTTAGCGTCTCGAAAATACGCAGCCCTCTCGAGCGCTCACACCTGGGTGTTTTCAGCTGGCTTTGGTGGAAACGTGGCCTGATTGTTGTTACTTGCAGCTACATATACAGCCTGTGTTTTTTTTTTATCAAGTACTTTTTTATTTAAAAGTGAAATAAAAACTGTACTGTGCTTAAAGATTAAATGAAAATGTATTGTAGCTACTTAAAGTTAAATAAAAACTAAGTAAATGTTAAGTATGATACATTTTCATTTAATCTTTAAGTACAGTTTTTTAACATTTAAGTACAGTACAGTTTTTATTTCACTTTTAGGTACAATATATTTTAATTTAATAATTACGTTTTTTATTTATGTGGAAGTAAGCACGGTGCAGTGTTCATGTTCAAACTGTGTATTTACTATATTTTAAGAGGCTGACAATAATAAATATCTTTATAAGGATTAAAACTGACTCGTTTTTTTTTATAGTGCTATAAAATATAGTACAGTATAGTGCTACTGAAAGTGAAAGTGACGTGACATACTCGGAATTTGTGCTCTGCATTTAACCCATCCAAAGTGCACACACACACAGCAGTGAACACACACACACACACACCGTGAACACACACCCGGAGCAGTGGGCAGCCTGAACTGCAACAATACTGCATTTTAATGTTGGTCATAATGGTGGTATTTGGAAAGCCAAATATTTTCTGAAGTGGTACTTGGTGTAAAAAGTTTGAGAACCACTGCCATAGAGAATCTAGATGAGAGACACCAGACCCAACGATACAGATGAGCTGAAGGCCACTGTCAAAGAAACCTGGGCTTCCATACCACCTCAGCAGTGCCACAAACTGTTCACCTCCACGCCACGCAGAATTGAGGCAGTAATTAAAGCAAAAGGAGCTCCTACCAAATATTGAGTACATATACAGTAAATTAAAATACTTTCCAGAAGGCCAACAATTCACAAAAAAAATTTATTGGTCCTATGAAGTATTCAAATTTGTTGAGAATTGGTGGGTTCTTGTTAAGTGTGAGCCAAAATCATCACAATTAAAATAACAAAAGATTTAACTACTTCAGTCTGTGTGCGTTGAATTTATTTAATACACAAGTTTCACAATTAGTTGAATTACTGAAATAAATTAACTTTTCCACGACATTCTAATTTATTGAGGTGCACCTGTATGTTTAAGACCCGTTTATAATGGCTTATAATTTGAATCTAAGTTGTATGCCAATTTGTTCTGTAAATTTGTAATATTTTTGTTATATTATAATAAAAGAAAAGAAAAAAAGAAAACCTCCACTGAAGCGAGTGAATGATGACGTCATCATCGCGAGGCGAATCCAACGTAGATGATCAAAACTGCACCAAATTCTGTTTAAAACTACAAAATATCATAAAACAACGTATCAAACAAAAATAATGTTAAAACAGTTACTCACAAAGAAAGACAGGTGGCCAGGTGTGAGGTGAAATTTTGTTTATTAGGCATTTAAAAGCTTTATCGATAAATGTAATTATGGAAAGCCCCAAAAGCAATCATAATATTTCACGTAACTAAAATTCAGAAATTATTCATTCATGGCGGAGTTAAAATCAGCAGACAACAAACGGGGACAATAACAGTTTAATACTTGAAGCAAATATAAAGTAAAAGACAGATCTCTCTCTTTATTGAGTAACAAGATATAAAGCATCTCAAGTGAATAAAAGTGAAGATGGATCTGATGCAAACCTACATGACAGAATATCTTACACCTGCATTTTGTACACTGAACAAAATTATGAACACAACACTTTTGTTTTTGCCCCCCTTTTTCATGAGCTGAACTCAAAGATCAAAGACTTTTTCTATGAACACAAAAGGACTAATTCTCTATAATATTGTTCACAAATCTGTCTAAATCTGTGTTAGTGAGCACTTCTCCTTTGCCTCGATAATCCATCCACCTCACAGGTGTAGCATATCAAGATGCTGATTAGACAGCATGATTATTAATTTTGTTCAGTATAAAATACACCCTAAGCGGAAGAATAGCTAATTGTTTTAAAAACAACAGTGAAGATGAAATTAAAAACAAATTAGCCTCTTTTTCAACTTAATGAACATGACCATTTTGAACCCGTAAAAAGCTACAAATATGCATAAGAACATAAAATGAAACTCATGATAAAGAATAATAATATAATTAATATCATAAAGCAAAGTTTTATACACAAATAAAACTTTAGATATTGTTCTCAGGGGAGGAACTCTATTATTGAGTTGGTCTGAATCTTACAGATGAAGCCGCTGGTCTTGAAGATGAACTTCATTCACTGTGACTAATTTAGATGATGTTTCTTATGACAGATTAATATGGAAGAGATGCGGTGTAGCACCTGAAAGCACTGAACCTGAAGATAAACTACTTAATATGAGCATTTATTTTATGACTCCGTAGAGAAATTGCATGAGTGAAACTCTTCCCGCATGCAGTGCAGTGATACGGTTTCTCTCCAGTGTGAATCCTCTCGTGTGTTTTCAGATGTTCTGACCGACTGAATCTCTTGTCGCAGTGTGAACACTTGTAAGGTTTCTCTCCAGTGTGGATCCTCTGGTGCTGTTTCAATTTTCCATCTGTAATAAAAGTCTTCTCACACTCAAAGCACATATATTCTCTCACACCAGTGTGTCTCTTCTGATGTAGTTTTAAACTGCACAGTTGTGAAAAACTCTTTCCACATAAAGAACATGAATGTGGTTTCTCCTTTGAATTAACTTTCAGATGCTTCTTCAGGCTTAAAGCCCACACAAATGTTTTTCCACATTGATCACATTCATGCGGTTTCTCTCCAGAGTGGATGATCATGTGACTCTTGAGGTGTGATGATTGTGTGAAACTCTTCCCGCACTGATCACATGTGAACGGTTTCTCTCCAGTGTGGATGTTCATGTGTCTCTTGAGACTCTGTTTGTATGTGAAACTCTTTCCACACTGAGTGCAGGTGAAACTTTTCTTGTCTCTTCTTTTCAGTAAAGAAATACTTTCAGTCTGTGAGTGAGATTTTTCTCCAGTTTTGACATGATGTTGTTTCTCCTCCATTAGGTCTGAAATTAAAGTTAAAAAGGTAAAAATATTATAAAAAATGTGAAGTGAAAGCAGACAACAGCTACACCAAATTATGATAATTTTTACACATTTTTACAAAATAAGGTACAATTATCTATATTAGAAAATACAGTTACATCCAGAATTTCTGTAGTGAGAACTATTTGATGCTTAATCAAATCCACAATTATAATATTATAAACATAATATTAACATTGATATTCTTTTCTAAAAATAAAAAATAAACTAAAACTGGCCAATATTTTTCACTCAACACAATTTCCTTTTATTTCTTCCTGTTTAAAGCATTTTCTTTTTAATGGCAACATCCCAACCCCCCGTAGCGACGTTTTTTCTCCAAAAAAGCGACTAGTGACAAATCTAATGACTTCTTTGACAAATGTAACAGGTCTTTACTCACTTACTAGTGGACCAGACAATATTATCAGAAGACTACAGGATACGCAAAACGAGGCGGCAGTGGTGCTGAGTAATAGACAGAGGCAGAAGGGAGGTTAACCATAAATGTTTTCTTTACTTTGAATCTTTAGTCTTTTTTTTCTCACATAACCATAACAACAGCAATGACCGGAGAAAACACAATAACTATATGTATAAACATACCCTGGGTGCCACCCTCTAAATATTCCCTCATTTAGTAGTAATTACAAACACAATCACTGTAATCAAGTGAACATAAATGAAAAAACAACATTTAAATCAGTGATGTATGTTACCCACACTGAATTCAGTTTCCATGTTCAAAAATATTTCAGTCCTGAAATGTTTCAGTCCCATAAAGTCGAAAATCTGTCTCTGTGAACAAACTCTCTTACTTGTCTGAAGAGAAATCTAAAGTGAAAAGAAGTGTCCTTTACTCCAGGTCCTTTATACTTTCCGCATCAAGGTGCTTGGCTCGCCATTAATTAAAGGAATCCAATTCAGAAGAATATCCACGCAGAAAAAAAACTGGCCTGTCCATTCAAATCGTTTTCTCTCTCTTTTCCTTTTCTTTTTACAGGCACATACAACCAAAATGGCGTCAGCAACAATTCAACACATATGTTTTGGATTGCTCATTTAACACCAGATGATCCAAGATCTTAAAGTGACAATCGGATTCATTCAGTTTATATGTATGTTGAGCAGTTTATGGATTATATTTTCCATTTTAACACTCTCACACAAGAACATGTTTCTCTGTCGCTCTGCATCTGTCTTCTAGCTGCGCGACGCTATCCGTAAGCAAGAGGGGCGGAGCTAACAACACATTGCTTCGATTGGTTGTTACTCATTTCTTAATCCGCTTCAGATAAACATATTTTTTTTTTGATTTACAAAGAATTTACGACATATGGATGAGCATAATGTTCTAGGTCAAGCAATCTTATAAACAATATGAACAATTATTTAACCAGGGTTACACAAACTTTAGTGAGTCTCTGTGATCGTTGGTATTGCCGCGGCGGCGCAAGATCAGCGCGTGCGCAGCTCTGTTCAGTGAGTGTCTGAGAGGAGCAGCCCGTTTAGTTAAAACAGATATTATTGCTTCGCTAATTTTACATGCAAATATAGCCAAAATCACAGCACAGGAATTGTCTTTGTCTTGTTTTGTATTGTGTATTATTTGATTTCATCAGACAACGGCTGATTATATTATAAATTAGGATTTTTGTGCAGACTAGCTTCTTGGAAGGGAGAGCTGGTTATGTATTCGTAAAGGGATGTGTTTCAGTCACTATTTCATATTCATCCCGTTGACTGACAAAAGAAACTGTTAAATATATAAAGTAAAACAGTTTTATTGAGAATTTGGAATTGTAAATACAGGTGCTGGTTATATAATTAGAATATCATCAAAAAGTTGATTTATTTCACTAATTCCATTCAAAAAGTGAAACTTGTATAATGTATACATTCATTCCACACAGACTGATATATTTAAAGTGTGTGTTTATTTTAATTTTGATGATTATAACTGACAACTAATGAAAACCCCAAATTCAGTATCTCAGAGAATTAGAATATCTTGAAAAGGTTCAATATTGAAGACACCTGGTGCCACTCTCTAATCAGCTAATTAACTCAAAACAGCTTTCCTGTAGCTCAACTGGTAGAGCATGGCGCTAGCAACGCCAAGATCATGGGTTCGATTCCCAGGGAAAGCAAGACCTGTAGAAATGTAAAAACTGTAACTTGAATGTAAGTCGCTTTGGATAAAAGCGTCTGCTAAATGCATAAATGTAAAACACCTGCAAAGGCCTTTAAATGGTCTCTCAGTCTAGTTCTGTAGGCTACACAATCATGGGGAAGACTACTGACTTGACAGTTGTCCAAAAGACGACCATTGACACCTTGCACAAGGAGGGCAAGACACAAAAGGTCATTGCAAAAGAGGCTGGCTGTTCACAGAGCTCTGTGTCCAAGCACATTAATAGAGAGGCGAAGATGTGGTAGAAAAAAAGTGTACAAGCAATAGGGATAACCGCACCCTGGAGAGGATTGTGAAACAAAACCCATTCAAAAATGTGGGGGAGATTCACAAAGAGTGGACTGCAGCTGGAGTCAGTGCTTCAAGAAACACTACGCACAGACGTATACAAGACATGGGTTTCAGCTGTCGCATTCCTTGTGTCAAGCCACTCTTGAACAACAGACAGCGTCAGAAGCATCTCGCCTGGGCTAAAGACAAAAAGGACTGGACTGCTGCTGAGTGGTCCAAAGTTATGTTCTCTGATGAAAGTAAATTTTGCATTTCCTTTGGAAATCAGGGTCCCAGAGTCTGGAGGAAGAGAGGAGAGGCACAGAATCCACGTTGCTTGAGGTCCAGTGTAAAGTTTCCACAGTCAGTGATGGTTTGGGGTGCCATGTCATCTGCTGGTGTTGGTCCTCTGTGTTTTCTGAGGTCCAAGGTCAACACAGCCGTATACCAGGAAGTTTTAGAGCACTTCATGCTTCCTGCTGCTGACCAACTTTATGGAGATGCAGATTTCATTTTCCAACAGGACTTGGCACCTGCACACAGTGCCAAAGCTACCAGTACCTGGTTTAAGGACCATGGTATCCCTGTTCTTAATTGGCCAGCAAACTCGCCTGACCTTAACCCCATAGAAAATCTATGGGGTATTGTGAAGAGGAAGATGCGATATGCCAGACCCAACAATGCAGAAGAGCTGAAGGCCACTATCAGAGCAACCTGGGCTCTCATAACACATGAGCAGTGCCACAGACTGATCGACTCCATGCCACGCCTCATTGCTGCAGTAATTCAGGTAAAAGGAGCCCCAACTAAGTATTGAGTGCTGTACATGCTCATACTTTTCATGTTCATACTTTTCAGTTGGCCAATATTTCTAAAAATCCTTTCTTTGTATTGGTCTTAAGTAATATTCTAATTTTCTGAGATACTGAATTTGGGGTTTTCATTAGTTGTCAGTTATAATCATCAAAATTAAAAGAAATAAACACTTGAAATATATCAGTCTGTGTGGAATAAATGTATACATTATACAAGTTTCACATTTTGAATGGAATTAGTGAAATAAATCAACTTTTTGATGATATTCTAATTATATGACCAGCACCTGTGTGTGTGTGTGTGTGTATATATATATATATATATATATATATATATATATATATATATATATACACAAATACATACATGTGTTTAGTGAAATTATTTGGTAGTCTGAGGTGGGATGGGGGGGGGGGTGTGTGGGTGTTGAGAACCACTGCACTAAAGCATCCCTTCATTCAGACACAGTGGAAGATCTGATAAGAATCAGTGTATAGGGTCAAGTCTGGAAGATGTTGATGCTAGAGAGAGTGTGGTCAGCTGGTTTAGCCAAGGCCAAAGATCAAGAAGGAAAAACTACAGGAGATGGCCATCCGAGGGACATGTGACTGCAATGGAGGATAGTCCATAAGATGTTCAGTTTGAAGCCCTTAAAACACTTAATTAAGATTATTTTTTATTTAATTTATATTGAGATGTTTTAAGCTTAAATCTCAGCTCAGCTTTTCTGTAAGTTACCTTTCTTGTAGAATTGTGCATCAAATAAAGAACTTTATGTTGACCACATTGTTAGTCAATATTGCCTATATGAAAATTTGGGTGCACCTAACTTTTGTACTGGTGCACCTAAGAAAAAGGCGCACCAGTGCAACCAGTGCAAAAAGTTAGTCTAGAGCCCTGGCTAACATTTTGTCACACCAGGGGCATAGCCATCATTTCAGAAGTGACAGAAATGTTTTTTGTATTTACGTATTATTATATTTTCTTTTTTACAATAAATTATTTTCTTATATCTTACTTTGAATTTGCTATTAGAAATCAAATACACTGCTGGACAATAATCAATCATTTCTAATCTATAATTTTTCCTAATTAAATTGTATAATTGTTTTTTACTACAAACAATTATTTAAATGTTCTGCACAGAATAAGGTAGAAAATATACTTTATAGTTTCTGTACTGTAATAATTGCTATGTCAATTAGCACTGCATCATTCATAAATTGTATTTATTATCTTAATGTTTCATCAGTTCATTCTGCTTTTTATTCAGCTCAGCTGCAGATATAGTCTGGCCTGTTCTTTGAGCCAGAGATCACTTCTCTTTTAGTGCGAAAACTTCTTTATCTCATTTTCATAAAATAAAATGCTATAGTCAGGGTTCGTACACATTTTTACCAACAAATTTCCATGACTTTTCCATGACTTGTGACAATTTCCATGACCTAATTTCACATTATTTTACAATAAGAATAAAAATCTGTTCAAATTATCATAGCATTTTAACTAAAATGAATGACCATTAATACTATTGTTTGCTTTTTTGTTTTAGTACAAGCTGAAACTGCGCCAGATGTGAAGGTCCTTGCAATCCGAGATTTCCGCACGCAAAAACGCATACAAACATTTCTGACTCGGTGTGTGAGGACCTTTACTCCACACAGAGAACATATCACATCACTATTATCATTTATTTAACTCAGTTAAATGCAGGGCCAGAATTTCGTTTTGGAAACTTTTCTTTTTTGCAAGTGTTTACATTAAGAAAAAAATGACAATGCTTACAACAATACTCGCCAGCAGTGTTCGAATTATACCGTGGACTTTGGGGAGCCCATTTCTTTCTTTTTTAATAACGGGGGGGATTTTGTGCGCTTGCGATGGGCTTACAAAGATACATAAAAGCTACAAAAAAAGATACAATTTTTAATATATATATATGTAGGGCCCTATGAAATCCGTTTTAATTTTTCCCAAATTCCATTTTATTTTATTCTAAATGCATTTTTTTCCATTTCAAAATTTTTCTAGATTCCGTTTTTTTCCGTTTTCATTTTATAGACTCCTTTTTAACGATCAAATTAAATTGTATTTATCAAAAAGCATGTCTAATTAATTAAAATCATGAAACTTATACAATTTAATTTATTAAAAGTATAACAAAAATGACATGTTTAGGGCCGTATGAAATGTTATATTTTTTTCTTACCTTATGTTTTATTGTTGCCAAATTATGTTTTAGCTCATCTGATTATTTGAATGCATACAATTTTTTTTTTTTTTACTCTTACAGTAGCCTTATGAATTGTTATTTTTCCTCAGAAATTCTGTGTTGTGTATTTAAATTTGACTGGTTATCAGATTAAGGCATGAAACATCGATTTAATTGATATTTTAATGAATGAAAATTAAACATTTACATGTTGAAAAATAAAGGGGATTTAGCCTACTATTAAAAATTAAATATTTTGTGATGTCTTAATAAAATAAAGTTGTATTATTTTTCAACAGTAGTAGTAGAAGTGTTTTGAAGTAGAACTAAATTCACAGTTTCATTGTTTGTAGAGATAAACAGATGCAGATAATTAAAACATGCACATTTCTTCTCTTTCTCTGTCACTCTCAAAATGGGCATATTTGAGAAACAAGTCGAGTAGTTTGCTTCACTGAATATAATTGTCGGTCATTTAACATTTCTTTCGTAAAACAGTTGACTAAACATCTTACCTCGCTCTCTTTTATTAATCTGACGCTTCGTCGCGCGCTCAGCATCTGTGAACGCTAAACTCCGCCTACTTTGATTTGATTTTAATTCAATTACTTTGACATTGACGAGCGCTGTTTGCCGCTGAGGCAGAGCAGACTTTTAAAGCTTTTGTTGTCATCCTAACAAGAGCGCTGCGTAATCGAGGACAGCAGATGCTCATGTAGGCCTATAATTATCTTTATTGAAGTGAATTAGGTTTAAATCGCCGTCAAGCATTAATTAACGATTTTTGTTGTTGCAATTTTACACAATAATTCATGATGATCACAGTACACAAAACTGAAATTGCACGTCAAAATAACACAGTCAATATTTTTTTATTTTTCAAATCACGTTTTCAGGGGAGCCCGTATTATTAAGCGGAGCCCCTAGCTCCCCCGTAGTTCGCACCCTGCTCACCAGGATGGCCATTTTAACGTTATTTTGTGTGTAATTTTGCCGCTTAAATGCAACAAGCTGCACTTTTAGAGCCCCATATTTCAGCCTCGACTTTTAGTTTATGGCTTCAGGACAATTTTCACGTCAGACGTGGGCCGGGTATCGGGCTTGTTTTAGGATTCCTCCTTATTTTTGTATTTTAGAAATCCATCAATTATTATGGTGATGAAAAGAATTAGCCGCTCGTGGAAACAATACCACGACTGACAAGAGCAGCTCGACCTGTCTAATAGCACACATTTGTCTAGGTTAAACGTTTAAACTAACATTGTGATATGCTTTTTTAAGTATTTTATATAGATTTAATTTTAGTCAAGTGGTGATTTAAGAAGGCTAAATTGATCAAACATAATAGCCAAACTCACTGTCTGCAGCTGGCCGATTGCTCAAAGGAAACTTTAAAAACAAAAACTTGAATTTAATAGACAAATAAATTTTCCAAACATATTTCTAAATTTTCTAAATTAACTTAATAAAGAAACGAAATACGCTTTGCCATTAAAAACGAAACTGAACTATTTGAATGGCTAGAACAGCAGCTGTGTAATGGGGAAGAGAGAAAGAAAGACATGGGCTCCAGTCGGACTCGAGAAGGTAATTCTGATCATCTGCTGGACAAGGATTGGACTGGGGCGTATGTTTGAGGCCCGTGCAGGATTCTACTGAGCTTGTTTGGTACCAAAGTCAATTTGGTCCTCGCAAGGCGGCTTTATACGGACGCCATTTGGACATGACTGAGTGCAGCGGAAACCGCCTCTGGAGCGCGCGAGTACAGAACGGCTTAAAAAGACGTGCAAACAAATAATAGGCTACATTTTAGTGATAATGCAACAATGACCCGATTAGGCAGGTGACAATTCTGTCAACTGTACCAAAAAGCCAGAGAAAGACTTGTATCGCACCGATTAAAATGCGTTAAGAATGATCGCAAAATGTAAGATATGTCTGTATCGCACCGTGCAGCTCTCAGACGAGATGTGCTGATTACGTGTTTTAAGAGAAAGTCAAAGAGAGAAAACACAGCTTGTGAATCCCTTTTCAAATGACGGATTTGATATTCTGTGTTGATATATTTACTCATCAGCCTACAAGCTATAGGCTATTAAATAAATGTGTGAATATCCATCATTTTAAATTCGAAAGCTGCGGGAAAGAGTAGAAATATGCGATATAGCCCATGCGCAATCCCGTACCGAAATTCAGGATAATTCAGGTTTCAATAAACATAATTGTATTATACAGAGATTTGTCAAATAGATTTCCATGACTTTTCCAAAACTTTCTGGGTTTATTCATTTTTCCAAAACTTTTCCAGGCCTGGAAATTGTGGTTTTAAAATTCCATGACTTTTCCAGGTTTTCCATGACCGTACGAACCCTGTATAGTGTACTGTAATAATTGCTATGTCAATTAACATTGCATCATTCATAAATTGTATTTATTGTCTTAATGTTTCATCAGTTCATTCTGCTTTTTATTCAGCTCAGCTGCAGATATAGTCTGGCCTGTTCTTTGAGCCAGAGATCACTTCTCTTTCAGTGTGAAAACTTCATCTCATTTTCATAAAATAAAATGCTATAATATGTAACTTTTCCTCTCCATCTATGAATGATGATTCTGAAAGAAAAAGTGCCGATGTCTGTTTGCTATGACAACAAACGCTACTTTCAAGCATCTGATTATTAGATAAACCTCGCGCTCTTATTTCAAGGTTGTTGTTAATGCTGTGGTTATTGTAACAGTTTCCTTCGTACATTCGGTTAAACGACATTGTTAAAACACATTTATCATTCAATGGAATTGTGCGTATGCTTTACACACTTACATTTTTGCTCCGTCCATGCAATAAATGCACAGCCTTCGACTGCTCAGGTAATGTCATCGGTATGACCGAGAGCCATTGAAAAACTACAGAAAAGTAAAACTACATCACTATAGCATTACTGGCCACGAGTACTAAGAGCTCACACATCAGCTGCTCAACAAATGTATCAGTGAGACGAACACAATCCCGTGAGAGACGGTTAATAGTGGAGCGCGTGAAGGAGAGATGTGAGGCACGAACACTGTTCAAGGTCTCCATTCATTCGTGCTTGTAGTAATTTAATGTGTATATATTTTGAAAGCATTGAATCATTATAGAAATCACGATTAATTCGATTCTTAGCATTTTAAATCGATTACTGTCCGAAATCGACCATTCAAAAATCCATGTTTCGAGATCGATGCATCGTCAGGGTTTGTAATCGATGCATCGAGAAAATTAGTGAATCGTTTCACCCCTACTGTAAAGTCACTGGGTCCGTCAGACTGAAAAATATATTTTAGCGTTAATCTGACCAAAAATATTTAAGACCCATTGAATCTGAATTTAAGACATTTTAAGACTTTTTACGGCCTTTTATTAGGAAAACGTTATTTAAGACTTTTTAAGTACCCGAGGAAACCCTGTTTTCTACTAATCCACATATTAAGCATTTATGTTTACCTGCTGGCTGTGTTCCTGTGGCTCAGTGGTAGAGCATTGCGTTAGCAGCACAAAAGGTTGTGGGTTCAATTCCCAGGGAACATGCATAACCTGAATATACTGTAAGTCGCTTTGGATAAAAGCATCTGCTAAATGAATAAATGTAAATGTATAACCTGCATTCATGTTTCTGTCACTATAGCAAATTCCTCGTATGTGTAAACATACCTGACAATAAAGCTTATTCTCATTCTCTCTATTTATAGTAAAATATCTGAATACAAATTCACACATGCATTTCTCCGTTGTCTGTTAGATTTTTGCTTTTAATATTTACAAATATTACAATTTTAAGAATAAAATCTAAATAATAAACAGAAGTACAGTTATGTAACCAACAAAAAAACTGTGTTTCCATAATTCCTTCCATTTGTGTTTAAAGTTTTGTTCATTGGTTTTTACTTTTGTTTTGGTTTACATTAAACAGTTTAACACAGACTAATGAAATAAATGCTGTTAGGACATCTGTATCTTGTAGATATCATAATAGTGACTGCATAGTTTAAGTCTGATGATAAGAATTAAATTTACTTTAACTGGCAATTTACAGGAGATCTGCATAATGAATGAGGTGAAAACAGGGGCTATTATCATGAAATAAAGAGTATTTTCAGCAGCTTTATTAATATTGATGAGTCTCAGGCTATAAACACTCATTAAACAAGTCATTCAGGATCAGCAGCAGATCATCTCTCTTTGTTATAATTATAATATTTAGAGTGCTTTCCGTTAGAAATACAGCTCTATTGAAAAAACATACTTCTCACACTGACATGACTGATACACTTATCTTTACAGTTTCCAGTCTAGTAACTAAAACTGTTTTATTTTTATTTTGCAAACATAAATGTATAAAAAGATAGAAAGCTTAATAACATTAAAATCGCATCAGCAAATCTTGAGATCACTTTCTATTAATTTCCCTCAGATTCATACTTTAGGTTTTGACTCCAAACACTGAAACAATCATACACACGAATGTACAGAAAACAAACAGTGGAAGAAAATGAAAAAATTGCCCATGACTTTAAATAAAAAAATATTATTTTGGTGTTTTAGCCGTTGATGAAAAAGATCCATGCAACATTAGCACGTTTCCATTAGCAAAGCACTAACGTACAACAGTTGATATAACTGTCGTCTCACATGCAACACATCTAACACAGAGTATATTCGTATCTTAATATACTCATTACCTAACTGTTACAATCATAGAAATAACATTAATTACTTTCACTACACTTTAAAAAAACAATATACAGTAGGGAGCAAAAAGACAGGCTTACCCATTGTTGACGAACCACGGGAGAAGCCCCAGAATGCACCCTGGACGATGGGGCGGGGCGACACATTAAGCTCCGCCCAGAACCAATTTCATTGGTTCATATTAAAACACAACAGAGCTTATTGGTGAAGATGTTTGCGCATGAGCATTCTTTTATATGTTTTTATGAATGATCTACGCTGTTTTGCTGTACTACAGAAATATTAAGTGCTAACAACATCGATTTTAGTTCGAATCAATTAGCAAATGTGTATTTTTTTTATGACAAATTAGTTAGATTAAGTTCCTATCAAATGCTTGGTGGCAGCATATCCGAGTACTTCGCGCAGAACAGAGCTGTGTAGTATGGTTTTTTTTTATTGAAAAGAACAATAATTACAAACAAATTTACAGACAAAATGGGCATTAACAAACAATATTAATCATTTACAGTTCTCAAAGGGCAGACATAGTTTCAAATTATTATATCTAACAGCAAAAAAATGTTAAAAAAATAAAAATAAAAATAAACCTTTGTAAAAACATTCAGACAAGTTTTTATTTTTTTTGTACTTAATTCGTTGAAAAAATTGGCTACTGTAATAGCTTTTTCATTTGAGAGGGTACCAAGAGATGTGGCAAATGCTTTAAGTTCATTAACAAAGTACGGAAAGGAAGGAGGTGTTTTCAAAAATCTGCATTTGTGAATAAAGTATTTGGCAAGTTCAAAGAGGTTATTGGGGAATAAGGGAATAAATATTATATTGAACCCAGTTTTCATAAATTAATGATTTGTTATGGTGCAAAATAAAACTATTGTTCCAAATACAAGTATTATGTGGACTAAAGTTGTGAGAAAATGCTAATTTCCAATATAGGAGAACCTGCTGATGGAATGCAGATCATTTAAGAGGCAATTTTGACAACTCAAAGTCACATTTAATCAAAAACTCCAAGCCACCTACTTTTCCAAATATTGAAGAAGAGACCGTAAACCATAAGCTGTTTGTATTACAAATAAATGATCTTAACCATTTAGTTTTTAAAACACTATTCATTATCTCCAAGTCAATAACATTTAACCCCCTTCTTCGTAACTATGAACTAAATCATTTTTGTTGATATAGTGATGCTTATTTTTCCAAATAAAGTTAAACATTACAGTGTTACATTCTTTAACTAAATGAGGTGGAATAGCTTGGGAGGAGGCTGGATAAACAAACCTAGAAAGTAATTCCATTTTAGTTTATAAAATTATTCCATAAATTGAGATATCTCTTTGTATCCAAAAATTTAGAATATTGTTTGCTTTTAAAAGATTGTTTGCAAGATTTGTTTGGATGTTTTGATTGCTATCTCTAGTAATAGTTATCCCCAAGTATTTTACAGATTTCTTTATTGGTATATTTCATAAAGAGTCTAATTCACTATTATGAATTGCATTTAAATCATATGTATTTATGTTTAAGTATAGACCTGATGCCTTGGAGAATAGACAAATTAATTGAATTACTTTAACAATTTGATATTGGTCTCTTAAAAAAATTACAGTATCATCAGCTAATTGGCTAATACCAATCTGTCTTCCAAATACATTCAATTTATCAAAGTTGCTGTTTTTATCTATTAAGATAGCAAGCATTTCTACCGCTAAGATGAATAGGAGAGGGGAAATGGGACATCCTTGTCTTATTCCTTATTCCATTAAGTATTACATCTTTGGGACGTCCCAAATGAAAGTGAGATAGAACTATTTATATCTTTATATAAAATTTTTATAAAAATATATAAATTTACTGCCAAAACTGAATTTTTCAAGAGAGTAAAATATGAAATTATGGTCAATTGTATCAAATGCTTTTCTAAAATAAAATAAAAAGAATATATCCGTCATCCTCAATCCATTCATGATAGTGTAAAATATCTAGAATTAATCTGATATTATTATGTATTGATCTGTCTTTTAGGAAACCAGACTGTGATTCACTGATTACCTGGTTTAACTTATTCTTGAGTCTATCTGAAAATATATGAGCTAGAATTGTATAATCACAGTTAAGTAGAGTGATGGGGCGAAGGTTATCTATATGTCTTGCGTCTTTACCTGGTTTAGGGATAAGAGTAATTAAACCTTGTTTCATAGTTGAAGATAGACAATTATCTTGGATACACTCAAAGAAGGCTTTAAACAATAGTTCTCTCAGATCTTCCCTAAAATATTTATAGAATTCACAAGTGAGACCATCGGGGCCTGGATATTTCCCTGAACACAACTTATTTATTGCTTTATCTACTTCCTCTATTTTGATATCAGCCTCACACAAGTCTTTAGTTTCCTGTTCTAACTGTGGTATGCTACGGTGTATATTGTTAAAGAAAATATTACAGTCTGATTCAGAGAAGGATGAGCTATATAAAGAACTATAGAATTGAAAGATCTCCGAGGAAATCATTTTAGGGCTTGTATTTATAACTCCATTCACATAAAGGGAATTTATATAATTTGTTTCATGTCGCTTCTTTTCAAGCCTACACAAATAATTATTACTTTTTTCCCCTTTCTCTATCCATCTTGCTCTAGATCTTACATACGCTCCTTTAGCTTTTTGAATAAATAAATCATCAATTTGGGATTGTAAAAATAGAATTTGTAACTTAGTTTCATTGTCCATTTCACATTTATCACATAAGTAATTCTCTTGTTAGTTCTAACTCTAATTTTGTTCTGGCCTTACTTAAATTTGTACTAAATTGTATAGAAAACTCTCGAATCTTATGCTTTAAATATTCCCATTTACTTATGAATGAGATAAGGTCCTTACACAGTGCCACATTTTTAATTAGGGATTTAATTTGCAAGCAGAAGTCTTTGTTTTAATAAATCTGCATATAATTTCCAATAACCTTTGTAACGTGATTCTCTTTTGCCCGAGTAAAAGGATATAGAGATGCAACCGTGATCCGTTAAAGGTGCTGCGGATATTGATATATCTTCAATAAAATCAATTAGGCTATTTGAGGTTAACCAATAATCAATTCTTGATTCAGAATTACCATTAGGTTTGAACCAGGAAAATTGTCTAAGATTTGGATTCCTAGGCCTCCAAGCATCTACTACATTATGTTTAAAACAAAAGTTAAGAAGGGTAAGATTGGGGTGAGAGGCATCAAATTTAGGTGGAAAGCGATCGATCGCTTCATTCATAACCATATTGAAATCTCCTTCTATGATAATATTATCAGTTGGATATACAAGTTTCAATTCAAACAGAGAATCAGAAATTTCAGAAAGCAATTTGTTGTTTAGAGGAGCATTATTGGAACCATATACATTGAACAAAATAAACAAAGCATCATTAATGTTTAGAACAACTGAAGCCCAGTGTCCATTTGAGTGTCTTTACCTTTACAACTTTGCCAGGTAATTTGTTAAACAGTATTGCCACTCCTGCAGAATGTATAGAAGCATGACTGAAAATTATTTTGTGTCCCCATTGACTCGTCCAGAACTTCACATCATCAGGGTTGGAGTGCGTTTCTTGTAAAAATATATAATGACTGTTTTTATTTTTGCAAAAAAGAAAGAACGCTTTTCTTTTGATAGAGTTACGGAGACCCCTTGCATTTAGAGAAATACATGAAAAAGATGATTTTACTAAAAACATTTAACAGAGACCAACAAAAATAAAATTAATAAATGAGTAAAAGTAAATGTGAAATAAGAAAAGACGAACAGTTAAATGTGTTAAATGTAATTGTGCTCTATAGAACACAAAATAACGTTTCTCTCCAACAGAGCACTATAACGAGGTCTCGCTCAACAGCAAAAACATTGCAAGATATCCCACTTACACCTCGTCAACAAAGAGGGTGAAAATGAACGATTGGTGAAGTCCTCCGTCCTTGACAATCCGGGCCCTCTATGTAGCCATAGGGACCGCGTTAGTATGCTTTCTTCCCTGCAGCTCTAGCTTCACTGATCCTCGGCCATAGTGCAGCGCGGGCTTCTCGGTCTCCCTTGGATAAATCTTCGGAGAACTTTACTCCCCTGTGTTTACAGACATCCGAAGCTTTGATGGAGCGCCAGAACTCGTCTCTGTATTTCCGCATGCAGAACTGAATGATCACCTGCCTTGATTTATCCTTTGTTTTGGGACCAACGCGGTGGACTGTATCCACTATGTCTTCAAGCTTGTGCTGCAGGTGAGGAGCAACTTCCGCTAACAGCGAGATGACTTCTCTTCGAATATCTTCACTTGCTGCTTCCTTCATTCCGATTACTCTGAGGTTCCATCTTCTTTTGTAGCGTTCGAGCTCCGACGTGCGGCTCATCAGATCTGCGTGCGATGTGCTTACAGAGGCGAGTTGTTTGTCGAACAAGTTTATTTTTGTTTTACAGTCCTTTATTTCCGCCGTGTTAAATTCCACCGATCTTGTCAGGTTAACTATCATTAAACTGTTCTCTGTAATCTTGCGCTCAATGCTGCTTAGTTTCCCATCTTGTAGATCAAATCTGGCAACTAAGGTTTCCAGGAGAGCTGTGTTGGAAATCTCGAAGCTCTCGTCACCTTTCTGCTTCTTAGCTGAAGTTTTGGTTGGGGTATTCTGCAAGGAAGAAGGTTCTTTGCGTTTCTCTTTGGGATCGTTGTAATCGATTTCCATGGCGTATTCATGCTCGGTAAGAGCAGGCCTATCCAAAGTTTTTGTGGCCACCACTTTGTGTCCTGGTATAAATATTTTCGGATGATTAGAAGCTTTTTTGCTGACATGGTCCATATACTCACTGATGCGCGATTAATTGGATTATAGAAAGTTAAATATTAAGATAAACTTCAAGGTTTGCTGAAGAGCTGAGAAAACTACATATGCTTAGCCCGCCATCTTGTTGCCTCCCCTCAAGGCGAAACCAACAGTAGATGATCAAAACAAGTAGATGACGTCATCAGTCGTGCGCGCTTCAGTGTAGCGGTTTTCTGAGGTAAACAGTTCAGCTATTTTACATAACTGTAAAATACACTTACACCGTTTGTTTGAGAAGTATTTTAACTGAATCGTATCTGAATTTCTTTCCAATGAAAGGTTAGATTTTTGTGATAAAAAAAAAAAAAAAAAGATCAAAAAGATGAACAATTCAAATTAATGTTCACAGCCTTCTTTGATCATATTTACCAAGGGTGCCTATATTTTTGGCCATGATTGTATATGAATTAGGTGTTTATTAATTACAAATAATAAAGTTCTTAAAGGGAGATTGACCCAAAAATGAAAATTGTCATAATTTACTCAACATCATGTCATTCCAAGCCTGTATGAATTTATTTCTTCTGTGGACCATAATTTGAGAAATTCAAGAAATGTTTGTCCATACAGTAGAAATCAAAGGTAACCAAAATGGTTTAGTAACATTCTAAAAAATCTTCTTTTGTGTTTAACAGAAGAAAGTAAGTTATACAGGTTTGGAATGAGATGAAATGATCACCGAATTTATTAGCAGTAACTAGTTTCCAGCAGTTTAGCTCAAAATCAATGCTTTTCAAGTGCTTTACCAGTAGACACCATTATAGTTTCCATTAAAACAAGACAATTCCCATTATAACCATTAAATCAAATTTTATTGTGTTTTGGGCAGGGTTCTATTGTTTTTTTCAGCAGCACAGCTAACAGTCTGATGAACTCTATATGGATAGGAAACTACAATACAGGATGCATTTCAGTGAATATACAGTAAATATACATAGATTATTACAGTGCAGTGTGGATGAACAGGTGTTTATCAGAGATCAGTGATAGGCAGCTGAGGCAGGAGGAGCTGTTAGCTTGTGTCCAGGGGGCAGCAGGTGATGGAGGCAGGTGAAGTGGGACACGGGTGAAGAGGTGAGCTGATGCTCCAAACAGTTGATCCATACAGAATGCACAGACATGGAATGATATAAAGCTGGAGGATGTGGATTATATTTTAGATTGTGATAGATTAGATACATTTTAAAATGTATACAGTCTCCTGAAATAATAAAACTGATCATATAAAACACAAAATGTGAAATTTGGTCCAATTCGTTTATGCCATTTTGTACAGGTGCATCTCAATAGATTAGAATGTCGTGAAAAAGTTTCTTAATTTTATAAAAAATGTCTTATAACATATATATTTTAGATTGATTGCATGTAAAGTAAAACATTTAAAAAAATGTTGTTTTAATTTTGATGATTAGAGCTTACAGAACATGAAAGTAAAAAATTAGTATCTCAAAATATATTAGAATATTTACATTTGAGTTTCAATAAATGACCATCCTACAGTATACATTCTGGGTATCTCTTGTTCTTTGAAACCACAATAATGGGAAAGACTGCTGACTTGGCAATGATCCAGAAGACGATTATTGACACCCTCCACAAAGAGGGTAAGTCACAGAGGGTCATTACTGAAAGGTGTGGCTCTTCACAGAGTGCTGTATCAAAGCATATTAAATGCAAAGTTGACTGGAAGGAAGAATTTGGGTAGGAAAAGGTGCACAAGCAACAGGGATGACTGCAAGCTTGAGAATACTGTAACCCGCTCCACCAAGTACTGCAGACACGATGGGTTCTGAATATGGACCAGTTTTCAGAATTTCAGGTTCGCCTACGTAGAATAAGGAGCTCAACAACAACAATGAATCACTCAGACACGGTAGGATGTTCAACTCTGTGTTATTCGTCAAAAGCAAATGTTTGACCAGGCAATTAAAATGCACCAAATCAGAGGAATGAGGAAAATTATAGATACATTATAGGTACAAAAATACAATAGGTAACTTTCTCAAAGAAAAGAAAAAAAAATATTTCAGTGAAAGTTTTGACAATAACTTCCTTTTTTTTATAGATATCAAGGACTTCAAATTAAAACTCAGAAAACTCAAATGGGAATTACTCCTTTTTAGGTATCACTAACTTATTTTGATTTACTCGGGGGGGATGAAATAAAAATGGAGATTATATCCTTTCAGTCTTCCAAAATAATATATAAAAAATTATACCTGTATCAATAACTCCGTGTGCTCACCTTTTTGAGTGAAAGCTTGATTCCAGAAAACTATGAAACTTCACCCTTATTTGACACCCTATTTGAATTGTAAGGAATCAATTTCCATTTCTTGTCTCAATTTTGTAAAATAAAAAAATAAAACAATTGTACTTGATCAAATTAGAAAATAAAACATTTAGGAAGAAAACCCAAATTAACTTGAATAAACTCACATACAAATGCAAAGCTCAAATTTCCTGTGATTCACTTGGTTCATTCACAACTTGTGATGGTTGCTGAATTCAGTTGAGAATGAAATTGTTCGTCACTCAATCTCTCCAATTAGATCCTTCCATAAGAGAACTGTGAAATGCTCTGTTTGTGCTACTAATTCACTTTCCTACCGTCCAGTTCAGCAACAACAATGTCGATGTCACTCAATAGCACTTGTTGAGAACTCCTTGTGGCTCGCCAGTCCTCACTCCCTCCGCGAACACGAGAGTTTGGACAAAATCCGGGAATTGAGAAACTCCGTTCCGTGAAGCATCGATCTCCGTATAGCGTCAATGCTGAGCTTGCAGCACACACTCGACAGGGCAACGATGAAACCGAATCAGAAGTAGAAAAAAAACAAACAAAAAAAACCTGACCAAGACCACAGATGAGATTGACCGTTTTAATCCCTTGTAACTCCAAACGAACTCAGTTTCCACTCTGTCCTTCACTCATAAACTTCCTGAAATTAGTTTTTAATCGAAAACGTCTTTTGCTTCTGTATGAAACACTTAATTATTGGTTAACACACCATATGTGTTAAACGAGGCCTCTTCTCTGCAATCACGTTAATACCAAAACCGACTTAAGTCACTTTTTACATCAAAATTTGCTTCTAATCTCGATATCACGTATCTGGCGAGTATCACTCAGATTTTTTATCCAATATTTCTACAAATTCTCACATTTTAATCGGAGAGACCTGAAACGCATCCGCTCACTTCTGTTCCGATGACGACAAGAGAAAACCGCGTGGGAATTCCAGGAAGGAGAAAGAAAAAATTGCCCTATCCAATATTCTCACTAGTGATTGGTCAATTCTTCAATATACAAAATACTCTTATCGGTCGTTTCAGAGCTCATGAAAATAACTACTCCCAGCTCAGTTGAGTGTTGGTAACCTGGGTTACACCCTCCCCCTCTGATCATATGCACGTCCTCGGGACGTGGTCAATAGTGACAAGGGGTCACCCGGTACAATAACACATTTATTCCAAAATAAACCAGAATTGTCCTCAGACTGAGCAAAAGCAGTACTTAGCCCTTGCAACAATGACTGAACCACAGAAATCAAGGGATTCCCTAAATGAGGATAGTGAAATTTCTTTGGGGGTTTAATCTGCCTTGCAGAGCGTCTTACACCCTCACTTTGCGGGTTGCCTTCTTCTAGCATCCCTTCACTTGAACCAACATCAGGCATCATCTCAGGTGCAGGATTATTCCCCTCATCCTGAACAACCCTTAGTCCTTCAATGGGATTCACAACTACATTCTCCAGTGTCTCAGGAGACCTGTTAACTAATTCGTAGGCATCACAACCAACCTCCCCAGAGACTATTTCGGTGTAGTCGGCTCCACATTTTACAGGATCACCCTCTACATTCTCGGATTCCACTCCATCCATCACAGTTAAGTTCTCACTCATTTCATCACATATTGGTCTATTTGCCTCACTAATTTCATGCTGGTTCTTTTCCAGGGGATCAACGATTGGTTGGCTAGAACCTGCTGCGTCAAGATCAACCGGATCTGCGACTGGGGGACCCTCCAAATGACAGGAAGAATTTTCAGGTGGGATGTAACGAGAAACGAACTCTACTGATTCTCGAGGTACAAAACAGCAAAAAGATTCACTGTCTGAGTCATCTTCTTCATTTAAATTTTCTGTCTCGTCAGCTTTTTGTGCACCAGAGAGAGGTTTTGTTAGACGCTTTGGACGCACACTGGGTAAGGTAGTCTCTTCTAACTCAACACTAGGTAAAAACCCGCAAGGTAAGAGCAGGTCTCGGTGCAGAGTGCGGATGGGACCATCTTTCCCTTCAGGACAGACGGTATACACTGGGACATTTTGTGCTTTCTTTAAGACAACGTACACATTTGGTTCCCACTTATCTGACAGTTTTTGTTTCCCCCTCAATCGAACATTTCTTACCAACACTCTGTCACCTACTTCTAAAACCGAAGCCACCACATTTCTGTCGAACCTCTTTTTGTTCTGTTTGGCCACTTTCCTGCTATTTTCCAAAGCTAACTTGTAACTTTCTTCCAGCCTACTCTTTAGAGAGGTTACATACTTTGAGTGGGAGTGGCACGGTTCATCATTCAAAAGACCAAAAGCAATGTCCAGTGGCAACCGGGGCTGTCTGCCAAACATCAGTTCATATGGTGAATAGCCTGTGACATCGTTTCTGGTGCAATTGTACACGTGCACCAGCGGCTTGACATACTCTTTCCAATGAGCTTTCGCTTTGTTTTCTAGAGTACCCAGCATCTGCAATAGAGTTCTGTTAAATCGCTCTACTGGGTTTCCCCTGAGGTGGTAGGGCGTTGTTCTAACTTTACGAATACCAGCAATCCTACACAATTCCCGGATGGTGTTGGACTCGAAATCTGGCCCTTGATCGCTGTGTAGCTTCTCTGGGAAGCCGTAATGCACTAAAAAATGGTCCCAGAGACACCTATCAACCGTTTGAGCCTTCTGATTTTGAGTCGGAATTGCGACTGCGTACTTCGTAAAGTGGTCAGTAATGACCAGAATGTCTTTAGTGTTGCTGCTGTCAGGTTCTACTGACAAGAAGTCTATACAGACTAGCTCCAATGGCCTGCTAGTCCGTATATTTATTAACGGAGCAGCCTTCTGGACCGCAGACTTCCTCCTGACACAGCGCTCACAAGTTCGGATCTTTCTTTCTACAGCATTGGCCATTCGCGGCCAATAGAACCGTGAACGAATAAGATCTAGAGTCCTCTCTATGCCCAAGTGGCCCATATCATCATGCAAACAAGTAAGCACCATCTCTCTGAGACTTTTGGGCAACACTAACTGTCACTTAACTCTTTCTTGATCCACACGCTTACGATACAATACTCCATTTGCCATCTCAAACTTGTTCCATTCCTTAAGCCACAAAACCATGTTTAGTGGCTTACCCTTCACGCTAAGCGGCTTCTCACTGGACTCTAGATAGCCAATGACCTCATTTATCTCAGGGTCTTCCCTCTGTTTACACCTTAAATCATCTTCTGACAACCTAGGGATAGAAGGTAGACCATGATCACACTCATCCATGAACGCCTGAGGTAACACATCCGCAGTCACACCTAAGGACTCGACCAAGTCAACAGGTCAAGGCTGATCAATCTGATGCCTCTCACAGATGGCTTTCACCACTTCTGGAAGCATAACCTGCTGGCCTGGTTCAGCCTCCAGATGATTTAACGTGAACTGCTTAATGCGCTCCTGTTCCTTCTGAGACTCAAGGTCATCTGTGAGTTGTCCGTTGGGACGTCGAGACAACCCGTCTGCGTCCTGATTCTGGGCACCTGCCCGGTACTGAATCTTAAAGTTGAAGGTGGATAGACTGGACAGCCACCGATAGCTTGTGGCATCGAGTTTTGCTGAAGTTAGGACGTATGTTAAGGGATTACTGTCGGTCACGACTGTGAATTCGCTCCCATACAACTAATCGCTAAACTTAACGGTCACTGCCCATTTCAGTGCTAAAAATTCCAACTTATGAGCTGGATACTTAGCCTCACTACGGGTCAAACCACGACTGGCATATGCAATGACCCTTAGCTGCCCCTCCTGCTCTTGATACAAAGCAGCACCGAGCCCGGTGGTGCTGGCATCTGTATGCAACCGGTAGGGCAGCTTTGGATCAGCATAGCCAAGAATTGGAGCAGCTGTCAGTTTGTCGATGATGGCTATGAATGCTAGTTGGCATTCCACGGTCCATCTATCCCCAAATGGCTCTTTTGGGTTAAAGTAAGGCCGATTTACTTCCGCACATTTAGTTTTCTTCCTAACAGGAGGATACCCTGCCGTGAGATCATTCAAGGGTCTGACAATTTTGGAAAAGTCCTGTACAAATCTCCGGTAATACCCGGCAAATCCTAAAAAGGATTTCAACTCTTTAAGATTTTCTGGTCTCGGCCAGGCTTTTACAGCTTCTATTTTGCTCGGATCAGTACTCACACCATGTTCAGACACGACATGACCCAGATACCTTACGGACGTCTGAAAAAACGTACACTTGTCAGGAGAAAGTTTTAAACCATACTCTTTCAAACGGTTGAGGACTTGTATTAGACGGTGCTCATGCTCCCCAAGGGTTTCTGAGAATACAATTAGATCATCGATAAAGACCAGTACCTCAGTCCGGTTCAAGCTCCCCATACAGCGCTCCATTAAGCGCTGAAAAGTACTGGGTGCATTTGTTATCCCCTGGGGCATTCTATTGAACTCCCAGAACCCAAGAGGACACACAAAAGCAGTCTTTGCCTTATCCTGCTCATCCATTTCAATCTGATAGTAACCTGATTTCAGGTCGAGAACAGAAAACCATTTGGAGCCCGTAAGCACTGAAAATGCCTCTTCAAGATTTGGAAGGGCATAGGCATCCTTAATGGTTTGCGCGTTCAACTTTCTGAAATCAATACAAAGACGGACTGAATTATCTTTTTTTCTCACTACAACAATGGGAGAAGCGAATGGAGATTCAGACTCCCTAATTACACCAGCACCCAACAACTCCTGCAAGTGTTTCCTAACTGCACTAACATCTTGAGGATGAATTGGTCTGGGTCTATGTTTGAAAGGAGTCTCATCGCTGAGCTTAATGCGATGCTTCACCTTGTCAGTATGGCTAAAGTCCATATCCATATTCGCATTGAACTCAACAAGGCAGATATACGACTTTTCCATTCTGTCGGCAAAGGTGAATGACTGAAATCAATGTTTATATGTGGCTTTGACGATTCTGCCAGGACTTGCGATGTGTCACCCTTCTGAGGGACTTCCATAAACTGTTGGACAGAGTACATCTCAGCTAGTACTGTTTTAGGAGAGATCACAATCTCAGCATATGTCTCATTCTTTAACAGCACAGGCACATGAAAGACCCGTTTGTTGGGCAGGGTGTGCAGACCACTTGTGACAACTAAACCAACTGGTAAGTTGGACAGTTCAGAACACCCGATGAGAGCAACATTCGCTGGAAAGCAGCTAGTCAGGTAAACCACTCCATCAACCACTGCTGTACCACCCGCAGGCACCGTTTCAGCACTGTCACTCCCCAGGGTCACGCGTCCCAAGGTCTCTACACACTTTTGCTTGTGCCTGGCACTCAGAATCTTAAGCACAGCACGATACCCACTATAAGTTGGGTTAGGCTCAACATCACCCTCAACATGAATGTCATACAGAGTGTCAAGGGAGTTAGTTCCGATTAATATTTGCTGCACTCCTACTAGGTCAGGGACTACCAAGGCTAAGGTGTCAATTTCAGCTTCTACACCCAAAAATTCCTTAGGGAAGGTTAAAGTTAGCTCCACATACCCTAAATAGGGAACAGACTGCCCATTAGCCCCTTCTACTTCTAACAGAGCTTTCAACGGCATCACTGGATGGTCTGCCAGATGGGCTTTGTGGAAAGATGAAGGAATTGTGGTCACTTGGGACCCAGTATCCAACAAACAATTAACCTTCATCCCCTCAATGCACACCTGAGCAGTACATTTTGTTCCAAATAAACCTTTTGGTAACCTCCCTGTCATGGTACCCCTGGAATAGCAGCCAAAAGTTTTCAGGTCTTGTTTAGGGCACTGAGACTCGGCCCCGTTCTCCACATGCCCTACTGCAGAGACGGCTTGGAGTTTTCCTGCTGCGGTATCATTTGGTTCTGCAAGTCCCATTGGGCTTGCTTTTCCCTCAACAAACTGCGTTTTCTGGCCACTTTGGAGGGGTCTGGACCATTTTCACAGTGGACAGCAATGTGTCCTTCCTCACCGCAGCGAAAACAATACCCAGGACGAGGTCGAGATGCCCCCACCAACTTCATCGGAGAATGTTCGAATTCCTTTGACTCAACTTGTCTGAACTGTGAATTTTCCAAATTTCCACGAGACCCCACCGCTCTGTGTATTTGGATTTTCTGCGCTTCCATTTTGACCATTTGCGCTTTTAACTCGGCTACCTGTATCTTTAACTCTGCAAGTTCAGATGCATTTGAGTCGGAGTGTGGCAATTTCTTAGGCACAACTGACTCCATAGCCTGTATTGGCGCTCTCATCTCATTCACTTCTGTTTTTAAAGCCGAATATTCTCCAGCTTCCTTGCGATCAGCCTGCCCCCTCCTATAAACTGAATTTTTCAGAGGAGCCATCTGCATGTGAATGCCTGCCATCACCTTTTCTGACAGATTCACTTCACTAGTCGCTGCACCTCCTACCCCAGCAACAAGAGTGGACATCTGATGTGCAGTAGCTTTTGGCTTAACAGAGTGGGAACTCAATTTGTTCACTCCCAAATGGCTACGCATACGCTCTTCCTTGGAAGCCTGCTTATCTTCCTCAGCCCTAACAGACACTACTAACTCAGCAAACGAAGGTGGGTTGGTCTTTCTTTCTTCAACACTCGACCTCCAAGTATCGTAATCAGGTTTATTAGGGGGTCTGGGGATTTTTCCCGAGAATGATCGCAGACGCATAGGGACATACTGAGTTGATACAGCATCAGTAGTCCGCACAACATGCTCGACCACTACTCGCTGCACGCTAGGGGGACTTAGCACATCCATGGGTAACGCAGCCGACATGGGCACTGTATTTGCCCCAGCGGTCTTGGTCAGGTTTGGCTCCTTGCTCTGTTGAACACTCGGAAAGGACACTTGATCTGAAGATGGAGAAGCAAGTGCCTCCTCACCTTCTCCTGTGATTGCGAAAATTGGGGAGTTTGAGACTCAGCTGCAACAGGACTGTCACTAGACATGGGTGACAAATCAATTAGAGAGCTAGCAGCATTAAGCTTCCTCAGCTCCTCTTGAATCACAAGCTGAAAAGGTTTTCCACTAACTCTAGAAATTTCTTGTAATTCTTCCAAATAGTCTCTAGTGACGTCATCACCAGTCGCCTGTGTGTAAACACTGCTCAGGGCACGCGCGTTAAAAATAACATCCGCATGAGAAGTACTAACGAATTCCAATATTCTCACTAGTGATTGGTCAATTCTTCAATATACAAAATACTCTTATTGGTCGTTTCAGAGCTCATGAAAATAACTACTCCCAGCTCAGTTGAGTGTTGGTAACCTGGGTTACAATACAGTCAAGCAAAGCTGATTCAAACACTTGGTTTATAAGAGGTACACCACGTTCAGACGTCTTTAGGAAAAGGGCTACCAAGCCACTTTTGAACCAGAAAGAGCATCAGAAACATCTTACCTGGGCTGTTGAGAAAAACAACTTGACGGTTACTCAGTGGTCCAAAGTCCTCTTTTCAGATGAAAGTAATTTTGCATTTAATTTGGAATTCAAGGTCCCAGAGTCTGGAGGAAGAGTGGAGAGGCACAGAACACATGTTGCATGAGGCACATGTTGCTTGAAGTCCAGTGTGAAGTTTCCACAGTCAGTGATGATTTGGGCTGCCATGTCATCTGCTGGTGTTGGTCCTCTGTGTTTTCTGAAGTCCACAGTCAACGCAGCCATCTACCAGGACATTTTAGTGCACTTCATGCTTGCTTCCTCTGACAAGCTTTATGGCAGTGGTCTCAAACTCAATTCCTGGATTGAGTTTCACTAAAAAATTCACTCATTTTTTAAAATCTTTTTATTGGTCTTATGAAGTATTCTAATTTGTTGAGAATTTGTGGGGTTTTGTTAAATGTGAGCCAAAATCATCACAATTAAAATAACAAAAGATTTAACTACTTCAGTCTGTGTGCGTTGAATTTATTTAATACATGAGTTTCACAATTTGAGTTGAATTACTGAAATAAATTAACTTTTCCACGACATACTAATTTATTGAGATGAACCTGTATGTCTAAGACCCGTTTATAATGGCTTATAATATATAATGCTTGAATGTAAGAAACCAACATAGATGATCAAAAACGTGCCAAATTCTGTTTAAAACTACAAAATACCATAAAACAACATATCAAACAAAAATAATGTTAAAACAGTTACTGACATAGACAAACAGGTGGCCAGGTGTGAGGTGAAATTTAGTTTATTAGGCATTTAAAAGCTTTAACAATAAATGTAATTATGGAAAGCCCCAAAAGCAATCATAATATTTCACGTAACTAAAATTCTGAAATGATTAAATCATGGCGGAGGAAAAATCAGCAGAAAACAAACGCGGACAATAAAAGTTTAATACTTGAAGCAAATATAAAGTAAAAGACAGATCTCTCTCTTTATTGAGTAACAAGATAGGAAAACATCTCAAGTGAATAAAAGTGAAGATGGATCAGATGCAAACCTACATGACAGAATATCTTACATCTGCATTTTGTTCACTGAACAAAATTATAAACGCAACACTTTTGTTTTTGCCCCCCTTTTTCATGAGCTGAACTCTAAGATCTAAAGATCTAAGACTTTAACTATGAACACAAAAGGCCTATTTCTCTATAATATTGTTCACAAATCTGTCTAAATTTGTGTTAGTGAGCACTTCTCCTTTGCCGAGATAATCCATCCACCTCACAGGTATAGCATATCAAGATGCTGATTAGACAGCATGATTATTAATTTTGTTCAGTATAAAATACACCCTAAGCAGAATAATAGCCAATTGTTTTTTTAAAAACAACAGTGAAGATGAAATTAAAAACAAATTAGCCTCTTTTTCAACTTAATGAACATGACCATTTTGAACCTGTAAAAAGCTTCTACAAATATGCATAAGAACATAAAATGAAACTCATGATAAAGCATAATAATATAATTAATATTATAAATTAATATAAAAAATTATTTTATACAAGAATAAAACTTTAGATATTGTTCTTAGGGGAGGAACTCTATTATTGAGTTGGTCTGAATCTTACAGATGAAGCCACTGGTCTTGAAGATAAACTTAATTCACTTTGACAAATTTAGATGATGTTTCTTATGACAGATTAATATGGAAGAGATGCGGTGTAGCACCTGAAAGCACTGAACCTGAAGATAAACTACTTAATGTGATTGTTTATTTTATGTTTCTTTAGAGAAGATGAATGACTGAAACTCTTCCCGCATGCAGTGCAGTGATAAGGTTTCTCTCCAGTGTGGATCCTCTCGTGTGATTTCAGGGCTTCTGACCGACTGAATCTCTTGTCACAGTGTGAACACTTGTAAGGTTTCTCTCCAGTGTGGATCCTCTCGTGTGATTTCAGATGTCCTGACTGACTGAATCTCTTGTTGCAGTGTGAACACTTGTAAGGTTTCTCTCCAGTGTGAATCCTCTGGTGCTGTTTCAAATCTCCATCTTTAATAAAAGTCTTCTCACACTCAAAGCACATATATTCTCTCACACCAGTGTGTATCTTCTGATGTACTTTTAAACTGTACAGTAGTGAAAAACTCTTTCCACATAAAGAACATGAATGTGGTTTCTCCTTCAAATGAACTTTCAGGTGATTCCTCAGGCCTGAAGCCCTCACAAATGTTTTTCCACATTGATCACATTCATGCGGTTTCTCTCCAGAGTGGATCTTCATGTGACTCTGAAGGGTTGATGATTGCGTGAAACTCTTTTCACACTGATCACATGTGAATGGTTTCTCTCCAGTGTGGATGATCATGTGTCTCTGAAGGTTTGATGAGTCTGTGAAACTCGTCCCGCACTGATCACATGTGAACGGGTTCTCTCCAGTGTGGATGATCATGTGTCTCTTTAGACTCTGTTTGTTTGTCAAACTCTTTCCACACTGATCACATGTGAATGGTTTCTCTCCAGTGTGAATGTTCATGTGTCTCTTGAGATTCTGTTTGAATGTGAAACTCTTTCCACACTGAGTGCAGGTGAAACTTTTCTTGTCTCTTCTTTTCAGTAAAGAAATACTTTCAGGCTGTGAGTGAGTTGTTTCTCCAGTTTTGACGTGATGTTTTTTCTCCTCAATTAGGTCTGAAATTAAAGTTAAAAAATATAAAAAATGTATTAAATCATGTAAAGTGAAAGCAGACAACAGCTAAACCAAATTATGATCATTTCTAAACATTTTTACAAAATAAGTTACAATTATCTATATTAGAAAATACAGTTACATCCAGAATTTCTGTAGTAAGAACTATTTTAACTACTTAATATTCAATCATTTCTAATCTATAATTTTTCCTAATAAAATGTTATGATTGTTTTTATACTACAATTAATTATTTAAATTTTATGCACAGAATAAGGTAGAAAATATACTTTATAGTTTCTGTACTGTAATAATTGATATGTCAATTATCACTGCATCATTCATAAATTGTATTTATTTCTTGTGTTTATTGTCTTAATGTTTCATCAGTTAATTCGGCTTTTTATTCAGCTCAGCTGCAGATATATCAGGTAATGTCGTCGGTATGACCGCGAGTCATTGAAAAACTACAGAAAAGTCGCTTTGGATAAAAGCGTCTGCTAAATGCATAAATGTAAATGTATAACCTGCATTCATGTTTCTGTCACTATAGCAAATTCCTCGTATGTGTAAACAAACCTGACAATAAAGCTTATTCTCATTCTCTCTATTTATAGTAAAATATCTGAATACAAATTCACACATGTATTTCTGTTTGTCTGTTAGATTTTTGCATTTAATATTTACAAATACTACAATTTTAAGAATAAAATCAAAATAATAAACAGAAGTACAGTTATGTAACCAAGAAATAAATCAGTGTTTCCATAATTCCTTCCATTAGAGTTTAAAGTTTTGTTCATTGGTTTTTACTTTTGTTTTGGTTTACATTAAACAGTTTAACACAGACTAATGAAATAAATGCTGTTAGGACATCTGTATCTTGTAGATATCACAATAGTGACTGCATAGTTTAAGTCTGATGATAAGAATTAAATTAACTTTAACTGGCAATTTACAGGAGATCTGCATAATGAATGAGGTGAAAACAGGATCTATTATCATGAAATAAAGAGTATTTTCAGCAGCTGATAATATTGATGAGTCTCAGACTATAAACACTCATTAAACAAGATATTCAGGATCAGCAGCAGATCATCTCCCTTTATTATAATTATAATATTTATAATGCTTTCCATTAGAAATACAGCTCTATTGAAAAAAACATACTTCTCATGATATCTTTACAGTTCCTGTTTGCAGTCTTATTCAAATATAAAAACGTAAAGTAACTAAACTTTTTTTTTTACAAACATTAATGTAAAAAAAGAAAAAGCGCTAAATAACATTAAAATCTCATCAGCAAATCTTGAGATTGCTTTCTATTCATTTCCCACAGATTCATACTTTAGCTTTTGACTCCAAACACTGAAACAATCATAGACATGAATGTACAGAAAACAAACACAGGAGAAAAATGAAAAAAAAAATCGCCCATGAATTTAAATAAAAAAAAAATGGTTATTTTGGTGTTTTAGCCGTTGGTGGGAATAAAAATCGATGCAGCTTGTGGAAGAACATTAACACGTTTCATTAACAAAGCACTAACGTTTCTGTAATTGATCAAACTGTCGTCACACGTGCAGCACATCTAACACACGGTATATTTTTATCTTACTCATTACCAAACAGTTACAATCATAGAAATGACATTAATTTAATAACCAATATACGGGAGAAAAAAGACGGCTTACCCATTGTAGCTTCGCTCGTTTTCTGATGAACAACTGCTTCTTCTTCTCGTGTTATTGGCGGTTGGCAACCCAACTAAAATGGTGCATTCCCGCCACCTACTGGATAGGAGTGTGGAGCGCATAATGTTTAGGAAGTTGGATAACAATAATACAATTACCTCTGGAAGGGGGGACATGGATAAAATAAAAAACATTAAATAAAATAAAAATTAATAACAACAAACATACATAAATAATACATCCATTTTAAATAAATAACAAATATAACACAAATATAACGAAATACTACTACAATCTCTTAAATTCTATTTATCAATCTTGTTTCTTTTAAGAAAAAAAAATATTCATGGGATATTCTTGATTGCTTTGGGCCATTTCCTAATATAACCTGAGGTGTCAAATTATTTATTCCCAAGGATCTTAACGCTTGATTTAATAGAAATCTTTCTCTTTCATATGCATCTCACAGACTATAAGAACGTGTTCTATTGATTCAGCATGACCACATTTATCACACTTTCCAGTTTCATGTTTCCCCATTCTATGTAGGCACTGATTTAGCAAACAATGTCCAATACGCATCCTTGACATTAAAACGACATCTTTTCTATTGCGATACTTTCTTCATTCTCTACCTACTTTCTCTTGAATGTGATATGTGTCTACCTTTTCTTCCACTATCCCACTCCTTCTGCCATTTCTTTTTTATTTCATTTGCAATTAACCCTTTTACTTCTGTTTTACTCATTGACACTTTAATGTCAATTTGTGCTTGTTTCAAAGCCAGTTTAGCCAGATGGTCGGCCACCTCATTTCCATCCACACCCATGTGTGATGGTACCCACATGAAGTTTACTATTAGTCCTGATTGACTTATTCTAAATAAACCCTGCATCACTTCAAATATCATATCTTGTCTTGCTGTTGCATTTCCACTTCATAAGCTATTTAAAACTGAAAGGGAGTCTGTGCAAATTACTGATCTTATTGGTTGTACCTCTTCTATCCACAGAAGAGCTATGAATATTGCTATAATCTCTGTAGTAAAAACAGATATCTGATCTGAAATACTTTTTGAAATTTTTACTTTGAATTGGGGTATATAAACTGCTGCTGCTGTGAATCCAGATTCAGGATCTTTTGAGCCATCCGTGTATATTTTTACTGTGCTATAATATGTTTGCTCAATATATTGCTGCACTTCTATGTGTGTTAATATACTTCTTTCCTTGTTATGTTTTCCTTCGTAAGGTTGAGTGTCAACTACAGGCATAGGAAAAAGCCAAGGGGGAATTGCTAAAGTTGCCACAGAAGGGGCTATTTTGATGTGACTTAATCCCATACTTTGGGCCTCCTCATTGGCAGTCCATCCAAAGCTTGATAGATTTTTATACTCATATTCCCAACAATTCTTCAGAACTTTCTTAATTGGATGACTATCTGAGTGACCTTTTATATTAATCCAGTATCTCATCTTTAACTTGAGCCTTCTAAATTCAAGAGGCATTTCACCCATTTCTACTTGTACTGCTGTGATTGGAGATGATCTTATTGCTCCACAACATATTCGAAGTGCTTGTGATTGAATTGCCTCAACCTTTAAAAGTTGAGATTTCGATGCAGAACTATACACCATACAACCATAATCAATAGCCGCTCTTATCAGTGCACCGTATACTCTTTTAAAAGACTGACGACATGCTCCCCATTCAACTCCTGCCAAACACCTCATTAAATGTATTGCTTTTTGCAACCATTTTCTGGATATGAATTCTAAAATTCAGTTTAGTATCCATCCACATTCCCAGAAATCTAATAACTGACACTTGCTCTAATTGTTTTCCATACATTTTAATATTTATAACTGGATTTGTTTTTCTTTTTGTAAAACATTCTGATGAACTATTTCTTCTTCTTCGATTTTATGGCTGGTAGCACCAACATTAAGGTGCATTATCGCCACCTACTGTATTGGAGTGTGGACCAGAGTTTATCCATTCCATAAAAACAGCTCTGTTCTCTTGAGATAAAGGAATAAACTCTATAATCCACGTGTAACTATATTTTAATCTTTAATTCATCCACTCCCATCTTTCTAAGTTCATTTTTCATTATTTCTCGTTCATTAGTATACTTTTGACAAACACATATAACATGTTCTACTGATTCCTCTTCTCCACAGTGCTCACATAATCCTGTTGGATGTTTCTGATGAACTATGGTGTGCATGCAGGGACAAAATACCAAACGTCTGCAATATTTACACCACACTCAAACACCATTTAATGTCATTTGCAGTCTAATTTCATGGAATTCAACATTGTGAATTATTATAATCTTTATTATCTTTTTGATTCGGTTACATCAACAGACTAAAGCAAATGACACGATCATTGAGACATTTACAACTATCACAACATCATTTATTAATTAATCTGTGATGAACCATGCTTCATACAAAACACAGAACTAGAACATATCAAACTAATTAAGGTAAACTCAATTCATTGGTTCTTTTACTTTTAAAATTAAAATTATTACATTGTTTATATTTGTTGTCTTTTAATTGTGTTTGTTTTTTCTATATTTCTGTATATTTATGGGAGATAAGAGAAATAAAAAGAAACAAAAACTCTTAAATCCTTTGAATTAAACCAGTGTTTTCCAAGAACTTAAATAAAGCAGCTCTGATATGGCCTCACTTTAATAATTATTTAATAATAATAATGTCATACTCTAATTTGTCCTATAACTGTTATCTATCCTCCACATACCCCCCACAATGCATGATGACATAATAAAGTTAATAAAGTGGGAGGTTTATCTTATCTAATTTACAAAATATTTAAACTAATTACGGTTTATTTTGTATTTACTTGTTCATAAACTGACAGTAATAAAGAAAAGCCCATGGACAGTATACCACAGGGCAAAAAACATAATGATAATATCTGCAGAAACGTAATGAACGCTATTAAAAACAGTAGCATTTAATGAAATATGCAGATCTGTAGAACAAGGTTATGAAATTAAATGTATAAACACCAGCCACGAAGAGGGCTATTTCATTCAGTATAGTAGTAAAACTTTCATCATGATAAAACCATTAATCATCTATACATTAGCAATGGTTATTGACAAAAACTATACGAGTAATATTTAGTTTATTTCATGTATTTATACAGGGACAATGCACAACATAAGTGTTGTATCAGAGTTAGCTATTACATTTACATTTATGCATTTAGCGGAATTTGGTGCTGTTTTGATCAGCTACCGTTGGTTTCGCCTCGCGGTGATGACGTCATAATTCGCGCGCTTCAGTGGAGTTTCTGAGGTGAGCAGTTCACGCTATTTCACATAATTGTAAAATACACGTTACATAGTTTGTTTAATCACCAATTAATAGTTTTTTATCGGACTCAGTGCTGTTTGTGTGCCTGCTAACATGTATAGCTATCTAAAGAAGGCTTTGTGGTCTCTCTTCATACAAAACGATAAGAGAGAACTGTTTTGTTGTTGTGAATGTAACATTAGTTATTAGAAAATACAATTATATTTATATTCAATCAGACAAATACATAAATAAAGATGTCAGTGTCTTTATATTAGCCTATTATTTTTTCTGTATCACTTGAGAAGTAATTGTCACATTAGAACGATTTCCCAGGATTTCATCATTTATTGTGAGTCAAACAATCAGTTTCTATCAGCAAACAAAGAGAGATGATCTGCTGCTGATCCTGAATGGTTTGTTTAATGAGTGTTTATAGTCTGATTATCATCGATATTATCAGAATATTGCTGAAAATCCTTTTTATTTCATGTCAATAGATCCTTTTTTCACCTCATTCATTATGCTGATGACTTCAGATCTGTTAATTTCCACATTAAGCTCGTTTTATTGCTATTAACAGACTTAAGTCAACAATACGATCAGTTATTTTGGCATTACAAGATATAACTAAGTATCATAATTGCATTTATTTAATGAATCTGTGATAAACCTTGCTTCATATAAAACACAAAATAAATATAATTTGTGAATTAGTATAGAACACTTTGATAGATAGGTATATTATAATTAAGTTGTAACTAAGTATACTGTTTTAATCAGGAATGGGTTTATTGATTTGTATTAATTTCCGTCTACAAGTGAAGACGAGCATCAGAGCATCAGTTTGAAGTGAAATCTGCACAGACAGAGTTTATTGAAGGACAGAGAGAACATGAGAGATCCAGAACCCTGCAGAATGAAACACACTGAAGAACAAACAGGTTCCGTGTCATGTATTTTATTGCAAAGCATGTGCATAACGGCTCCCTGACAGAACAGTCGGGCTGTCGATGAGCAGGGCCGGCGCGTGCATTTAGGCGAACTAGGCAGTCGCCTGGGCCGCAACTCAGTCAGAGCAAAAGGACAGATGTTTTTAGTTTATCTTTTGGGCATTCTTTATCACCCCTTAGTTGTTCCAAATCGAAATTAATTTTGCTTCATAGTAATGCTGCTCCCGCGGCACCCCCCAACTGAGCGTCATCAATAGGCTGCTCTACATGCAAAACATTATAATGTACATTCATAAATGTCATCAAAACGAATAAAACTATTCAGACATGAATTCCTTTTACTGCTGGTGATGTCTTATGGGTTTTAAAGCCAGACACGCGCTTCTGAAAGGTAAGATTGTAGCATAATGTATGTGTGTGAGAGAGAAAGCGCGGGGGGAGATAAAACAAGTGTAATGCTATTTATTAAACATCCAAAATAATGTTTTGTTGTGTTTTAGCCAAGTGGAATACTAAATATTTAGCCCTTATCATATACAGTGTTTAATTTGTGTAATAAAGCGGGGTGACCGATCCGGCATCAGAGGATGGAGAGGTAAGGGATAATTCGCGCAAACACTTGGTTGACCCCCTTAAGTGATTACCAGCTTCCATCAGTTGCTTTTCTTGTGTGCATATATACTCTAAAAATCACGGTTATTTTATAAAAACAATTGTTTTAATGTTTGGGGAGTTTTTGTGTAACCCATATCCTATATGACAGTCGCAGAGTCTGCGTTTGCATTGAGTGCACGCAGATATTTTGCCTTCTCTTCGGGTGAGAGCAGTTCCCAGTGCCACATACTTTTTTTTTGTCAAATATAGGTTTGTTTCATTTAATCTATAAAACCGTAAACGATTTTATTTTATGCAAAGCAAACCAAGTCACCTAAACGAGCCAGATCAGTCTTTTTGCGAGTATTACATTTTATTTTTACTTCTAAAATGCTTGTTAAACGAGTTTAAATATAATAAATGTTGTATACATGTTTAAACGGTGAAATATGTTGTATTAAGAACTTTATTTGACAAAAATAAAGGCATTAAGACAAGAAAGAAAGAAAGAAGAATAAAAACAATGACAAGCTAAAACAAAACGAAACCAACCGCAACTATATAAAATAATCAAATTTATAATTTTCTAATCAGCATGCTTTAATTTAGGGTTAACCAAATTCTCTGGTTTAAGAAGTGGTCTTTTACTTCAGTTTGAAAACCAAATCCTCCGTTGCTCAGTCTGCTGCGTGCACCTTCGCGCTCGTGCTTATGCAGTGAGTGTAGGCTCTACCCACGAAGCGCTCGTGCTGAAAGTGCCTCTCTTTCACATGATCAGTGAAATCCAAGGGCGTAACCATGGTATAGATATTGAAAATCAATATCTATACCATGATAGGGGGGGGGGGGGCCCACCCCCAGATATTTTTTTTTAAGTTCAGTCGCGGATCAGATCGTAAAAACAAACAGTCCAGGCCAGTGGTGTAGTCTACGGTGATACGCAGGTATACGCCGTATACCCACTAGGGAAGGACAAGGATTTGCGTATACCCACTTAAAAAAGCATGCGGATACGTAACAACATCGTTTTGTGACAGACCTTTCACAAGTTCATTCATAAATTCACCCAGTCTGTGTTGCGAAGCACCGTCTTTCTGATAATCACGCCGTATTTCTGTTGACGATTATTGCTAAGCTTTAATTAACTAATAAATGAGATATGAAACGAACTACCCCCTTTCAGTGTTTTCATAAGCAGCCTGTCCCTGAAGCTGCTGCTGCAAACAGATGACAGGAACATGTGCAGAGGGGGCGGAGGGTGCCCCTTTGCCCAAAGTGCCCTTTTGTCAAGGCAATTTTATATATATATATTTTTTTTATTAAACACCCTTCTGTGAAGGCCTGCCCAATCTAACTATTAGTACAATTAATGATTAATAATTTAGCCGTAATTAAAATCACCCACATGATAACCTTTCACCTGACGACCTCATCCGAACGATCCCTCGCGCTCAGGCACCACTTCAATATCGTCCGCGCTACGGTTGCAGCTTAAGTAAGTGGGGTTCTCAGCGGAGTGGTATGCTTGTTTACTTATCATTATTATTATTGTACAAGAACAACGTGAAGAGAACATGCATTGCACAGCTTTTGTTTAAATCGCTGTGTTTAGCCTGCAGCAAACGCCACTTCTAACGTTATACACAGCAGCAGCACCATAAACAAAGGTGCATGTGTTCACTTCGTTCGTGCTATTTGAGGGAGAAAAGTTTCATGGGGGTGGAAGGGTCTGGTATTTTAATGTCATTTGACTAAAATCTATTCATACTTTTACTTTTATTGTTACAGTATTTACAGCATTCGCATCAATACGCGTATCAGCAAGGAATGCGTCACTATACATTGCTGTTATGATATTTTGTGCACAGCCCTATTTAAAGCCTTGTTTCATGTGCCCTTTTTATATTTTGAGCACCTGCCCCTCCAAAGGTCTCTGCACGGCCCTGCTGATACTATCCTACGCGGTACAGAAAACGAGGCCGATGCTATCGTAATGTTAACTGGTAAACATGCGCCATTCCCCCTTTGCGTGGTAGAGTATACGTTGTCATTAACTTAACGGCATATAAGAACAATGAGTTATTTCAATAAACAAAAAGTTAATATTTAGTGACATACATTGTCTGACTATAACAGTATTGCATGACTTTGCTCTATTTCGTCAACTAAAATAGTTTCAAATAAACTCACAACTGAGCCGCTGCACATCTCCATTCAAACACAGCGTTGTTTCGTTTATGAATGAATCTGCATTTAAATTAATCTAGTGAGTCAATGCAATTACTCATTCATAAAGATAGTCACTGCCTGAGTTTCAATGTGCATACTATCCATCCTAAATGTGATATTAGTCATTTTCAATACCATTTGGAGCAGATAGGGTGGATAGTATGCACATTGGGATGCAGGGACCTGCTTTGTTCCTGAATGAATCAGCGTTCGAACGAGTCAATTGAATTAATGAATCAGTGATAAAATCAGTAATTGCCGCCACCTATCGGCAGTCTTAGTTTCATTTTTAAAGTATAATTTCAGTTATTTAAATAATTGAATATTTCTATATAATTGTTTTTATATTTAAAACATTAATCTCAACATGAATGTATGAAGATAAACGCACACATGCCACCTCTGAGCCTCATTAAATCTTTGTAAATACCTACAAGCCACTTTCGTGTTCTTCTGTGCCTCTTCTGTAGTGCAAATGTATTTAATTAATAATGCTTTTATTTGATCTGTAACCTATTCCTCTTATTGCATTGTTTTAATTAGAAATGTTGAAAAAAATCTTATTAAAATCCACTTTAGAAATTTGACATGAAAGGTAACACTTCAAATAAAGTTAGATTAAAATTTCCTTGTAAATCACTTTGAGGAGTGGGTAATGGGAAGGCACATTTTTGTTATTGAGGAGAAGGTGCTCCTGATTTTTTTTTTTACTTTGACCCAAATTATTATTTTTTTAATTAGCAGCACAAGTGCTCCTAAAAATAGTAGTAAGCGTAGAGCCTTGTTTAGCGAGTGTGGTGGTATGAGAGGCTGCTCTGGTACGGATGAGTATGAGCTGGGAAGGAAAAAAATCACAGTATACTCACTACAAAAAACTAGACTACACCACTGGTCCAGGCCATCAACGAATGAATAGAGGCTTATCAATGGAGTGGGAAGTGCGGGAACTCCTTGGTCTGTGACTCCAGCAGTTCATTATTCAGCCTATTTTCAGGGTATCATGCTAGCTACAATACTGAGCCATTTAAATGTGATATTTTTTCACATTTATTCAAAAATTGCCGCGGTATTTTTGACCATGGCACTACTTTATAGGTGTCTACTTGCTTACCGTCTGAAAAAAATGCGAATGTCTGCCTGTTCGTCCTGCTTCTTTCTTTTAGCTCCTACCTTCATTTCATTTAAGCACCAGTGACAGTCGGACTGAGCGTTTTTTTCAAACGATGCCGCGAGCCGGCGTTTACGGGCTCAACCAAGTGTACAATCGAGGGGGGGTGGTCACACAGTTTTGTTTCCCTTGTTTTTCCTAAATTGAAAGTAAATCGGAAATAACAACAGGTCCACTAGGCTACAACCAGGGTTCATAAAAGGAGAGCATATCATATGTCACATATTACAATATAATTGTATTATTGGGGGGGACAGATTGGTATTTTTCCAATATAGGGGGGACACGTCCCCCCCAAAGTATATGGTGGTTACGCCCATGGTGAAATCTGTTAAGTGAAAGAGTGATCAGATCGTTGCTCTTTCTGGATCAGCAGCAGCATAAATGCAGATTTGAATGTCTTTAACACCTGTTTCACATCGCAAGTTTTTAGTGGAGCTTGAGCAGCGCATGTTTTGTTGCCGCCTAATAGGTCTCTCTGGCGAGATCTCAATTCGTCGGTCATCCGATGTGACCGAGTGATAAGGAACTGATTGTGTCATTTGCCGAAGTCTGTTAAGACAAATTAAATGAGCTTAATGTGGCAATTAACAGATCTGAAGTCATCAACATTGGATGAGGTGAAAACAGGATCTATTGACATGAAATAAAGAGGATTTTCAGCAGTTCTGATAATATTGATGAGCCTCAGACTACAAACACTCATTAAACAAGCCATTCAGGATCAGCAGCAGATCATCTCTCTTTATTCTGAGTGTTTGCTGATAGAAACAGATTGTTTGAGTCACAATATTTACTGAAAGACTATTAAAGTGCTCTATTGAAAAATATTTCTCAAATGGTAATTATTTGGAATGAAAGACTGGATGAAATGTATTTGTCTGTGTTTCACTCCATCTCGAATCGTGCTCACGGAAAGCGCTCCAGAAACAGTATCTCCTTCGCGGCTCGGTATGCTTTCAACTCTGTTTTTTTTAGTAAGAGCAAGAGACTGTACAACATTCACGTTACATAATTTGGCTGATTGTTAAGTAGAGAGGGTGACAGCGCACCACATTAAAATAACTGATAATTCATGTTTCCATATTTGCTGGCCAAATCAAAAAACTAAAGTAAAATGAAAACATCTTTGAGAGCAAGGGGCCCCTGGTGTTTCGGGGGCCCTACGCAACTTGCGTATTCTGCGTGTAGGGAGGATCGGTTCTGTGCCCACCTCAGAGACTCCACACTGAAGCGCGCGAATGATGACGTCATCACCGCGAGGCAAAACCAGCGGCAGATGATCAAAAGTGCGACAAATTCTGTTTAAAACTACAAAATACCATAAAACAACGTATCAAACAAAAACAATACTGTTTTACTGACGTAGACAGACAGTCAGTCAGGTGTGAGATAATATTTGTTTATTAAACATTTAAAAGCTTTATCGATAAATGTAATTATGGAATGTCACAAAAGCAATTATAATATTTCATGCAGCAAGAAAAATCAGCAGACAACAACGTGGACAAAAAAAAGTGTAATACTTGAAGCAGATATAAAGTAAAAGACTCTTTTCTCTTTTTAATGACTAACAAGACATAAAGCATCTCAACGCAAACCTACATGAAAGAACATATTACACCTGCATTTTGTAAAACACATCCTAAGCGGAATAATAACTGATTGTTTTAAAAACAACAGTTAAGATTAAATAAAAAATAAATCAGCCTCTTTTTCAACTTAGTGAAGAAGAACGTTTTAGAACCAGTTGAGCCTTCCTGTAGCTCAACTGGTAGAGCATGGCGCTAGCAACGACAAGATCATGGGTTCGATTCCCAGGGAAAGCAAGACCTGATAAAATGTAGAAACTGTAACTTGAATGCAATGTAAGTCGCTTTGGATAAAAGCGTCTGCTAAATGCGTTAATGTAAATGTTTTAACCTGTAAAGAGTTGTGCAGCATGCTCTGTCAGAAAGGGCCTGATCTTTCTGATGAGGTGTAGTGCAAACCAGCACGATCAAGCAGTCTTTGTAATGTGCTCTTTGAAGGTCAGCTGGTCACACCAAGATTTCTGACCGAAGTTGATGGGGTAATTGTTAATGAACCTAACTGAATCGTGAAGTCATGCTGTAGAGTTGGAGTGGCAGGGAAGACAAGAAGCTCAGTCTTTGCCAGGTTAAGCTGTAGGTGATGGTCTTTCATCCATCAGTCATCTCTTCAACGCTTACAGTTAGTCCAGAATGCAGCAGCTCAGCTCTTAACTGGGACAAAAAAGTATGAGCACATTACCCCGATCTTAGCTTCACTACACTGGCTTCCTGTCCGCCTCAGGAATGAGTTCAAGATTTTATTGATTGTTTTTAAGATTTTACATGGGTTGGCACCTGCATATTTATCAGAGCTTGTACGTGTCCACACTCCTCTTAAAGCACTGAGGTCATGCAATCAGGTACTCCTGGATGTTCCCGAGAACCAGATTAAAAAATAAAGGTGACCGAGCTTTTTCAGTGGTGGCACCTAATTTGTGAAACGGTTTACCTGTACACATAAGAACTGCTCAGAATGTTGGACTTTTTAAGTAATTTCTTAAGACACCTGTATTCCTTGGCTTTTATTTTGAGTGGAGTTGAGACATTGTGACATGTTTACTGTATTTTGTTTGTGTGGGAGCTTTTCCGGACATTGTGAAGCACTTTGGTCAACCTTGGTTGTTTTTTAAATGTGCTATATAAATACATTTGAAATTGAATCCATGCTGAGATGTCTGCTAGGCAGCCTGAGATCTGTGCAGCTACCGTTGGATCATCTGGTCGAAATGAGAGATAGAGCTGTGTGTCATCAGCGTAGCAATGGTAGGAGAAGCCATGTGCCTGTATGATGGGACCCAGTGATGTAGTGTATGTGAAGAAGAGGAGGGGACCAAGAACCGCGATCCCTGGGGAACCCCAGTGGCCAATTGATGTGCTTTGGATAGCTCCCCTCCGCAGGCCACCCTGAAAGACCGACCAGTGAGATAGGATTCAAACCAGTGAAGTGGAATCCCAGTGATGTCCAGTGATGAGAGGGTGGACAGGAGGATCTGATGATTGACCGTGTCAAAAACAGCAGATAAATCCAGCAGAATGAGGACTGATGATTTGGAATACAGAACAGTGAACAGGAATACAACTTAGTGAACAGTTTTGGAGAAATTGATGCTTCCCCATACAAAGTGATAGGAGCTGCACTTGGATGTCCGAGAGGCATTTCAAAGATGGCCTCTGAGACATGACTTGTCTTAAAGAGACTTTGTTAATATGGAAGAGATGTGGTGTAACAATTGAAAGCGCTGGACCTGAAGCTAACCTACTAATAGTGATAGTATGTTTTATGTCTCCGTAGATTAGATGAATGACTGAAACTCTTCCCACATTCAGCACAGTGATACGGTTTCTCTCCAGTGTGAATCCTCTCATGTGACTTTAAGTATCTTGACTGACTGAATCTCTTGTCGCAGTGTGAACACTTGTAAGGTTTCTCTCCAGTGTGGATCCTCTCGTGCTGTTTCAATTCTCCATCTGTAATAAAAGTCTTCTCACACTCAAAGCACATATATTCTCTCACACCAGTGTGTCTCTTCTGATGTAGTTTTAAACTCTGCAGTAGTGAAAAACTCTTTCCACATAAAGAACATGAATGTGGTTTCTCCTTCAAATGAACATTCAGGTGCTTCTTCAGGCCTGAAGCACACACAAATGTTTTTCCACATTGATCACATTCATGCGGTTTCTCTCCAGAGTGGATGATCGTGTGACTCTTGAGGTTTGATGAGTCTGTGAAACTCTTCCCGCACTGATCACATGTGAACGGTTTCTCTCCAGTGTGGATCCTCATGTGTGATTTCAGATTTCCTGAATGACTGAATCTCTTGTCGCAGTGTGAACACTTGTAAGGTTTCTCTCCAGTGTGAATCATCTCGTGTGATTTCAGATGTCCTGACAGTCTGAATCTATTGTCGCAGTGTGAACACTTGTAAGGTTTCTCTCCGGTGTGGATAATTTCGTGCAGTTTCAATTCTCCAGCTGTAATAAAAGTCTTCTCACACTCAAAGCACATATATTCTCTCACACCAGCGTGTCTCTTCTGATGTAGTTTGAAACTCTGCAGTAGTGAAAATCTCTTTCCACATAAAGAACATGAATGTGGTTTCTCCTTCAAATGAACATTCAGGTGCTTCTTCAGGCCTGAAGCACACAAAAAATGTTTTCCACATTGATCACATTCATGCGGTTTCTCTCCAGTGTGGATCTTCATGTGACTCTGAAGGTTTGATGAGTTTGTGAAACTCTTCCCGCACTGATCACATGTGAACGGTTTCTCTCCAGTGTGGATCCTCATGTGAACATTGAGATTGTATTTGTTTGTGAAACTCTTTCCACACTGAGTGCAGGTGAAACTTTTCTTGTCTCTTCTTTTCAGTAAAGAAACTCTTTCAGTCTGTAAGTGAGTTGTTTCTCCAGTTTTGACATGATGTTGTTTCTCCTCCATTAGGTCTGAAATTAAAGTTAAAAAAGGTAAAAATATAATTAAATAATGTGAAGTGAAAGCAGACAACAGCTACACCAAATTATGATATTTTTGACACATTTTTACAAAATAAGGTACAATTATCTATATTAGAAAATACAGTTACATCCAGAATTTCTGTAGTGAGAACTATTTGAACTATTTAATAATCAATAATTTCTAATCTATAATTTTTCCTAATTAAATGTCATGATTGTTTTATACTACAAACAATTATTTAAATGTTCTGCACAGAATAAGGTAGAAAATATACTTTATAGTTTCTGTACTGTAATAATTGATATGTCAATTAGCACTGCATCATTCATAAATTGTATTTATTGTCTTAATGTTTCATCAGTTCATTCTGCTTTTTATTCAGCTCAGCTGCAGATATAGTCTGGCCTGTTCTTTGAGCCAGAGATCACTTCTCTTTCAGTGCGAAAACTTCTTTATCTCATTTTCATAAAATAAAATGCTATAGTATGTAAATTTTCCTCTCCATCGACGAATGATGATTCTGAAAGAAAAAGTGCCGATGTCTGTTTGCTATGACAACAAACGCTACTTTCAAGCATCTGATTATTAGATAAACCTTGCGCTCTTATTTCAAGGTTGTTGTTAATGCTGTGGTTATTGTAACAGTTTTCTTCGTACATTCGGTTAAACGACATTGTTAAAACACATTTATCATTCAATGGAATTGTGCGTATGCTTTACACACTTACATTTTTGCTCCGTCCATGCAATAAATGCACAGCCTTTGACTGCTCAGGTAATGTCGTCGGTATGACCGAGAGCCATTGAAAAACTACAGAAAAGTAAAACTACATCACTATAGCATTACTGGCCACGAGTACTAAGAGCTCACACATCAGCTGCTCAACAAATGTATCAGTGAGACAGACACAATCCTGTGACAGACGGTTAATAGTGGAGCGCGTGAAGGAGAGATGTGAGGCACGAACACTGTTCAAGGTCTCCATTCATTCGTGCTTGTAGTAATTTAATGTGTATATATATTTTGAAAGCATTGAATCACTATAGAAATCACAATTCATTCGATTCATAGCATTTTAAATCGATTACTGTCCGAAATCGACTATTCAAAAATCCATGTTTCGAGATCGATGCATATGCATCGTCAGGGTTTGTAATCGATGCATCGAGAAAATGAGTGAATCGTTACACCCCTACTGTAAAGTCACTGGGTCCATCAGAACAAAAATACATTTTAGCGGTAATCTGACCAAAAATATTTAAGACCCATTGAATCTGAATTCAAGACTTTTTAAGACTTTTTATTAGGAAAACGTTATTTAAGACATTTTAAGGACCCGAGGAAACCCTGTTTTCTACTAATTCACATATTAAGCATTTATGTTTACCTGCTGGCTGTGTTCTTGTGGCTCAGTGGTAGAGCATTGTGTTAGCAGCACAAAAGGTTGTGGGTTCAATTCCCAGGGAACATGCATAACCTGAATGTACTGTAAGTCGCTTTGGATAAAAGTGTCTGCTAAATGCATAAATGTAAATGTATAACCTGCATTCATGTTTCTGTCACTATAGCAAATTCCTCGTATGTGTAAACATACCTGACAATAAAGCTTATTCTCATTCTCTCTATTTATAGTAAAATACCTGAATACAAATTCACACATGCATTTCTGTTTGTCTGTTAGATTTTTGCATTTAATATTTACAAATATTACAATTTTAAGAATAAAATCAAAATAATAAACAGAAGTACAGTTATGTAACCAATAAATAAATCAGCGTTTCCATAATTCCTTCCATCAGAGTTTAAAGTTTTGTTCATTGGTTTTTACTTTTGTTTTGGTTTACATTAAACAGTTTAACACAGACTAATGGAATAAATGCTGTTAAGACATCTGTATCTTGTAGATATCACAATAATGACTGCATAGTTTAAGTCTGATGATAAGAATTAAATTAACTTTAACTGGCAATTTACAGGAGATCAGCATAATGAATGAGGTGAAAACAGGATCTATTGTCATTAAAAAGTATTTTCAGCAGCTGATAATATTGATGAGTCTCAGACTATAAACACTCATTAAACAAGACATTCAGGATCAGCAGCAGATCATCTCACTTTATTATAATATTTATAGTGACTCCAAACACTGAAACAATCATACACACGAATTAATAGAAAACAAACACAAGAAATTGAAAAAAAAAAATCGCCCATGAATTTAAATAAAAAACATTTATTTTGGTGTTTTAGCCGTTGATGGGAATAAAAATCGATGCAGCTTGTGGAAGAACATTAACACGTTTCATTAACAAAGCACTAACGTTTCTGTAATTGATCAAACTGTCGTCACACATGCAGCACATCTAACACACAGTATATTTTTCTCTTAATATACTCATTACCAAACAGTTACAATCATAGAAATGACATTAATTTAATAACTAATATACAGGAGGGAGAAAAAAGAAGGCTTACCCATTGTAGCTTCGCTCGTTTTCTGATGAACTACTTCTTCTTCTTCTTCGATTTTATGGCTGGTAGCACCAACATTAAGGTGCATTATCGCCACCTACTGTATTGGAGTGTGGACCAGAGTTTACCCATTCCATAAAAACAGCTCTGTTCTCTTGAGATAAATAAATAAACTCTCTAATCCACGAGTAACTATATTTTTAAGCTTTAATTCATCCACTCCCATCTTTCTAAGTTCATTTTTCATTATTTCTCGTTCATTAGTATACTTTTGACAAACACATATAACATGTTCTACTGATTCCTCTTCTCCACAGTGCTCACATAATCCTGTTGGATGTTTCTGATGAACTACGGTGCACGCGCAGGGACAAAATACCAAACGTCTGCAATATTTACACCACCAGGGGAACTCAAACACCATTTAATATCATTTACAGTCTAATTTCATGGAATTCAACACTGTGAATTATTATAATCTTTATTATCTTTTTATTTGGTTACATCAACAGACTTCAACAAACGACACGATCAGTTATTGAGACATTTACAACTATCACAACAGCATTTATTAATTAATCTGTGATGAACCATGTTTCACATAAAACACAGAACTAGAACATTAAGGTAAACTAAATTCATTGGTTCTTTCACTTTTAAAATTATTACATTGTTTATATTTGGTGTCTTTTAACTGTATGATATTTGATATTGTTTACTTTTAACTGTATGTGTTTTTTCTTCTTTATTTCTGTTTATTAATGAGAGAAAATATAAATAAAAAGCCAAAAAGAAACAAAAACACTCAAATGCTTTTAATTAAACCTGTGTTTTCCAAGAACTTTAATAAAGCAGCTCTGATATGCCTCCCTTTAATAATTATTTCATAATAATAATAATATCATACTCTCCTTTCTTTCTAAACTCTTCTAATAACTGTTCTCTATCCTCCACAATGCATGATGACATGTTCAAGCGTTTCACCTCCTCCACACCAATCACAGAGACCTGTTGGATGCTTAGACATGGACGTCTTTGATTTATTAAGTCCAGTGTGGCCTATTCTAAGTCTGGATACTTGTGTCTGTATTGAATACATATGTCTTCCTTTGTTTTCCATTTCCCACTGATGTTACCATCTTTGCATTATTATTTTGTTATTGCTTTAATTTCATATCTATTATATGATACTGTCATTTCTATACTGGTGTCCATCACAGCTTGTTTCGCCAGTCTGTCTGCTGCTTCATTACCTTTCACTCCCACACGAGCTGGAACCCATATGAATATTACTCTTAACATCTATAATTCTTGCAAAATGTCAACTATTAAACCCTGTCTGGTGACTTAATATTTAACTTCGATACTCAAGAATAACTAGAATCTAGAATAACTAGAAGTGTTCCTGTGGCTCAGTGGTTAGAGCATTGCGTTAGCAGCGTAAAGGTTGTGGGTTCGATTCCCACGGAACACATGTAATGACAAAAAAATGTATAACCTGAATGCACTGTAAGTCGCTTTGGATAAAAGCGTCTGCCAAATGCATAAATGTAAATCTAAACCTACTTAACTTATCCACCTTAAAGCCATGATTATTGCAATTATTAACTCTCCTGAAAAAACTGATAATTTATTTGAAATCCTTATTTTTCTGGAAATGTTTGATGCAGTGTAGCACTTGAAAGCGCTGGACCTGAAGCTAAACTACTTAATGTGGTTGTTTATTGTATGACTCCGTAGAGAAGATGAATGAGTGAAACTCTTCCCGCATGTAGTGCAGTGATACGGTTTCTCTCCAGTGTGGATCCTCTCATGACGTTTTGAATCTGAATCTGTATTAAACGTTTTCTCACACTCAAGCACATGTAATCTCTTACACCAGTGTGTATCTTCTGATGTGCTTTTAAACTCTGCAGATGTGAAAAACTCTTTCCACACAAAGACCATGAATAAGGAAAAATGTTTTCTTCTTCCCTGAGAACAAACTACTCAAATGAAAGCTTACAGCTGCAGGAATAATCACAATTAGAGAGATGTTTCATGAATTATCTCAGAAACATTCCCATATTTGCCCACAGGCTTGAGTTTATCTTCAAAGATACTATTTTCAGGAGACAACAACTTGCTCCATCAAACTGTGCTGCCATGTTGTTGTTGTTGTTTTAATAGAAGAGGCTTTCTTCTGGCAAGCCTTCCAAACATGCCATACGTGTCCCATATTTGTGTAACTGTTCTGTCATGAACTTAATTATGTAATATGTTAACTGAGGCCTGTAGAGTCTCCAGTGAAGTTTTGGGGTTGTCTGCCATTTCTCTGAGCATCACACGGTCTGATCTTGGGCTGAATTTGATGGGACGTCCACTCCTGGGAGGATTGGGGTCTGTTTTGAATGTCTTCCACTAGTGAATTATCTTCATCTCTGTGGAATGATGGACTACAGACTACAGAGTTATCACTTCCGCGAAGTGCATTCAAATCATTTAATGCACAGCTAGCCGTTGGTTATCCCGCTTATGCCATGGTCATTTGCCAGCATTCACATATTAAAGATGTTAATAATATTTGCCGGCTTATTCCATGGTGATAAGATGTCCTTTTTTGCCAGGACAGTCCAGTGCTTCAGCTTTATGTTTAGTGTCCCGCGAGACAAACCAAGCTCATTGTAGATCAAATTTTACCATCAAATCCACAATTTATCGATTAACTTGCAATAGCCTACAGGCAAGCAGGCTAAATATCCGTCTTATTCATATTGTTAATAAAAGTTGAATATAAGTGAATTTGTCATTGTACTGTTTTATTGTCTTTATTATTACTATTGTTATTAATGATAATGAGCCAAAAGCATCTTTTGAAGTAAGGGGAAAATTATTGATTTGATACAAAGCGGGTATGTCTTACTCCTTCTGTTAATAAAAGTTGTTTTGTTTAATATAAGCTACTTTATCATTTTAGTATTGCTGATGTTGTGTGTGGGATTTTTTTTCATTAAAAGTAATACTGAATCAATCTTAACTAAGCATTAATATTGTTCCCAGAATAAGAAAGATGTAAAGATGAATGTGAGATTGGCTGCTGAGGTAAATAGATGCTCTCGGTCTTTCTCTGCTGTATCTTTGCAATGGCTGAAGAAATGGTCATTAGTTCTTGATTTGGGTACAGTACAGACGTGTTACAAGTAATAATATGATTAAAAAAGTCATGGCAACAAACGACTTCCTAAATCAGTTTAAGTTGAAACGACTTTCACAATAAATTTGATTCGACTGAATTCATGTTTTACTGTTGCATATTGTCTTGTAGGCTTAAGCATAATTTTTCTATTAATTTTAATGAATAAACAAATTAATACAATTATTTGTATTTATTTTCTGTTCCAAAATTTTCATTTAAGCTATTTATTTTTAACACTGCACCCCCCAGACCCCATTTTTGCTTGGGCCAGCACCCCTACTTCCCGCGGTAATGCTTCTGTTAAATGTGGTGTGTATCATAAGCTTTTCTAAAAAAAAAAAAAAATTCTTAGCACCCCCACATATTGGTCTAGCCCCCCTTTAGCCCGGTATAGAGAAACAATTCTGGTGCCGTGCCTGGATGAAGGCCCTCCTGTCACACAACAAAACCCTTTTATTCTCATAATTTGTTTACCTAAAATGTATTAAATAATTAACAGTATTAAATAATTCCATTACATGATAGTTACATCTTCTAATGGTGCAGTAACTGATCGTATTGCTTGCTTGAGTATGTTAACAACAATTAAATTAGCTTAATGTGGCAATTAACAGATCTGAAGTTATTAGCATAATGAATGAGGTGAAAAGATGGGCTATTATCATAAAAATAAAGAGGATTTTCAGCAGCTGATAACATTGATGAGCCTCAGACTATAAACACTCATTAAACAAGACATTCAGGATCAGCAGCTGATCATCTCACTTTATTCTGAGTGTTTTCTGATAGAAACTAATTATTTGAGTCACAATATTTACTGAAAGACTATTAAAGTGCTCTATTGAACAAATATTTCTCAAGTGATACAGAATAAAAAAAAACACTAACATAAAGACATTGTCAACTGTCTTTATCGGACATTGTGATTTGTCCACATGAATCTAAATATACAACATGTATAACAACAAAATAGTTTCCTCATCGTTTTGTATGTGAAGAGAAAAAGACAAAACCTTCTTTAGCTATAAATGTTCGCAGGCACACAAATAGCACTGAGACCGATAAAAACTATTCAGAAATTACCCCAATGTTGATTAAACAAAATAATAACGTGTATTTTACAATTACGTGCAATATTATGAACTGCTCACCTCAGTCCACTGAACCCGCGACTGATGACGTCATCGCCGCGAGGCGAAACCAACGGCAGAGGATCAAAAACGCGCCAAATGCTGTTTAAAATTGAAAAATATCTATTAAAAAACGTATCAAAATTGTTGAAATAGTTACTGATTTAGACAGACAGGTGGCCAGGTGTGAGGTGAAATTTAGTTTATTAGGCATTTAAAAGCTTTATCGATAAATGTAATTATGGAAAGCCCCAAAAGCAATCATAATATTTCACGTTACTAAAATTCAGAAATTATTCATTCATGATGCAGGAAAAATCAGCAGACAACAAACGCGGACAATAACAGTTTAATACTTGAAGCAAATATAAAGTCAAAGACAGATCTCTCTCTTTATTGAGTAACAAGATATAAAGCATCTCAAGTGAATAAAAGTGAAGATGGATCAGATGCAAACCTACATGACAGAATATCTTACACCTGCATTTTGTACACTGAACAAAATTATAAACACAACACTTTTGTTTTTGCCCCCCTTTTTCATGAGCTGAACTCAAAGATCTAAGACTTTTTCTATGAACACAAAAGGCCTATTTCTCTATAATATTGTTCACAAATCTGTCTAAATCTGTGTTAGTGAGCACTTCTCCTTTGCCTCGATAATCCATCCACCTCACAGGTATAGCATATCAAGATGCTGATTAGACAGCATGATTATTAATTTTGTTCAGTATAAAATACACCCTAAGCGGAAGAATAGCTAATTGTTTTAAAAACAACAGTGAAGATGAAATTAAAAACAAATCAGCCTCTTTTTCAACTTAATGAACATGACCATTTTGAACCCGTAAAAAGCTTCTACAAATATGCATAAGAACATAAAATGAAACTCATGATAAAGCATAATAATATAATTAATATCATAAAGCAAAGTTTTATACTTAGACTAATTTAGATGATGTTACTTATGACAGATTAATATGGAAGAGATGTGGTGTAGCACCTGAAAGCACAGGACCTGAAGATAAACTACTTAATATGAGCATTTATTTTATGACTCCGTAGAGAAGATGAATGACTGAAACTCTTCCCGCATGCAGTGCAGTGATACGGTTTCTCTCCAGTGTGAATCCTCTCGTGTGATTTCAGATGTCCTGACCGACTGAATCTCTTGTCGCAGTGTGAACACTTGTAAGGTTTCTCTCCAGTGTGGATCCTCTCGTGTGATTTCAGATTTCCTGAATGACTGAATCTCTTGTCGCAGTGTGAACACTTGTAAGGTTTCTCTCCAGTGTGAATCCTCTCATGTGATTTCAGATGTCCTGACCGACTGAATCTCTTGTCGCACTGTGAACACTTGTAAGGTTTCTCTCCAGTGTGGATCATCTGGTGCTGATTCAATTCTCCATCTGTAACAAAAGTCTTCTCACACTCAAAGCACATATATTCCCTCACACCAGTGTGTATCTTCTGATGTAGTTTTAAAATGTACAGTTGTGAAAAACTCTTTCCACATAAAGAACATGAATGTGGTTTCTCCTTTGAATGAACTTTTAGGTGCTTCTTCAGGTTTGAAGCCCACACAAATGTTTTTCCACATTGATCACATTGATGCGGTTTCTCTCCAGTGTGGATCTTCATGTGACTCTGAAGGTGTGATGATCGTGTGAAACTCTTCCCACACTGATCACATGTGAACGGTTTCTCTCCAGTGTGGATCCTCATGTGAGCCTCAAGATTGTGTTTGTTTGTGAAACTCTGTCCACACTGAGTGCAGGTGAAACTTTTCTTGTCTCTTCTTTTAGGTAAAGAAACTCTTTCAATCTGTGAGTGAGTTTTTTCTCCAGTTTTGACATGATGTTTTTTCTCCTCCATTAGACCTGAAATGAAATGTAAAAAGGTAAAAATATAATTAAATGATGTGAAGTGAAAGCAGACAACAGCTACACCAAATTATGATAATTTCTACACATTTTTACAAAATAAGGTACAATTATCTATATTAGAAAATACAGTTACATCCAGAATTTCTGTAGTAAGAACTATTTGAACTATTTAATAATCAATCATTTCTAATCTATAATTTTTCCTAATTCAATTTCATGATTGTTTTATACTACAAACAATTATTTAAATGTTCTGCACAGAATAAGGTAGAAAATATACTTTATAGTTTCTGTACTGTAATAATTGATATGTCAATTAGCACTGCATCATTCATAAATTGTATTTATTGTCTTAATGTTTCATCAGTTCATTCTGCTTTTTATTCAGCTCAGCTGCAGATATAGTCTGGCCTGTTCTTTGAGCCAGAGATCACTTCTCTTTCAGTGCGAAAACTTCTTTATCTCATTTTCATAAAATAAAATGCTATAGTATGTAACTTTTCCTCTCCATCGACGAATGATGATTCTGAAAGAAAAAGTGCCGATGTCTGTTTGCTATGACAACAAACGCTACTTTCAAGCATCTGAGCATCTGATTATTAGATAAACCTTGCGCTCTTATTTCAAGGTTGTTGTTAATGCTGTGGTTATTTGAACAGTTTTCTTCGTACATTCGGTTAAACGACATTGTTAAAACACATTAATCATTCAATGGAATTGTGCGTATGCTTTACACACTTACACTTTTGTTCTGTCCATGCAATAAATGCGCAGCCTTCGACTGCTCAGGTAATGTCGTCGGTATGACCGAGAGCCATGAAAAACTACAGAAAAGTAAAACTACATCACTATAGCATTACTGGCCACGAGTACTAAGAGCTCACACATCAGCTGCTCAACAAATGTATCAGTGAGACGAACACAATCCTGTGACAGACGGTTAATAGTGGAGCGCGTGAAGGAGAGATGTGAGGCACGAACACTGTTCAAGGTCTCCATTCATTCGTGCTTGTAGTAATTTAATGTATATATATATTTTGAAAGCATTGAATCGCTATAGATAGTTTTTAAACAAGATATTTGTAGCTGTAATGCTGACCAAAGAGATGATTTAAGACCCATCTGACATCTGAATGTAAGACTTTATTATAGGCGCTTTTCATTAGGAAAACGTTATTTACGACTTTTTAAGGACCACGAGGAAAACCTCTGGTTGTTCTACTACATTCAACGATATGAAGCATTTTATGCTTTACACTGACTGGCGTCGTGTTCCTGTGGCTACTAAGTGGCTCAGTAGCGATTGCAGTTAGCAAGCACGAACAAAGGTCTGTGGGTTCAAATTCACGATTCATTCGATTCTTAGCATTTTAAATCGATTACTGTCCGATATCGACCATTCAAAATCCATGTTTCGAGATCGATGCATATTAGGGCTGTGCGATATGGACAAAAATAATATATCACGATTTTTTGAATTTTTTTTTCGATTTCGATTTTAATCACGATTTTGACAAACAGACATGCTTTATCTCACATCTACTTGTTTTTGCACATCTTACTTGTCTTGCACATCTTGTTTTGCACTTGTCTTTATTCTATTACACATTTTACTCTTCTTTTTTTTACCTATATATATATGCTCTTGTGTGGTGTTACTTTTATATAATTTTTATTCTTTGCACTGTACACTGAGCGGACCTGATTTGATCTACATTTCACTTTTGATTATACCCTGTATGTGTAATTTATCATGTGACAAATAAAGAAACTTGACCTTTACAGTTATAAATGCATTCTGTGTGAATTTATAGAAACATATTTCCAAAGGAAACCAATTAGACATGCTTTCCCAAAAGTTGTAACATGTCTCTAGAAACAGACATATGGCAGGTAAATACATATATATATATATTATATGTATATGTGAGTAATCAAAAGAATCAACAAAACAAGATGCAACCAGAGAAATAAATCATGTGAGCGAAGCGGTTCAATATTCCCGCTTTGTGTTTAAAGTTTTGTGCGCTCCGCTCAGTTTTTACTTTTGTTTTGGTTTACGGCCAAAGCAGTTTAACACAGCTCCACTAATGAAAATAAATCCGCTCACGCTCACCGGTAAACCGAATCCCGCTGTATCTTGTAGATCACCCGCTCACATTAAATGTCTCCAGTAAGTCTGATTAGGCATATTAATTTTTTCCTGGCAATTTATAGTGACATTATTGAATAGGTGAAAACATGTCTCAATGACACACTATCTTTAAGCAGTTTCTGTTTCCAGTCCGATAAGAAATGGTTATGTTTCAGAGTGAAATTGTTCAAACATTTAAATTAGGGATGTTCATTAACCTTTAACCAAAAAGCTGATAATAATTTTGACCCATTAATACATCGCATCAGTTAAACGGTTTAAATTCACTTATTTATTTATTTTTAGTAATTTATCAAATTCATATTTGAAAAGGTTTGCTGCAAACACTGGTTAAAATAAGCTACACGTATAAAAAAAAACGTTTTTTAGAGAGAGCCAGAGAGAAAAAAATGCCCAATTTTAAAAAAAATAATTATTTTGTGTTTTAGCCTATAAAAAGTCGCATTTTAACATTAGCACGTTTCCATTCAGAAATAGGCCAACGCGAATTACAAACATTATAATAACTGTCGTCACACTGTAAACATAGCTAACACAGGCAATTTTAGTTCCCCTTAATATACTCCATAACAAAACCTTTCAATTAACAGTAGGATAGAAAATAACAAGAATTAAACTTTCAATAAGAAGCTATAACGACAAACCAAAACTAATTACAGTTTTAGGGAGCTAAAAAGACACGCTTACCCATTGTTGACGAACTGAAACCAATGCACCCTGGACGATGGGTCGGGGCGACATATTAAGCTCCTTCAGGCACAAAATCAAATGTTCCCGTATTAAAACACAGCGGTATTTAAATGCCAAAATATGAGCATTTACCTTTTATACGTTATTTACCCTTACAATATCCACATAAACAAAAATGTTTTGCATAACTTCACGGCGGTACGGTACAGATAACGCTAAACAGCACAGATTTTACTACATATTTAAACAGAGCAGTGTGTTTTTTTCCATATGTTTGACCGGTTGTTTTTATAATGATAATGAACAGGCTGTATTGTGAAGGTAGAATGCTTAAATGTGTGCGCATCTCCGAGTACTTCGGCGGAACAGAGCTGAAGCAATCACTTGATTTATTCCCCTTTTTTTTTGGAACAAAATCCGAGTACAACAAAATGTGGAAGCAACTCCTCTTGGTCATGAAGATAAAAAATCGGAATTGTAAAAGGTTTGGCTTTTATTTGTGTACATAAACAATACAAAAATTATCTTTGCTTTTTTTCTCGTAATTCTGAATAAGACTCGCAATTCTGACTTAAAATAGAATGCAGCTTTAAACTGCCGCAATCTGCTTTAATTTCGCGCAATTCTGCACAATAAACCCGCAATTCTGAACAAACTCTGCATACTCTAGACTTAAACTCGCAATTCTGGGTTCAAAACTCGCAACCAATTCTGGGCTTTATGGTCTTTTTATGTAAATTATGTTTTAGTACATATTTTGGGTCACCGTGAACACGAATTTTAAAATATCCAGTAAATTTGAAACGCCGTTGACAGCGTTACATATTTAACCCAGCGCCATACCGTAATGGATGATTTAACTCAGCCCCCCCCCCCCAAAAATGGCTGGCTCGACCGTATTAGTTTCTATTATAATATTCGCGGCTGGCTTGACCGCAGTTTTCCGCGTCTCCGCCACAACTTTTTTTACTTTATGCAAGAGTGAAATAATATTTACAGATTAACTTAAATCCTCTAAACTTCTGTAAAATATGATTTCTCCATTAGACGTGCCGAAAATAACTTCCTTTATTTCTCATTTGCTTGTTTTTATAAGCTATAAGCCTACACATCCGTGCCTATTTAATCTGGTCGTTTAACAAACATTAGAAGTAATCTCAGATTAAACATTAAACCGATGTAATTCAGAATTGCGAGTAAATCGACCACTCTGCGAGTAAATATGTTTCCACCGTGATGGCGCTGGCTCTTATGCGAGCTGGAGTCATGTTCGGCGGGAACTGTTTATCACGGATATCTCAGACCCCCTGCGCTTCACTTGTGGACGAGTTTAACGTACTGCGATTGCCTTCATAACCTGCTCAAATTGCAGTTTATAAGTCAAATTGCAGTTTATAAGTGACTGCAGGTGCGTGATGTAATTATGATATGATCAGGTGACTCCTCATGCGAGTTTATATCTGTTGCGAGTTTATAAGCAGAATGCGAGTTTTAAGTGAATTGCGCATGTGAAATTAATCGCAGAATTGCGAAAAAAAAGAGATACTAGTATTTTTAACGGGTCACAGACACTTATTCGAGTTTTTAATTTAATTCAGTTCTATAATATTTGTCGGTTTGTATGTCAGAATTGCGGTTATAAGTCAGAATTGCGAGTTTATAACCAAAATGAGTTTACATCCCTAATTGCGAGTTAAATGTATAACAGAATTGCGAGTAAATCAGAATTGCGAATTTAAAAACGTGTCAGAATTGCGAGTTTTGAAGCCACTTGGAGTTTACATTCAGAATGCGTAAAAAATTAAATAACTGAAAAAGTACAATACTTTTCCATTAAAACGCTATTCAGTGGCGGAAACACGCACACAGATGAAAACTTGAAAAGCCTTAGATATAGAATTTCACAAAATACTTATCAGGCCCATGAAAGCACACACAAGATGAAATGCACTTTAATTCCAGACAAATAATTATTTCGTGGTGTAAATAAAATAAAATAAACACTTTCTAAAATTAAAAATAGACCAAAACTGCGGGGAAATGTGGTCCAAAAATTAAAACGTGTCAATCTTCACAGGATTTTAGAATTTGCTTTTAGAAACATTAGCTTAGACAAACATTGCTTAGCCTATTCCACAGATTCTGGAATTAACAAACAAATTACCAAAAGTTTGACTAAGGCATTGAAAAGTTGCATTTAGCAAGTGGCACTGAGGTATGAGCGAGTGGAGCGGGATCTTCAGAAAGATGCTCTCCGCTCTGAAGGAAATATGATCGCTACTCCCGCTGTGTGCTCTGCATGCAACATGCATTTTTTTTGGCCACCAAGTCCTTATAGAAAACAGAGCTGTTCTGAACTCATCTTCCCTGTTTCTTTAGCATACTATCTGTCTGTATGCCCGGTCTGTTCGAGTGAAACGATCTGCTGCACACGCTTCTGATTGGTTCGGATAGCATACTGCGGGAGGTTGGGGCGGGGGCGCAGAAAAAAATCGAGCTCTCCAAAAAAGCGATTTAGAAATCGCGCAATCTCAAACAAATCGCGATTTTATTTCGATTTTGATTAATCACACAGCCCTAATGCATATGCATCGTCAGGGTTTGTAATCGATGCATTTTCAAGAAAATTTTGAGTGAATCGTTACACCCTACTGTAAAGTCACTGGGTCCATCAGGCTGAAGGGAAATATATTTTAGCGGTAAATCTGACCAAAAATATTTAAGAACCATTGAATCTGAATTTACCTGGGGAGACATGTGAAGACTTTTTAAGGCCTTTTATTAGGAAAACGTTATTTAAGACTTTTTAAGGACCCGAGGAAACCCTGTTTTATACTAATTCACATATTAAGCATTTATGTTTACCTGCTGGCTGTACATTGTTCCTGTATATTTGGCTCAGTGGTACAGCATTGCGTTAGCAGCACAAAAGGTTCTCTATGGGTTCAATTCCCAGAAAAACATGCATAACCTGAATGTACTGTAAGTCGCTTTGGATAAAAGGGAACGTCTGCTAAATGCATACCCAATGTAAATGTTTCATAACCTGCATTAATAACATGAAGAATTTCTGTCACTATAGCAAATTCCTCGTTTTAGAGTGTGTTGTAGTCTAACAAACCTGACAATAAAGCTTATTCTCATTCTCTCTATACAAATACATAAAGTAGACCAATAAAATATCTGAATACAAATTCACACAAGCATTTCTGTTTGTCTGTTAGATTTTTGCATTTAATATTTACAAATATTACGATTTTAAGAAAAAATCAAAAGAATAAACAGAAGACATACAGTTATGTAACAAACAATCATACATAAGAAAGCATAAATCAGTGTTTCCATAATTCCTTCCATCAGAGTTAAAAGTTTTGTTCATTGGTTTTTATTATTCTTTTGTGAAGAGATTTGAAGTGAGTTTACATTAAACAGTTTAACACAGACTAATGGGTGAAATAAATGCTCATTTTTGTTAGGACATGAAAAATGTATCTTGTAGATATCACAATAATAATTTGTATAGACTGCAGGGGTATTTTTAGTTTAAGTCTGATGATAAGAATTAATGTATTAACTTTAACTGGCAATTTACGGCAGGAGATCAGCATAATGAATGAACCTAGGTGAAAAATTGCTTGGATAAAGGGTCTATTATCATGAAATAAAGAGTTCTATGACTTTCTTGTTTGCAGCTGATAATATTGAACATGAGCCTCAGTCCACTATAAACACTAATTAAACAAGACATTCAGGATCAGCAGCAGATCATCTCTCTTTGTTATAATTATAATATTCAGAGTGTTTCCATTAGAAATACAGCTCTATTGAAAAAAACATACTTCTCACACTGACATGACTGAAACAGGATCTTATCTTTACAGTTTCTGTTTCCAGGACCTCCAGTAACTAATTCCTCTTGGATTATTTATTATTTTTGCAAACATAAATGCCAAAAAGAAAGAAAGCTTAATAACATTAAAATCGCATCAGCAAATCTTGAGATCGCTTTCTATTAATTTCTTATCTCAGATTCATACTTTATCTTTTGACTCCAAACACTGAAGCAAATACAGTACACACGAATGTACAGAATACAAACAGAACTCCTTGGAAGAAAATGAATTTAAAAGGTGATTGCCCATGATAGCTTTAGATAAAAACTTTATTATATTATTTTGGTGTTTTAGCCGTTGAAACTGAGCTCAAAAATCCATGCAACATTAGCACGAGAATTTCCATTAGCAAAATAAGCACTAACGAACAACAGTTGATATAACTGTCGTCACACATGCAACACATCTGGGGAACACAGAGTATATTTGTAGCTTGGTAATATACTCATTACCTAACTGTTACAATCATAGAAATGACATTAATTACTTTCATTACACTTTAAAAACCAATATACAGTAGGGAGCAAAAAGACGTGCTTACCCATTGTTGAGGAACCACGGGAGAAGCCCCAGAAATGCACCTGGATGATGGACAAAGCTATAGGTAGCTTAGGGGCGATAGTTACATTTCCAAGAAGGAAAGACTCCGCCCAGCCCCAATTTTATCAAAAATTGGTTGGGGATATTAAATACACAACAGATCTTATTGGTGTAGACGTTTGCGCATGAGCATTCTTTTATACCTTTTTATATTTTAAAAAAATATTTGTTGTCAAAAAATCTAAAAGATCTACGCTGTTTTGCTGTACTACAGAAATATTAAGTGCTAACAACTTCCTTTTTTATTTTAGTTTATTTTTCGAATCAATTAGCAAATATTGTTTATTTTTTTGGCTACTTATTCTCAACAAATAGGAATTAGTTAGATGGATAAGTTCCTATCAAAATAAGAAAGACCCTCAGCTTGGTGGCAGCATATAACTCCCATATAAAGAGTACTTCGGGCAGAACAGAGCTATGTAAGAATATGTGGATTTGACGATGGGTATAAGCGGAGGTGGGAGCCAGATGCAAGTGGGTGGGACTTAAGCTGCAAGTTTTTGGCTGTACAAACCAAATATTTAACTGTGGATTTAGATTGGTTTGTTTGATGGAGTCATGTGGGTTGTTTTATCGGTTCACACTCCCGGTGGCGGTAGTGGGTGAAAGGACATTATCGGCGGGCGGTGGCACGGTAGATGAGTGGAGAGGTAAGTGTGATGTACATTGTTGTTTGTTTTGTTTTGTAAAACTAAAAACATTGTAATAAGTCAAGCTGTGAATAGTGCATTTTCTTGAAACAATGTGGCGTTTGTACAAAGTGTTCTTAGCACCACACCAGCTTGTGACAATCTGTCATGTGCCTCCCTAAAACAGACAATTCCTTCTATTCTACATTTTGAACAACTAGGGATTTGCTCTCCAGGTAACTATGGATACAAATAAAAAGGAAGACCATAAGCAGCTCTGCAACACCACACAGTGTAATTGCATGGCATTATAATTTTGGTATAACAACAGAGCTTGATTCCATTGATAACATAGCTTTCCAAAGGCATGACGCCCATACAATACATTATAAGAAACTGGTGCTCATTTTAAGGCATTATAAAAATCAAGAAAAAGAATGCATAATGCATTTGTGTGCACAGAATAAAGTCAAAACCAAAACTTCTTATATTATTGGATAATCGGCCCTTAAAAAACCAGACTATTCAGAAATAAGAATCAAGATTGGCCCTGTTTTTATCTAATTGGCATAACCAAAGCGGTTTATAATCTACAGAGGGTCAGGGAAGCCAATTATCAATTGAAGGAATATCTTTGAGCTTTAGAAGAGAAATAATCCCTTGTTTCAGGTCACTGTGATCTCTCTTTGAATAATGCATTCTTTACATTTTTAAAAGGGTGTTTAATAACACAAAACAGTAACATCAAAACGTAAAGAAAAACTCCGGCGCTCTTCTTCTTTGGTGGTTTGGTCTTCTTCGGCGATTGTAGGGCTCTCTCTCTCTCTCTCGCTGCTCACTACTGCCCCTCACTGCAGGCCGGCGGGAGCCCTTTCAAGTCTCCAATAACCGGGATACAATCACTGGATTTTATCAGAAAGCTACAGGTGTTAATCATTAGAAGAGTAAAGGCTCACGAAATTGCCCAAATCTGATTCCTTACAAACTGCTCGTCTCAATATTAAGAGCTGAACCCGCCTTCTTCTAGCCATTTGGCTCTGGATCTAATAAATGCTCCTTTGGCTAAATCTAAATAAAGTTCATTAATTTGAAAATGTATCTTATTCAACTCTAATTTTTCTTCTTCTGGAACATTCTCCTTTGATAATAATTCATTTAACCGACAAAGCAAAATAGATTCAGCTTGAAGCCTAGAGGCTTTCAGTTCTTTACATATTTAAATAGCAATCAATCTAGATTTATATTTGAAGTATTCCTATCTTTCTTTATAACCGTTATGCATATTAGTAAATAATTCCTTCGCAAGATTAATTATGCTATCATTAAATTTAGTATCCTTCAATAGATCATTATTCAATTTCCAGTAACCCCGCATTTTAGAAATAGGTTGCAAACCAACAAGATTTATAAAAATGTGCTTATGGTCTGACAAAGGAGCAAAATAATGTGAAATGTCCTTAACAAGGTGAAGAATTGAAGATGGATATAAGAAAAAAATCTATTCTAGATTTAAGGGATAAATTTTTATTAGACCAAGTATATTCCTGTGAATCTTGGTTATAAAACCTTCAGGCATCAACCAAAGAGAGATCAGAGCATAATGATAAAATTATGTTATTCCTTAAAGCAACATTACAGGGTCTAGGAAGATATCTATCTAAAACATCATCCATGCACTCATTGAAGTCACCACCTAAAAGTATGTGAGAATCTCTATAGTCCAAAAGTAGTTCTTTAATTTTAACAGTGATATGAGAGAAAAGTTGTTTATTAGAGGGGTGAGAATTATACCCATAAATGTTGCATAAAATGAAAAAAGAATTGTCTAACTTAATAAGAGTCAAGATCCACCTGCCGTCATCTGATCCCACCACTTTTAGTATATCCCCTTTAACCCTCTGGTTGTGCTCGGACTCCTATCACACCTGTGGTGTTCCCAGTCAAAAATGACCGGACTCCGATTGTAATTTTCACAATATGAGATTAAAAATTTATGAACATTTGCACTGTTTCTCACACTAGTGTACTTTAATGATTAATCAGGAAGTTTGCTTTTAAATGCTTTTTTTTTTACAAAATTGCAAAAAGTCACACTTGTGGTGTTCCCAGTCAAAAATGACCGGACTCCGATCAATTGCTTATAAATCTGTCATTATGCTATATTAATCACCAAATATTGGATTCAATCTTTTTGTCAACTTGTCTTCTTTCATTTAGGACTGGTTTTGTGTTTCTATTTGCATCTGATTAATCTTTAGCCTCATTTATCCGAAAGTAGGCACCTCATTTTTTGAGTGAAAAAGCATTTTTTATGAATAATTTTCACAATATGAGATCAGGAAGTTTGCTTTTAAATGCTTTTATTTTGTTCATAATTTATCTCATATTGTGAAAATTATTCATAAAAAACTATTTTTTCACACAAAAAACGAGGCTCAGATAAATGAGGTCTACGATTAATCAGATGCAAATAGAAACACAAAACCAGTCCTAAATGAAAGAAAACAAGTTGACAAAAAGAATGAATCCAATATTTAGTGATAATATAGCATAATGACAGATTTATAAGCAGTTGTTTGGAGTCCGGTCATTTTTGACCAGGAACACCACAAGTGTTACTAGGTGAAATAAAACCATTAATTTTTTTAATTAATGAGAAATTAAATTATACCCTATGTGAACAAAATCAGTAAGTTTGAGTCCAATGCGATAACGTTAACTAGTATTTTCGGGAAAAATAACATTTTTCGGGTCAATTTGACCCGAACACAAACAGAGTGTTAAATTTGTGAATAAGGATCGCGACCCCAGCAGAATGGTTACTGCCATGACTGTAGAAAACTGCATTTCCCCATTGTGTCTTCCAACATTTTTCATCCACATCTCCAGAATGAGTTTCTTGTAAAAAAAAAAAAAATCAACCAGCGATACCTACTTGGTTGGCTTCGCCTCGCGGCGGTGCTATTCAGTGTGGGTTTTCTGAGGTGAGTGGTTCGCTGTTGCACGCGGTTGTGAAATACACTTTACATCGTTTGTTTGAGCAACATTTTTACAGAATCATATCTGAATTATTTTCATCAGGTTCGGTGCTATGTATGTGTCTGCTAACACTAATATTTCAAAGAGTTTCTCTTCACATAGAAAACGGTCAGATGAAGGGAAATACTGTGATGTTATGAATGCGGTAAATACAATTCTAACTATACTCAGATACATATGGACGATTAGTCTGAGGCTCATCAATATTATCAGCTGCTGAAAATACTCTTTATTTCATGATAATAGGTTCAAGGTTCTTTATTATTTGTCACATACACAATCATACAGGGTATAATCAGTAGTGAAATGTAAGTCAGGACAGGTCCGCTCAATGGAAAGTGCAAAAAAATATATATATATAAAAACATACAAAAAAATAAATAAAAATAAAAAGCAATAAAACAATGACACATAACACAAGAGAATATATATATATATATATATATATATATATATATATATATATATAAATATAGGTGAGAATGAAAAGGGAACAAATAATAAAATAAAATGAGTAAGATGTGCAATGAGATAAAATGTGCAATACAGTATACTGTGGATTAATAAATATTAATATAAACACGGATGTGCAAGAGAATGTGCAAATAGGTTGTACCGGGTATGTACACAGATCCTGTTTTCACCTCATTCATTATGCTGATGACTTCAGATCTGTTAATTGGCTCATTAAGCTCATTTTATTGCTGTTAAGACAAGCAAACAACATGATCAGCTATTGTCACAATACAAGATGAAACTATCACAACAATATTTATTAATTAGTCTGTGATAAACCATGTTTCATATAAACCACAAAACTAAAACTAATTAACGTTAAGTTAAATTAAATTAATTGGTGGTAAATTTGCACCCTGCACATTTGTAAAATTATATTTCTTTGTGTGTTTATTATTTCACTTTTTAAATTCTTACATTGTTTATATTTGGCATCTTTTAATTGTATGTTTTTTATCTTATATATTTTTGTGCCTGTGTATTAATTAAGGGGGGAGGTGATAAATAATAACAAATAATGGACTTACAGATTTTTTTCAGCTCACAGGTACAAGCATCAAAGCATCAGTTTGAAGTGAAGAGTATTTTCAGCAGCTGATAATATTGATGATCCTCAGACTATAAACACTCATTAAACAAGACATTCAGGAAAAGCAGCAGATCATTTTACTTTATGCTGAATATTTGCTGGTAGAAACACATTTTTATCAAACATATGATATGAATCTGTAGTTGGAATTGTATTTACCGCACTCATAACAACAAAGTATTTCCCAACAACTTACGGTTTTCTATGCGAAGAGAAACAGACACTTGTTAATTGATCCTGACAATCGATTTAAATAATAAAACTCATTAAATATAAGTGTTTGCCGACACACACATAGCACCAAACCTGATGAAAATCATTCAAATATGATTATGTAAAAATACTGCTCAAAATAACGGTGTGAAGTCAAGTCAAGTCACCTTTATTTATTTATATAGCACTGCACAATATCAAAATAGGCAAATTTTGTCAATAATGTAGAGGTCTGCACGGGCTCAAAACTGAAGCCCGAACCCGGCCCGTACCCGAGATTGTCTGACCCAACCCGACCCGACCCGAGCGGCACAGTTAAATTTAGAGCCCGAACTCGACCCGAAATACCCCCCCCCCCCCCCAACGAATAGCCAACTAAAAAAAAAGAAAAAGGCTGATTTCACGATTGCATCAAAGAAACAGATTAATCAAGGCTCGCCATTTCACAAACATTTACCAGTTATGACAGTTTGTGAAACAGGTGCAGCGGTCGCATACATTCTGCCGAGTATGATTTTGTATGAAGATAATTCTTCCACCGTAAAATTATGGTCATTTTTTGTCATTAAGGCTCGTTAGCATTCTGTCTACTTTAAATCAGACATAAGATTAAGTGAGTGTGTTTACAATCTTAAATAAGATTGTATTTATTTGAATGCATTAATCATTTATTTGAATAGCGAGAGAGAGAGAGAGAGAGAGAGAGAGAGAGAGAGAGAGAGAGAGAGAGAAGGGGGAATGTTGCGCGTGCATGTGAACCTGCGTCTGCGCATGTCTCTCTACAAGCAATGAGGCTTAGTTACTTCAAAAACAGCGATTTTGCTGCCTCATTGCATAAATATGTTTGTGATCGATCAGTAGCCTTCGAAGCTATTTTACTAATAAAAGTTTCCGTTTTTGTGCGCGACCTGATATGTGTGTGCGTGCGTCTATGAAAGCAGCGAAGCCTCTGATATAGTTTTGGTTTAGCTACAAACCCGAACCCGACCCGAGCCCGACGCTCATTAAACATTAACCCGAAACCCGACCCGAAACCCGACAGTATTTCGGGACGCGGGTCGAGCAGACCTCTACAATAATGTAAAATAACAGGATTTAACACTCAATTTGAAGTGTAAATAGCGTGAACTTTTACCTCAGAAAACCGCCAAACTGAAGCTCTCGGGCGACTGATGACGTCATCACCTCGAGGCGAAACCAACAGTAGATGATCAAAACACATGGAAAGACCCAAAGGCAATCATAATATGTCACATAATTCTTTCCATATGTTTGATCATCTACTTTTGGTTTCACCTCGCGGTGTGTCGTCAAGTCGCGCGAATAGTGTGGGTTTTCAGGTAAACTTACTGTTTTACATAATTGTAAAATACACTTACACCGTTTGTTTGAGCAGTATTTTTACTGAATCGTAACGTTATCCGATTTATTTTCATCAGGTTCGGTGCTATATGTGTGTCTGCAAACACTTTATATTTAAATAGTTTTATGATTTAAATCGATTAATCAAATTGTCATTTAAATATATATTTCTTAACGATATTTCCCCTCACTTTAAATTCTTATTATCAACTGAAAGGTTATATATATATATATATATATATATTTTTTTTTTTAATAAGATCAAAAGGATTAACAATAAAAAAAAAAAAAATAATTCACAGCCTTCTTTGATCATATTTACCAAGGGTGCCAATATGTTTGACCATGACTGTATATCAATTAGGTGTTTATTATTTACAAATAATAAAGTTCTTAAATCTAGATTCACCCAAAAATTAAAATTGTCATAATTTACTCAACATTATGTCAGTCCAAGCCTGTATGAATTTCTTTCTTCTGTCGAACATAATTTGAGAAATTCAAGAAATGTTTGTCCATACAGTAGAAATCAAGGGTAACCAAAATGTTTCGGTAACATTCTACAAAATCTTTTGTGTTCAACAGAAGAAAGTAAGTCATACAGGTTTGGAATGACATGAAAGTGAAGAAATTATCACCGAATTTATTAGCAGTAACTTTCCAGCAGTTTAGCTCAAAATTAATGCTTTTCAAGTGCTTTACCAGTAGACACCATTATAGTTTCCATTAAAACCAAGACAATTCCCATTATAACCATTAAATCCAATTTTATTGTGTTTTGGGCAGGGTTCTATTGTTTTTTTCAGCAGCACAGCTAACAGTCTGATGAAAAAAGTGAAACTTTCATATATTTTAGATTCACTGCATGTAAAGTAAAACATGTCAAAAGTTTTTTTGTTTTAATTTTAATGATTAGAGCTTACAGATCATGAAAGTCAAAAATCAGTATCTCAAAATATTAAAATATTTACATTTTGAGTTTCAATAAATGACCAAATAAATTTATACAGTATAAATTATAGGTATCTCTTGTTCTTTGAAACCACAATAATGGAGAAGACTGCTAACTTGGCAATGATCCAGAAGACGATCATTGATGCCCTCCACAAAGAAGGCAAGTCACAGAGGGTCATTACTGAAAGGTGCGGCTCTTCACAGAGTGCTGTATCAAAGCATATTAAATGCAAAGTTGACTGGAAGGAAGAATTTGGGTAGGAAAAGGTGCACAAGCAACAAGGATGACCGCAAGCTTGAGAATAGTCAAGCAAAGCAGATTCAAACACTTGGAAGAGCTTCACAAGGAGTGGACTGAAGCTGGAGTCAGTGCATCAAGAGTCACCACGCTCAGACATCTTCAGGAAAAGGGCTACCAAGCCACTTCTGAACCAGAAACATCGTCAGAAGCATCTTATCTGGGCTAAGGAGAAAAAGGACTGTTTCTCAGTTGTCCAAAGTCCTCTTTTCAGATGAAAGTAAATTTAGCATTTCATTTGGACATCAAGGTCCCAGAGTCTGGAGGAAGAGTGGAGAGGCACATAATCCATGTTTCTTGAAGTCCAGTGTGAAGTTTCCACAGTCAGTGATGATTTGGGCTGCCATGTCATCTGCTGGTGTTGGTCCTCTGTGTTTTCTGAAGTCCACAGTCAACGCAGCCATCTACCAGGAAATTTTAGTGCGCGTCATGCTTCCTTCTGCTGACAAGCTTTATGGAGATGCTGATTTCATTTTCCAGTAGGACTTGGTGCCTGCCCACACTACCAAAGGTACCAAAATCTAGTTCAATGACCATGGTGTTACTGTGATTAATTGGTCAGCAAACTCACCTGACCTGAACCCCATTGAGAATCTAGATGAGAGACAACAGACCCAACAATGCAGATGAGCTGAAGGCCACTGTCAAAGAAACCTGGGCTTCCATACCACCTCAGCTGTGCCACAAACTGATCATCTCCATGCCACGCCGAATTGAGGCAGTAATTAAAGCAAAAGGAGCCCCTACCAAGTATTGAGTACATATACAGTAAATTAAAATACTTTCCAGAAGGCCAACAATTCACTAAAAAAAATTTTGTATTGTTCCTATGAAGTATTCTAATTTGTTGAGAGAGTGAATTGGTGGGTTTTTATTAAATGTGAGCCAAAATCATCACAATTAAAATAACCAAAGAATTAAACTACTTCAGTCTGTGTGCATTGAATTTATTTAATACACAAGTTAAACAATTGGAGTTAAATTACTGAAATAAATTAACTTTTCCACGACATTTTAATTTATTGAGATGCACCTGTATGTCTAAGACCCGTTTATAATGGCTTATAATTTGAAAGTTGTATGCCAATTTGTTCTGTAAATTTGTAATATTTTTATATTATATTAAAATAAATAAAAACAAACCCTCCACTTAAGCGAGCGAATGATGACGTCATCATGAGGCGAAACCAACGTAGATGATCAAAAACGCACCAAATTCTGTTTAAAACTTCAAAATACCATAAAATATTGTATCAAACAAAAATAATGTTAAAACAGTTACTGACATAGACAGACAGGTGGCCAGGTGTGAGGTTAAATTTAGTTTATTAGGCATTTACAAGTTTTATCGATAAATGTAATTGTTAAGTCTCCCTAATTATTTGGAGTCTAGGGTTTTGGGAGGCAACACAAAACATTTGATAAGTAAAAGGATATTTAAGCTAAAACACTTTTCCCTGCTGTGAAAGTGTGGTGTGTACGATTATAAAGCAGACAGAGGCAAAACTGAATATCAAGATGCGTTTAGTGAGAAATAATTCAATATTACAAAGCTCAAAATTAATAATAATAATAATAATAATAATAATACAAACAAACCCAAAATACCTTCAAACAAACCAACAAATATCTATTTACAAATTATATACAAATGTAATTGATTAAGTACAACAACAGTGAGGGACAAGAGCGGTGCTAAAGAAAATAATAAAACAAAAACCCTCTAACTAGCACCGATCAAAGCTAATCTAAACAAAGAAATCAAGGAAAATAACATCTTCAGCGTAGAACGCCACTAACTATGCTGACTGACAAACAAAATACAGAAGTTGGCACTCGCTCATAAACTAGTGTGTTTAGACAACTTTACCCTGCGTGTAGTACAATGTAAGTCACATGACATGCTGAACTGGTCCCATCACTACAGGTCGAGAAGGGCTTGAATAAACTCAGATAAACCGAGACTCGAGTCACAGTAAACGAACAGTAAAGTTTCACAAAGAGAAAAGCCAAGCACAGAAAACTACAACCAAAATCAGGTGTAAAACCACAGCAGACGTGGGAGAGCCAACAAATGAAAAGCAAACGCTCTCCCGAACTCGCGTCACATCCGGGTCTTTATACGCGCCCCCTAACGTCTGATTGGTCCTCCACGCATAGTGTAGAATTGATGATTGACGGAAGCATAGTCCAATCACAGGGCCTATAAGGTGAGAGTAAGACGAGAGAGAGAAGAGAGCAAAAATATCCCTCCCAGACCATACCGGACGTAACAGTAATTATGGTAAGCCCCAAAAGCAATCATAATATTTCACGTAACTAAAATTCTGAAATTATTCATTCATGACGGAGGAAAAAACAGCAGACAGCAAATGCGGACAATAAAAGTTTAATACTTGAAGCAAATATAAAGTAAAAGACAGATCTCTCTCTTTATTGAGTAACAAGATATAAAACATCTCAAGTGAATAAAAGTGAAGATGGATCAGATGCAAACCTACATGACAGAATATCTTACACCTGCATTTTGTACACTGAACAAAATTATAAACAACACTTTTGTTTTTGCCCCCCTTTTTCATGAGCTGAACTAAAAGATCGCAGACTTTTTCTATGAACACAAAAGGCCTATTTCTCTATAATATCGTTCACAAATCTGTCTAAATCTGTGTTAGTGAGCACTTCTTCCTTTGCAGAGATAATCCAGCCACCTCACAAGTGTAGCATATCAAGATGCTGATTAGACAGCATGATTATTAATTTTGTTCAGTATAAAATACACCCTAAGCGGAAGAATAGCTAATTGTTTTAAAACAACAGTGAAGATGAAATTAAAAACAAATTAGCCTCTTTTTCAACAATGAACATGACCATTTTAACCCATGAAAAGCTTCTACAAATATACATAAGAACATAAAATGAAACTCGTGATAAAGAATAATAATATAATTAATATCATAAAGCAAAGTTTTATACAAAAATACAACTTTAGATATTGTTATCTAATTAAGATAACCATTAATATGGAAGAGATGCGGTGTAGCACCTGAAAGCACTAAACCTGAAGATAAACTACTTAATATGAGTGCTTATTTTATGACTCTGTAGAGAAGATGATTGAGTGAAACTCTTCCCGCATGCAGTGCAGTGGTATGGTTTCTCTCCAGTGTGAATCCTCTCGTGTGATTTCAGATTTTCTGTCTGACTGAATCTCTTGTCGCAGTGTGAACACTTGTAAGGTTTCTCTCCAGTGTGAATCCTCTCGTGTGATTTTAGATTCGCTGACTGACTGAAACTCTTGTCGCAGTGTGAACACTTGTAAGGTTTCTCTCCAGTGTGGATCCTCTGGTGCTGTTTTAAATCTGAATCTGAAATACAAGTCTTCTCACACTCAAAGCACATATATTCTCTCACACCAGTGTGTATCTTCTGATGAACTTTTAAATTCTGCAGTTGTGAAAAACTCTTTCCACATAAAGAACATGAATGTGGTTTCTCCTTTGAATGAACTTTTAGGTGATCCTTCAGGCTTGAAGCCCTCAAAAATGTTTTTCCACATTGATCACATTCATGCGGTTTCTCTCCAGTGTGGATCCTCATGTGACTCCTGAGACTCTGTTTGTTTGTGAATCTCTTCCCGCACTGATCACATGTGAACGGTTTCTCTCCAGTGTGGATCCTCATGTGAACCTCAAGGTTTGATGATTTTGTGAAACTCTTTCCACACTGAGTGCAGGTAAAACTTTTCTTGTCTCTTCTTTTCTGTAAATAAATACTTTCCATCTGTGAGTGAGTTGTTTCTCCAGTTTTTACGTGATGTTGTTTCTCCTCCATTAGGTCTGAAATTAAAGTTAAAAAAGGTAAAAATATAATTAAATCATGTGAAGTGAAAGCAGACAACAGCTACACTAAATTATGATAGTTTCTACAATTTTTTTTTACAAAATAGGGTACAATTATCTATATTAGAAAATACAGTTACATCCAGAATTTCTGTAGTGAGAACTATTTTAACTATTTAATAATCAATCATTTCTACTCTATAATTTTTCCTAATTAAATTTCATGATTGTTTTATGCTACAAACAATTATTTAAATGTTCTGCACAGAATAAGGTAGAAATATACTTTATAGTTTCTGTACTGTAATAATTGATATGTCAATTAGCACTGCATCATTCATAAATTGTATTTATTGTCTTAATGTTTCATCAGTTCATCCTGCTTTTTATTCAGCTCAGCTGCAGATATAGTCTGGCCTGTTCTTTGAGCAGAGATCAGTTCTCTTTCAGTGCGAAAACTTCTTTATCTCATTTTCATAAAATAAAACGCTATAGTATGTAACTTTTCCTCTCCATCGACGAATGATGATTCTGAAAGAAAAAGTGCCAAAACGCTACTTTCAAGCATCTGATTATTAGATAAACCTTGCGCTCTTATTTCAAGGTTGTTGTTAATGCTGTGGTTATTGTAACAGTTTCCTTCGTACATTCGGTTCAACGACATTGTTAAAACACATTTATCATTCAATGGAATTGTGCGTATGCTTTACACACTTACATTTTTGCTCCGTCCATGCAATAAATGCACAGCCTTCGACTGCTCAGTTAATGTTGTCGGTATGACCGAGAGCCATTGAAAAACTACAGAAAAGTAAAACTACATCACTATAGCATTACTGGCCACGAGTACTAAGAGCTCACACATCAGCTGCTCAACAAATGTATCAGTGAGACGAACACAATCCTGTGACAGACGGTTAATAGTGGAGCGCGTGAAGGCGAGATGTGAGGCACGAACACTGTTCAAGGTCTCCATTCATTCGTGCTTGTAGTAATTTAATGTGTATATATTTTGAAAGCATTGAATCACTATAGAAATCACGATTCATTCGATTCTTAGCATTTTAAATTGATTACTGTCCGAAATCAACGATTCAAAAATCCATGTTTCGAGAGCGATGCATCGTTAGGGTTTGTAATCGATGCATCGAGAAAATTAGTGAATCGTTTCACCCCTACTGTACGGTAATCTGACCAAAAATATTTAAGACCCATTGAATCTGAATGTAAGACATTTTAAGACTTTTTAAGGCCTTTTATTAGGAAAACATTATTTAAGATTTTTTAAGGCATTTTATTAGAAAAAAACGTTATTTAAGACATTTTAGGGACCCGAGGAAACCCTGTTTTCTACTAATTCACATATTAAGCATTTATGTTTACCTGCGGGCTGTGTTCCTGTGGCTCAGTGGTAGAGCATTGCGTTAGCAGCATAAAAGGTTGTGGGTTCAATTCCCAGGGAACATGCATAACCTGAATGTACTGTAAGTCGCTTTGGATAAAAGCGTCTGCTAAATGCATAAATGTAAATGTATAACCTGCATTCATGTTTCTGTCGCTATAGCAAATTCCTTGTATGTGTAAACATACCTGACAATAAAGCTTATTCTCATTCTCTCTATTTATAGTAAAATATCTGAATACAAATTCACACATGCATTTCTGTTTGTCTGTTAGATTTTTGTATTTCATATTTACAAATATTACAATTTTAAGAATAAAATCAAAAGAATAAACAGAAGTACAGTTATGTTACCAAGAAATAAATCAGTGTTTCCACAATTCCTTCAATTAGAGTTTAAAGTTTTGTTCATTGGTTTTTACTTTTGGTTTACATTAAACAGTTTACCACAGACTAATGAAATAAAAGCTGTTAGGACATCTGTATCTTGTAGATCTCACAATAGTGACTGCATAGTTTAAGTTTGATGATAAGAATTAAATTAACTTTAACTGGCAATTTACAGGAGATCAGCATAATGAATGAGGTGAAAACAGGGGCTATTATCATGAAATAAGGCGGATTTTCAGCAGCTGATGATATTGATGAGCCTCAGACTATAAACACTCATTAAAAAAGACATTCAGGTTTAGCAGCAGATCATCTCTCTTTGTTATAATTATAATATTCAGAGTGCTTTCCATTAGAAATACAGCTCTATTGAAAAAAACACTTCTCACACGACATGACTGAAACACTTATCTTTACAGTTTCTGTTTGCAGTATTATTCAAATATAAAAACGTAAAGTAACTAAACTTGTTTTTTACAAACAGTAATGTAAAAAAAGAAAAAGCGCTAAATAACATTCAAATCTCATCAGCAAATCTTGAGATTGCTTTCTATTAATTTCCCACAGATTCATACTTTAGCTTTTGACTCCAAACACTGAAACAATCATACACACGAATGTACAGAAAACAATCACTGGAAGAAAATGAAAAAAAAATCGCCCATGAATTCAAATAAAGAAATGGTTATTTTGGTGTTTTAGTCGTTGGTGGGAATAAAAATCGATGCAGCTTGTGGAAGAACATTAACACGTTTCATTAACAAAGCACTAACGTTTCTGTAATTGATCAATCTGTCGTCACACGTGCAGCACATCTAACACACAGTATATTTTTATCTTAATATACTCATTACCAAACAGTTACAATCATAGAAATTACATTAATTTAATAACCAATATACAGGAGGGAGAAAAAAGACGGCTTAGCCATTGTAGCTTCGCTCGTTTTCTGATGAACAACTACTTCTTCTTCTTCTCGTGTTAATGGCGGTTGGCAAACCAACTAAAATGGTGCATTCCCGCCACCTACTGGATAGGAGTGTGGAGCGCATAATGTTTAGGAAGTTGGATAACAATAATACAATTAACTCTGGAAGAGGGGACATGGATAAAAAAAAAAAACATTAATAACAACAAACATACATAAATAATAAATCCATTTTAAATCAATAACAAATATAACACAAATATAACGAAATACTACTACAATCTCTTAAATTCTATTTATCAATCTTGTTTCTTTTAAGAAAAAAAAAAAAGTTTATTTAGCTATTTAAAACTGAAAGGGTGCAAATGGGTCAAATTACTGATCTTATTGGTTGTACCTCTTCTATCCACTGAAGAGCTATGAATATTGCTATAATCTCTGTAGTAAAAACAGATATCTGATCTGAAATACTTTGTGAAATTTTTACTTTGAATTGGGGTATATAAACTGCTGCTGCTGTGAATCCAGATTCAGGATCTTTAGAGCCATCCGTGTATATTTTTACTGTGCTATAATATGTTTGCTCAATATATTGCTGCACTTCTATGTGTGTTAATATACTTCTTTCCTTGTTATGTTTTCCTTCGTAAAGTTGAGTGTCAACTACAGGCATGGGAAAAAGCCAAGGGGGAATTGCTGAAGTTGCCACAGAAGGGGCTATTTTGATGTCACTTAATCCCATACTTTGGGCCTCCTCATTGGCAGTCCATCCAAAGCTTGATAGATTTTTATACTCATATTCCCAACAATTCTTCAGAACTTTCTTAATTGGATGACTATCTGAGTGACCTTTTATATTAATCCAGTATCTCATCTTTAACTTGAGCCTTCTAAATTCAAGAGGCATTTCACCCATTTCTACTTGTACTGCTGTGATTGGAGATGATCTTATTGCTCCACAACATATTCAAAGTGCTTGTGATTGAATTGCCTCAACATTTAAAAGTTGAGATTTCGATGCAGAACTATACACCATACAACCATAATCAATAGCCGCTCTTATCAGTGCACCGTATACTCTTTTAAGAGACTGACGACATGCTCCCCATTCAACTCCTGCCAAACACCTCATTAAATGTATTGCTTTTTGCAACCATTTTCTGGATATGAATTCTAAAATTCAGTTTGGTATCCATCCACATTCCCAGAAATCTAATAACTGACACTTGCTCTAATTGTTTTCCATACATTTTAATATTTATAACTGGATTTGTTTTTCTTTTTGTAAAACATTCTGATGAACTATTTCTTCTTCTTCGATTTTATGGCTGGTAGCACCAACATTAAGGTACATTATCGCCACCTACTGTATTGGAGTGTGGACCAGAGTTTACCCATTCCATAAAAACAGCTCTGTTCTCTTGAGATAAAGGAATAAACTCTATAATCCATGTGTAACTATATTTTAATCTTTAATTCATCCACTCCCATCTTTCTAAGTTCATTTTTCATTATTTCTCGTTCATTAGTATACTTTTGACAAACACATGTAACATGTTCTACTGATTCCTCTTCTCCACAGTGCTCACATAATCCTGTTGGATGTTTCTGATGAACTATGGTGTGCGTGCAGGGACAAAATACCAAACGTCTGCAATATTTACACCACACTCAAACACCATTTGAGTACGCCTGGTGGTGTAAATATTGCAGAAGTTTGGTATTTACACCACCAGGGGAACTCAAACACCATTTAATGTTATTTGCAGTATAATTTCATGGAATTCAACACTGTGAATTAATATAATCTATATTATCTTTTTGATTCGGTTACATCAACAGACTTCAGCAAACGACACGATCATTGAGACATTTACAACTATCACAACAGCATTTATTAATTAATCTGTGATGAACCATGCTTCATACAAAACACAGAACTAGAACATATCAAACTAATTAAGGTAAACTCAATTCATTGGTTCTTTTACTTTTAAAATTAAAATTATTACATTGTTTATATTTGTTGTCTTTTAATTGTGTTTGTTTTTTCCTATATTTCTGTATATTTATGGGAGATAAGAGAAATAAAAAAGAAACAAAAACACTCAAATCCTTTTAATTAAACCAATGTTTTCCAAGAACTTAAATAAAGCAGCTCTGATATGGCCTCACTTTAATAATTATTTAATAATAATAATATCATACTCTCATTTCTCCTAATAACTGTTATCTATCCTCCACATACCCCCCACAATGCATGATGACATAATAAAGTTAATACAATGGGTGGTTTATTAGCCTTATAAACCTTAAGATAAGGCTTATCTTATCTAATTTACAAAATATTTGAACTAATTGCGGTTTAATTTGTATTTACTTGTTCATAAACTGACAGTAATAAAGAAAAGCCCATGGACAGTATACCACAGGGCAAAAAACATAATGATAATATCTGCAGAAACGTAATGAACGCTATTAAAAACAGTAGCATTTAATGAAATATGCAGATCTGTAGAACAAGGTTATGAAATTAAATGTATAAACACCAGCCACGAAGCCAGGCTATTTCATTCAGTATAGTAGTAAAACTTTCATCATGATAAAAACATTAATCATCTATACATTAGCAATGGTTATTGATAAAAACTATACGAGTAATATTTAGTTCATTTCATGTATTTATACAGGGACAATGCACAACACAAGTGTTGTGTCAGAGTTAGCTATAACATTTACATTTATGCATTTAGCAGAATTTGGCGCGGTTTTGATCAGCTACCGTTGGTTTCGCCTCGCGATGATGACGTCATAATTCGCGCGCTTCAGCGGAGTTTCTGAGGTGAGCAGTTCACGCTATTTCACATAATTGTAAAATACACGTTACATAGTTTGTTTATTCAGCAATGAATAGTTTTTTTATCTGACTCAGTGCTGTTTGTGTGCCTGCTAACATGGATAGCTATCTAAAGAAGGCTTTGTGGTCTCTCTTCATACAAAACGATAAGAGACAACTGTTTTGTTGTTGTGAATGTAACATTAGTTACTAGAAAATACAATCATATTTAGATTCAATCAGACAAATACATAAATAAAGATGTCAGTGTCTTTATATTAGCCTATATTTTTTTCTGTATCACTTGAGAAGTAATTGTCACAGAACGATTTCCCAGGATTTCATCATTTATTGTGACTCAAACAATCAGTTTATATCAGCAAACAAAGAGAGATGATCTGCTGCCGATCCTGAATGGCTTGTTTAATGAGTGTTTATAGTCTGATCATCATCGATATTATCAGAATATTGCTGAAAATCCTCTTTATTTCATGATAATAAAATTTCTGTTTTCACCTCATTCATTATGCTGATTACTTCTGATCTGTTAATTGCCACATTAGGCTCGTTTTATTGCTATTAACAGACTTAAGTCAAACAGGTTGTGTTTATTCTTCATCCTTCACCAATGACTGAAGAACGTTAAGCATATAATAAGAGATAGCTTCTCTCTCTCTGTATATATATATATATGTATTTATTTATTAGGTGTCTTACGAGACACTTATCCCACGAGATGAGACACAAGACTGGGTTCACGAGAACAAGGCGAGATTTGTAGACTATTTTTTTTAATCCTCAATTATTAAATATATGGGGGAGAAATTGTATTTTATTAAACTGAAAAACGCAAAATGCAAAAAAAAATGTAGGTGCATTTCTTAAAGCAACTTATACTTTGTGAAATTAAACTTCTTTTTAAATTTATTATAAGCAGTAGTCTAATAAACAACATGTAAACTAGAGCTGCACGGTTCTGGATAAATTGAGAATCACAGATTTTTTTATGAATTGGAGATCACGATTCTCTCACAAAATAACGTGTTATAATAATTTACTAGTGGTTTTGACAAAATGTCAATTTCTTAAGTCTTTTAATATTCATTTGAACATAGGGCTGTGACGTTAACCGCGGTAATGAGATGCCGACCGCGGACTTTTTTTATCAGGACCGGACCAGATTTCTTGCAACGCGGGAATAAAACACGGTCGCGGTCGGTAACTCTGGTGTAATTTGAACGGGAGTGGACAGTGGACTAACAATATCCCGTTCCATGAGGACCATAACTTTTCAGAACAGTATATCTGTGCTTTTTTACTCCCAGTCAAGCATAAAAACATACTTGTATCTCTACGAGTTGGCGCTGATGTTAAAATCACAATGCATTGGACCTATTTTGTATGCCTATCTGTTGTCTTTATTTATTTTTGATATTTTACTGCACAGGCACGTGCCCATTTTTTTTTGTAGTCTTCACGGCATCCCAACAACTGACAGAAAAGTTTACAGTTCGCGAGTGCTGTCGATGATGCAGGGCCGGCGCGTGCATTTAGGCGAACTCAGTCGCCTGGGCGGCAGCACAGTCAGAGCAAAAGGACAGATGTTTTTAGTTTATCTTTTGGGCATTCTTTATTACCCCTTAGTTGTTCCAAATCTAAATTCATTTTGCTTCATAGTAATGCTGCTCCCGCGGCACCCCCAACTGAGCGTCATCAATAGACTACTCTACATGCAAAACATTATAATGTCATTATACATGTCATCAAAACGAATAAAACTATTCAGACATGAATTCCTTTTACTGCTGGTGATGTCTTATGGGTTTTAAAGCCAGACACGCGCTTCTGAAAGGTAAGATTGTAGCATAATGTATGTGTGTGAGAGAGAAAGCGCGGGGGAGATAAAACAAGTGTAATGCTATTTATTAAACATCCAAAATAACGTTTTGTTGTGTTTTAGCCAAGTGGAATACTAAATATATAGCCCTTATAATATACAGTGTTTAATTGGTGTAATAAAGCGGGGTGACCGATCCGGCATCAGAGGATGGAGAGGTAAGGGATAATTCGCGCAAACACTTGGTTGACCCCCTTAAGTGATTACCAGCTTCCATCAGTTGCTTTTCTTGTGTGCATATATACTCTAAAAATCACGATTATTTTATAAAAACAATTGTTTTAATGTTTGTGTAGTTTTTGTGTAACCCATATCCTATATGACAGTCGCAGAGTCTGCGTTTGCCTTGAGTGCACGCAGATATTTTACCTTCTCTTCGGGTGAGAGCAGTTCCCAGTGCCACATACTTTTTTTGTCAAATATAGGTTTGTTTCATTTAATCTATAAAACGTAAACGATTTTATTTTATGCAAAGCAAACCAAGTCACCTAAACGAGCCAGATCAGTCATTTTGTGAGTATTACTTTTTTTTTTTTTACTTCTAAAATGCTTGTTAAACGAGTTTAAATATAAGAAATGTTGTATACATGTTTAAACGGTGAAATATGTTGTATTAAGAACTTTATTTGACGAAAATAAAATCATTAAGACAAGAAAGAAAGAAAGAAAAAAAAAGAAAGAAAGAAAGAAAAGAAAGAAAGAAAGCAGTATAAAAAACAATGAAAACCTAAAACAAAACGAAACCAACAGCAACTATATAATAATCAAATTAATAATTTTCTAATCAGCATGCTTTAATTTAGTGTTACTAGTGGTTTGCGTCAATACGCTTAAATTAAAATATCTTTGGTCTGTGCTCTGGAAGTGTTATTTTAATTCTGCTAAACTTTAATTACTAAAACACAAATTAAAACCGAAACTAACCTGTATAGGGTAGAAAACTCCACAAAATAAAAACTACACTAAAATAACCAAATTATAAAAAAAATAAAAAATACACTTAAATTTATAGCGAAAATTGAAAGAAATATTAAAATAAAAACTATTTTAAAAATGCAAACCTACAATAACCCTGACACGACCGTATTTCACTGGAGGAAGAGGATCCACCAGATGAGATGATCGGAGGTCGGAGGTGCTGATCCGGACCGGGTTTGTTCAGATTAAGCCCTGACTATGAATAGCTGTGCACACCAGCTGTTTAGCGCTGCTCACCGAGGATTCTCCCAAATCTACCCATGGACACTTCAGGCTTGTACACTTAATTTGCCTTTGCAGCTTTACTAGTGGTTATTTATTATTGATTTTACATTGCAGTAGAGGAAAAAAAATAATAATCATAAAACATGCCCGTGTCTGCTTTTATTTTAATGTAGTTGTGTCAATAAACAAATTATCCAATATTTCACATGCATCTTTAAAATCGTATTTGAGTGAAGAGTGGGGGCGGCACTCAAGGAGGAGTGATGGAGCAGAATAAGGATGGAGCAAAGTGTGGAGGCGCTGTCCTTGAAGAACATTCAACTCCGACTGCTCCAAAATGGTCAGAAACCCACGTCAGGCAAGTCTGACTCGGGACATTCTTCTCAGGGAAGTTAAATTGTTTGGTTTCATGAAAAATATATTTAATTGTGCCATGTCTAAGCCAACGGTTTTTGTTCATATTTTGCATATAAATTTAAATGAGGATGTCTTTTTTTCCTCTGCCACACTTTTCCTACTGTGTTGACTGCAAAAGGTTAAACACATTTTGTATTTTGACAAGTCCAATAAAAATAACAAATATGCTGTTTTTACGTTTTTGGACAAACTGGCCTACATTATAAAAAAAAAGTTATCTCTCTGCGACACTTATTATTATGTTGACAACAAAATGTAAAACTAATTTTATTTTGGACAATATGAATAAAATAAATAGCCTAAAATAAAATAGATATTTTTTTGCACACTTAATTTTTTTATTTGTTATCTCTTTCTCTTTCAGTAGTGGAAGTTTAATTTTGAGATTCTGGAAATTAGATTTATTTAGCGGGAACAGTCGGGTCAGGAAGAACAAAAAACTATTTTATTTTGCACTTTAAAAAGGTTGTTATTATAAATCTAGCCTAACGAATCGTCAAATAATATTAATTACATCCTAATTTGCTGTTACAACCTATGCATTTCAACAAACACAGTATTCAACAAGTTACGTTTAGACAAGTGCGTTTATATTCACGAAGTCTTACCCGAAAAACAATTTCTAAAGAACACATCTCACCAGAACTAAGCACGGGGCATGTTGAGCTCGGCTTGTTGTTTCTGCAGCTTGCTCAGGTTGTTATTCTTTTAATAATTGGTTGTACAAAGAATGGGTTACAAACGATGACGAAGACTGTTCCATAATTCCTATTAAACTCAGAAGATGTCGAAAAAAAAAAAAAAAGTTACAGAGATTAACATTATTTTGTTATTATTGTTAATTGAATTTGCTGTTTTAAGATTAAAAACGATTACTTTATTAATATTCATTTAAGTTCATTTACAAGCTTACAAGCTGGATGCGTTCTTGATCAAGTCATTCGGGGCTCTACTTATTCTTCCCACTGGTCGCTACTTTCTCAGTTGTTTTTTTGTGATACAACATTATGATAAAATAGTCCTGCGATTAACCGCCAAACCGCGATGTTTGTTGTTGCTTTACCGCTGTAAGAAAAAAGTCCAATACCGTCACACCCCTAATCGAGATGCACTTGTATGTCTAAGATCCGTTTATAATGGCTTATAATTTGAATGTAAGTTGTATGCCAATTTGTTCTGTAAATTTGTTATATTATAAAAAAAAAGAAACCCTCCACTGAAGTGAGTGAATGATGACGTCATCATCGCGACGGTAAGTTGTATGCCAATTTGTTCTGTAAATTTGTTATATTATAAAAAAATAAAAAAAACCTCCACTGAAGTGAGTGAATGATGACGTCATCATCGCGATGTGAAACCAAGGTAGATGATCAAAAACGCGCCAAATTCTGTTTAAAACTACAAAATACCATAAAACAAGTATCAAACAAAAATAATGTTAAAATAGTTACTGACATAGACAGGTGTCCACGTGTGAGGTTAAATTTAGTTTATTAGGCATTTAAAAGCTTTATCGATAAATGTAATTATGGAAAGCCCCGAAAGCAATCGTATTTCACGTAACTAAAATTCTGAAATTATTCAGTCATGATGCAGGAAAAATCAGCAGAAAAAAACGTGGACAAAAACAGTTTAATACTTGAAGCAAATATAAAGTAAAAGACAGATCTCTCTCTTTATTGAGTAACAAGATATAAAGCATCTCAAGTGAATAAAAGTGAAGATGGATCAGATGCAAACCTACATGACAGAATATCTTACACCTGCATTTTGTACACTGAACAAAATTATAAACACAACACTTTTGTTTTTGCCCCCCTTTTTCATGAGCTGAACTCAAAGATCTAAGACTTTTTCTATGAACACAAAAGGCCTATTTCTCTATAATATTGTTCACAAATCTGTCTAAATCTGTGTTAGTGAGCACTTCTTTGCCGAGATAATCCATCCACCTCACAGGTGTAGCATATCAAGATGCTGATTAGACAGCATGATTATTAATTTTGTTCGGTATAAAATACACCCTAAGCGAAAGAATAGCTATTTTTTTTTAAACAACAGTGAAGATGAAATTAAAAACAAATCAGCTTCTTTTTGAACTTACTGAACATGACCATTTTGAACCCGTAAAAAGCTTCTACAAATATGCATAAGAACATATGAAACTCATGGTAAAGCATAATAATATAATTAATATCATAAATCAAAGTTTTATACACAAATAAAACTTTAGATATTGTTCTTGGGGGGGGGGGGGGGGGGGGGGGGGATTCATACTTTCCCAGATTCATACTTTAGCTTTTGACTCCAAACATTGAAACGATCATACACACAAATGTACAGAAAACAAACACTAGACAAAAAAATTAAAATAAAAAAATCCCCATTATTTTAAATATTTTTATGTTTTAGCCGTTGATGGATGAAAGACTGGATGAAATGCATTTGTCTGTGTTTCACTTCGTCTCGAATCGCGCTCACGGAAAGCGCTCCAGAAACAGTATCGCCTTCGCGGCTTGGTATGCTTCCAACTCGTTTTTTTTTTTTAGTAAGAGCAAGAGACTGTACGACATTCACGTTACATGATTTGGCTGATTGTTAAGTAAAGAGGGTGACAGCGCACCGCATTAAAATTAATGATCATTCATGTTTTCATAATCGCTGGCCAAATTAAAAAAAATAAAGTAAAATTAAAACATCTTTGAGAGCAAGGGGCCCCCTGCTGTTTCGGGGGCCCTACGCAACTTGCATATTCTGCGTATAGGGAGGATCGGCTCTGTGCTCACCTCAGAGACTCCACACTGAAGCGCGCGAATAATTACGTCATCATCGCGAGGCGAAACCAGTGGTAGATGATCAAATATGCACCAAATTCTGTTTAAAACTACAAAATACAATAAAACTACGTATCAAACAAAAACAATGTTAAAACAGAGTTACTAACGTAGACAGACAGTCAGTCAGGTGTGAGATGAAATGTTGTTTATGAAGATTTTAAAAGCTTTATCGATAAATGTAATTATGGAAAGTCACAAAAGCAAAAGCATCATAATATTTAAGGTAACAAAAATTCAGAAATTATTCATTCATGACGCAAGAAAAATCAGCAGACAACAAACGTAGACAATAAAAGTTTAATACTTGAAGCAAATATAAAGTAAAAGACAGTTCTCTCTCTTTATTGACTAACAAGATATAAAGCATCTCAAGTTGTAAGAATGCACCCGCCAGGATCTGGTGGCCTGGTCGAAGGTTTAATGCATGTTCGGTCTTTTACTTGCGCCTCTGAATTTAGTTTCAATTCTAGTCTAGCCCAAGTGATCATTAAATGTTGGCGATATTCTTAATTAAAAGCAGATCACAGATATCGATTGTATATTAATGTATTAATATATTGTATTATTCTAGACATCCCATACTTTCAATTATCCGTTCACTGGGGACCTAATGTCGCAGAGTCTCACGCCCCACGTTTTTGCGTAGATCTCGCAGACACAAACTCGCCAGTCTGATGTAGTTAGTCTGAGGGTGTAGGTAGACTAATACCTAATTGTCGGCCGCCAACTGCTTGCTTATGACAAAAGGTATAGTTTACTTAGTCTTTTCCCGTACAACTTGCTAACACCTGTGATAGACAGAAATCTGAGGTCTTCGATGACGTGCATACTGCTCCGTTCATTCATGAGCCTTCAGTTTGACCTATCCATTCCTGGCCCTGGATTTGTGATAACAAAAGCCTCCTCACAGTTTTATAGTCATAATGATTTCAGGACAGTTCAGAATAAATCAAATATAACAATGTATTATTAGTCAGGTAAAAACATGTAATGCCAATTGCATAATTAAACAATATTTATCATAATACAAGTGACTAATGTGAAATTGAGACCATTTTACCAATCGAGTCCTTTAAAATTACACCAAACATGAAATGGAAAAAGCAACATTGAACACTTGTGGCATATGGATACGCTTGCTTTTTGGGGAAGAAGTGAGGGAGGAGGGGCAGAGAAGGGGGAGGAAGGGGGTCGTAGATAAGTTTGGTCAGGTTGGTGTTTGTTCTCTTTGGAGATATTTTGTTCTCTTTGGAAATCTCTTCTCCAGATTAGTTTTATGGTTTTATTTCATGGCATTTGTGAGTTCTTGAGTTTTAGCTTCATGCGGAGTTAATTTAATAAAGTAAATAATTTCACTCCCTACAAAGTGAATAAAAGTGAAGATGAATCAGACGCAAACCTACATGAAAGAACATATTACTCCTGCATTTTGTAAAACACACCCTAAGCGGAAAAAATATATATATTTTTAAAAAACAGTGAAGATGAAATAAAAAATAAATCAGCCTCCTTTTCAACTTAGTGAAGAAGAACATTTTAACCTGTAAAAGTTGTGCAGCATGCTCTGTCAGAAAGGGCCTGATCTTTCTGATGAGGTGTAGTGCAAACCAGCACGATCAAGCAGTCTTTGCAATGTGCTCTTTGAAGGTCAGCTGGTCATCAAAGATTACACCAAGATTTCTGACTGAAGTTGATGGGGTAATTGTTGATGAACCTAACTGAATCGTGAAGTCATGCTGTAGAGTTGGAGAGGCAAGGAAGACAAGAAGCTCCGTCTTTGCCAGGTTGAGCTGTAGGTGATGTTCTTTCATCCATGCTGATATGTCTGCAAGGCAGCCTGAGATCTGTGCAGCCACCGTTGGATCATCTGGTCGAAATGAGAGATAGAGTTGCGTATGATCACCAAAGCAATGGTAGGAGAAGCCATGTGCCTGTATGATGGAATCCAATGATGTAGTGTATGTGGAGAAGAGGTCCAAGAACCGATCCCTGGGGATCGCCAGTGACCAATTTATGTGCTTTGGATAGCTCCCCTCCGCAGGCCACCCTGAAAGACGACCAGTGAGATAGGATTCAAACCAGCGAAGTGGAATCCCAGTGATGTCTAGTGATGAGAGGGTGGACAGGAGGATCTGATGATTGACCGTGTCAAAAACAGCAGATAGATCCAGCAGAATGAGGACTGATGATTTGGAATACAGAACAGTGAACAGGATTACAACTTAGTGAACAGTTTGATAAATTGATGCTTCCCCATACAAAGTGATAGGAGCTGCACTTGGATGCCCGAGAGGCATTTCAAATATGGCCGCCGAGTGACAAGACTTGTCTTAAAGAGACTTTGTTAATATGGAAGAGATGTGGTGTAGCACTTGAAAGCGCTGGACCTGTGCTAGCTAAACTACTAATAGTGATAGTATGCTTTATGACTCCGTAGATTAGATGAATGACTGAAACTCTTCCCACATTCAGCACAGTGATACGGTTTCTCTCCAGTGTGAATCCTCTCATGTGATTTTAGGTCTCCTGACCGACTGAATCTCTTGTCGCAGTGTGAACACGTGTAAGGTTTCTCTCCAGTGTGGATCCTCTTGTGTGATTTTAGGTCTCCTGACCGACTGAATCTCTTGTCGCAGTGTGAACACTTGTAAGGTTTCTCTCCAGTGTGGATCCTCTTGTGTCTTTTCAGAGGTCCTGAATAACCGAATCTCTTGTTGCAGTGTGAACACTTGTAAGGTTTCTCTCCAGTGTGGATCATCTCGTGCCGTTTCAAATCTGCATCTGTAATAAAAGTCTTCTCACACTCAAAGCACATATATTCTCTCACACCAGTGTGTCTCTTCTGATGTCGTTTTAAACTGTACAGTTGTGAAAAACTCTTTCCACATAAAGAACATGAATGTGGTTTCTCCTTTGAATGAACTTTCAGGTGATTCTTCAGGCTTGAAGCACACACAAATGTTTTTCCACATTGATCACATTCATGCGGTTTCTCTCCAGTGTGGATGATCATGTGTCTCTTAAGGTTTCCTTGTTGTGTGAAACTCTTCCCGCACTGATCACATGTGAACGGTTTCTCTCCAGTGTGGATCCTCATGTGAACCTCAAGACTGTGTTTCTTTGTGAAACTCTTTCCACACTGAGTGCAGGTGAAACTTTTATTGTCTCTTCTTTTCAGTAAAGAAACTCTTTCAGTCTGTGAGTGAGTTGTTTCTCCAGTTTTGACATGATGTTGTTTCTCCTCAATTAGACCTGAAATTAAAGTTAAAAAGGTAAAAATACAATTAAATCATGTAGAGGTGAAAGCAGACAACAGCTACACCAAATTATAATCATTTCTACACATTATTACAAAATAATGTACAATTATCTATATTTAGAAAATACAGTTACATCCAGAATTTCTGTAGTAAGAACTATTTGAACTATTTAATAATCAATCATTTCAATTCAATTTTATGATTGTTTTATACTACAAACAATTTATTTAAATGTTCTGCACAGAATAAGGTAGAATATACTTTATAGTTTCTGTACTGTAATAATTGATATGTCAATTAGCACTGCATCATTCATAAATTGTATTTATTGTCTTAATGTTTCATCAGTTCATTCTGCTTTTTATTCAGCTCAGCTGCAGATATAGTCTGGCCTGTTCTTTGAGCCAGAGATCACTTCTCTTTCAGTGCGAAAACTTCTTATATCTCATTTTCATAAAATAAAATGCTATAGTATGTAACTTTTCCTCTCCATCGACCGAATGATGATTCTGAAAGAAAAAGTTGCCGATGTCTGTTTGCTATGACAACAAACGCTACTTTCAAGCATCTGATTATTAGATAAACCTTGCGCTCTTATTTCAAGGTTGTTGTTAATGCTGTGGTTATTTGAACAGTTTTCTTCGTACATTCGGTTTAAACGACATTGTTAAAACACATTTATCATTCAATGGAATTGTGCGTATGCTTTACACACTTACATTTTTGCTCCGTCCATGCAAAAATGCACAGCCTTCGACTGCTCAGGTAATGTCGTCGGTATGACCGAGAGCCATTGAAAAACTACAGAAAAGTAAAACTACATCACTATAGCATTACTGGCCACGAGTACTAAGAGCTCACACATCAGCTGCTCAACAAATGTATCAGTGAGACGAACACAATCCTGTGACAGACGGTTAATAGTGGAGCGCGTGAAGGAGAGATGTGAGGCACGGACACTGTTCAAGGTCTCCATTATTCGTGCTTGTAGTAATTTAATGTGTATATATTTTGAAAGCATTGAATCGCTATAGAAATCACGATTCATTTGATTCTTAGCATTTTAAATTGATTACTGTCCGAAATCGACCATTCAAAAATCCATGTTTCGAGATCGATGCATATGCATCGTCAGGGTTTGTAATCGATGCATCTGAGAAAATGAGTGAATCGCTAAACCCCAACTGTAAAGTCACTGGGTCCGTCAGACTGAAAAATATATTTTAGCGGTAATCTGACCAAAATATTTAAGACCCATTGAATCTGAATTTAAGACTTTTTAAGGCCTTTTATTAGGAAAACGTTATTTAAGACTTTTTAAGGACCCGATGAAACCCTGTTTTCTACTAATTCACATATTAAGCATTTATGTTTACCTGCTGCTGTTGTTCCTGTGGCTCAGTGGTTAGAGCATTGCGTTAGCAGCACAAAAGATTGTGGGTTCAATTCCCAGGGAACATGCATAACCTGGAATGTACTGTAAGTTACTTTGGAAAAAAGTGTCTGCTAAATGCATTAAATGTAAATGTATAACCTGCATTCATGTTTCTGTCACTATAGCAAATTCCTCGTATGTGTAAACATACCTGACAATAAAGCTTATTCTCATTCTCTCTATTTATAGTAAAATATATGAATAAAAAAATATTAACATTTTAAGAATAAAATCAAAAGAATAAACAGAAGTACAGTTATGTAACCAAAAAAATTAACTGTTTCCATAATTCCTCTCCATTTGTGTTTAAGTTTTGTTCATTGGTTTATACTTTTGTTTTGGTTTACATTAAACAGTTTTAACACACTAATGAAATAATTGCTTGTTAGGACATCTGTATCTTGTATATATCACAATAGTGACTGCATAGTTTAAGTCTGATGATAAGAATTAATTTACTTTAACTGGCAATTTTACAGGAGATCTGCATATATGAATGAGGTGAAAACAGGATCTATTATCATGAAATAAAGAGTATTTTCAGCAGCTGATAATATTGATGAGCCCAGACTATAAAACATAATTAAACAAGACATTCGGGATCAGCAGCAGATCATCTCTCTTTGTTATAATTATAATATTTAGAGTGCTTTTTATTAGAAATACAGCTCTATTGAAAAAACATACTTCTCACACGACATGACTGACACACTTATCTTTACAGTTTTGTTTCCAGTCCAGTAACTAAAACTATTTTTTTTTATTTTGCAAACATAAATGTATAAAAAGAAAAAGCACTAAATAACATTAAAATCTCATCAGCAAATCTTGAGATTGATTTCTATTAATTTCCCTCAGATTCATACTTTAGCTTTTGACTCCAAACACTGAAGCAATCATACACACGAATGTACAGAAAACAAACACTGGAAGAAAATGAAAAAAAAGCCCATGAATTTAAAATAAAAACAAGTATTATTTTTGGTGTTTTAGCCGTTGATGAAAAAAATCCATGCAACATTAGCACGTTTCCATTAGCAAAGCACTAACGCACAACAGTTGATATAACTGTCGTCACACATGCAACACATCTAACACTGAGTATATTTGTAGCTTAATATAATCATTACCAAAATGTTACAATCATAGAAATAACATGAATTACTTTCATTACACTTTAAAAACCAATATACAGTAGGGAGCAAAAAGACACGCTTACCCATTGTTGATTAACCACGGGAGAAGCCCCAGAATGCACCTTGGATGATGGGGCGGGGCGACACATTAAGCTCCGCCAGCCCCAATTTCATTGGTTCATATTAAACAAAACAGAGCTTATTGGTGGGCATTATTTTATGCTGTACTTAGGCTGTAACGATAACACCACCAAACCCACGATTCGGTTCGTATCACGATTTTTGACCCACGATTCGGTTTGTATCACGATTTTTTCGTGGGGGGGTGGGAGAAAAAAAAAGAGAGTTTTTAAAACAATATTTTTTATTAAATAACATTTGAAAAATCTTTATTATAACTGAACACAAAGAACAAGATTAACTATGCAAATTATTAACAATATAAATAGTAGGGATGTGCATTTTTAAGCAAAAGTAATATTCGATAATCGCTGGGTATTATTTGATTACTATTCAAAAAATCGCACCCTCGCGTGCATGTACCACCACGCACACACACATACACAGAGAGAGAGAAGGAGAGAACTATTCAGGCTTTTTAATCTGTAAGATAACAGTTTATTAATTAGAGAATAGTCTATCTTAACCTGAGACAATTAATGGTCATAACTTATGATTGCTGAAACATATTAATATAACATAACCGAATGAGGCATTTATTAACAGAACAGTCCGTCGATTATCAACTGCTCATAAGGTTAGGACATTTATATTTTAAAAATGAGGATGAACATTCATAAAAAGACGTAACCGTTTGATTAATTAATTAATGAATATTAGGCTTAAAACATATTACGCTAAACAGAATATCATTCTTAAAACATTACGCGCTAAAACATATTTTGAACAGCCTGAATGACGGCACTTATTATGTGAACATTAATTTTATCGTCTGTCATAACAATAACATATTTCATATAGGTTATTGATGAGCAAATCATTTATTTGAATTAGCGAGAGTTAGAGAGAGAGGTATGAAAGTTGCGCGTACATGTGCACCTGCATCTGCGCGTCTCTCTCTACAAGTAATGAGGCTTAGTTACTTTAAAAAACGATTTTACCTCCTCATTGCAGAGAGAAATATAATGTTGCGAGTCAGTAGCCTATCGAAGCTATTTTACTAAGAAAAAGTTCCCGTGCAGTTTGTGCGCTGCGCGATCTCTGATATCTGTGCAATAATGTGTGTGCGCGTGCGTCTATGAAAGCAGCGTAGCCTGCATATAGTTTTGGTTTAGCTACAAACTCGAGCCCGAAGCTATCCATTAAATATTAACGCGGCCCGAAACCCGAAAGGGAAGCAGACCTCTCTTGTGAACAGCCTGAATGACAGCGCTTATTATGTGAACATTATTTTAACGTCTGTCGTTATAACAATAACTTATTTCATATATTAAATGAACATGTTCACATGCTCGGGAAGAAGACGGGAGTGCAATCTGTTCACAATTAGTCCGGGGAACTTTTAATTGAACTAGGGAATGAATATAGAGCCCTGCAGTTTATCAGAATTCGCCGCCCGAGTCCGACCAGAGCCCGTGTCTTTCTCTATCTCTCCCCAACATTATAAATCTGCTTTTGCGGCCATTAAAATAGTTCCGTTTGGTTTTTAAAAGCAAAGTGGTCATTAATTGTTTAGTTTCTTTATTAATTTAATTCAGAAATATGATTGGAGCACGCACGCGATGTCCTTGAGGGGAAAATCTGTGTGCAACTAGCTCAACTTTTGCAGGCAGCCGTCACATGATTGGAAAGGTAGTCACGGGGTGTGTCGCGATTCTCTCTTATCACACCGCGACACAGGATCGTGGATCTGAGTGTCGCGATTTCGGTTTCATATCGCGTATCGTTACAGCCCTATGTACTACAGAAATATTATGTGGTAACAACATATATTTTAATTCGAACCAATTAGCAAATGTGTTTTTTTTTACTTATGAGAATTAGTTAGGTTAAGTTCCTATCAAACGCTTTGTGGCGGCATCTCTGAGTACTTTGGGCAGAACAGAGCTGTGTAATGTTTTTTTAATTTTTTTTATTGAGTACAAAATCTGAGTAGCCTACAACAAAATGGCCTTAATTAGTATACAAAAAGCATGATCTGGTAAATAAGGCTCAACACAGTAATACCATATTAATTCCAGACAAATGGTATTTATTAATTAATTAATAAAAATATACAAATAAAAAAAAATTACATTATGATAATAAAAAAGAAAAATTACAACAAATTATTTAAAACAAACAAATTAAAAAGTTTTACTAAGGGCATCTGAAAAGTATTTAAAATAATTTTAAACAAGGGAGGAGATTTAAAATATAGACATTTATGTAAAGAATTTAGCTAATAATATAATATTAATCAAGTCATAGAAAACAGAGCACTCTTTGGTTATTCTGTACATTACATCTTGTAAGGTTCGAGTGAAACGATCAGCAACCACACGCTTCTCTATCATCCAGTCCTGCAATGCTCTCCAAAAACACTGAGACAAACTACATGTACAAATATATGTTCTGTATCTTCAAATCAATGTTTGCATAGATAACAAGGCACATTTTCAAAATTACATTTTGAGTGCAGAAATGTATTGGAGGGATATATATCATTTAATATTTTAAACTGCATTTCTTTTACCTTGGGGAGAATAGGACATTTTAGATAGGCTGTTCTGAAATATTCAACAATGTTTTTATCAAATGTGTGATTAATTTATTTCTTTAATTACTGGATGAAACATTGTCTTATATATTTGTTAGTGCAGATTTTATTCTCTATTTCAATATCACCAACATATAACAAAGGAAGGACAGCAGTCATTTTGGAGTAGGAAAGGGAACATCTCATTAACATTTTAATATCCGAATGAATATTTTCATTGCATTAATAACAGTGAAGAATTGCTTTGGATGACAGGCAAATCCGTGTTTTAGAGTGAATGAATTGTAGTCTAACATATTACCACTCTCATCCACTAGATCCAAGACAGCTGCGTAATATACATACAATATACAAATACATAAAGTAATGACCAATAAACAGATAATGTCAAATTAAACAAATTACAAACACAAACGTATAGACATTAATAATAAAATAAAAATTGTTACAAAAAATAAACATTGAACTGAATGACATTACAAGGATATACAAACAATCATACATAAGGAAAGCATCTAAATACATGGATTTTCTTTAAATGTCTCTGTATAATATTTTAGGAATCTTAAGTTTTTTTTATTCTTTATAAGATGAAGTGAGTTTAATTCAATTTTAAAAAGGAGATAGGATGGGTGACTATTTGCAAATTTTTGTTTGTGAATGAATAATGTACCATATAAAATAATAATTTGTATAGTATGTTCCAGGGGTTTATTTTTAGTATTATCATAATAAAAAATAATGTCTTTTAAACTAAAAGAATGTACGGCATTGGCAGAATCAAATATATGAGAACCTAGGTCAGACCAAAATTGCTTGGATAAAGGGCCTTCAAAAAACAGATGTTCTAATGACTCCTCTGCTTGTTTGCTAAAGGAACTTGAGCTGTCAATTTCCACATATTTAGAAACATTCAAATTAACAGGATATATTTTATGTACAATTTTAAAATGTGTTTCCTTTGCCTTATTAGAAATACAATATTTTCCAGGTAAGAGCCAGGATCTTTTCCAGTCTATATCATCGACCAAGGACCTCCAGTAGAACATTCCTCTTGGATACATTTTCTTTTTAAATAAAAAAATTTGCCGCACATGCCTATTATTACATTTCTTATCTAACAGATCAACACCTTCCAAAAGCAAAGTAGACCGAGTAACAACTGAACTCCTTGGATTAAATAAAGAGTGACATTTAACAAGGTGAATTAATCCAGGTGAAATAGCTTTAATCACTTTATTAAATTCTTTTGGAGGAGTCGGGAAACTATGGTAGCTCATAAATTGCTCATAAGAGAGAATATTTCCTGAGTCATCAAATAAGCAAAGGATACAGTTAATATTATTTTGAAACCACCTGGGGAAAAATAATGATTTATTTCTGATGGTAATATCCCTGTTATTCCATAAACATGTTCTATGGGGTGAAAAACTGTGAACATAGCAAAGTTTCCAAGCAAGGAGACACTGCTGATGAAATTTGGACAAAGCTATAGGTAGCTTAGAGGGTATAGTTACATTTCAAAATGAAGGAAAGACTACCAATTTTATCAAAAATATGGTTGGGGATAAAATACCAAATGGATTTTGGATTAGCTAGACATCTTTTAAGCCAATTAATTTAAAAAATATTTGTTGTCAGAAAAATCTAAAAGATCAATACCTCCAACTGCTCTACTATTGGAAAGCACTTCCTTTTTTAATTTATGAGCTTTATTTTTCCAAACAAATTTTAAGAAAATATTGTTCATTTCTTTGGCTACTTTATTCTCAACAAATAAGGATAGAGATGGATATACAAAATGAGAAAGACCCTCAGCCTTGGACAATATAACTCTACCATATAAAGATAGATCCCGTTGTAGCCAGGAATTAAGAATATTTTAGGATTTGACGATCCTGGACGAAAAATTCAAGTGCTGTCTAGCTAGAAGATTTTTCCCCAGGTGGTTTTCTGTACTGTAATAATTGATATGTTGTAATTTTATCTTTACGGTACCCTACCAATGCAGAATATGTGCAGTTTTTTCATGGGAAATATTACTTTCCGTAACAATCTAGAAGGAAATGGCTATGTAAGTTGCTTTACTGACTTTACCTCATGTGAAAAGGGTAAGATAACTCAGAGCTCTAATGATCAGAAGTTTGTCATTTCTGTGTGTATAGATTTTTAGAATTGGAGGTTTTTCTTTTAATCTGATCTGTTTCTACCCTCTATGTTTGCAGTTATGGTACCAGTTCCTCAAACACAAATCAGAGCAAAGAGAATAATGCTGTCTGAAGAAACTCCAGGATCCTATCCCAGATCTATGTTAGGGGTACGTGTGCATTAACACATAGCTTCTCTAACCTGTCCTGAAGCCCCACTCTTTCACTCCAAGACCAATAACTAATAACTATATTACAGGTATGTAACGATATACAAATCTCACGATACAATGATAATTAGATATGAAGTCCCTGATAAGACATTTACTGATGATAAAAAAATAACAAATGAAGACTTGGAGTTTTTTATTTTTACATTTTAAAGTTCAACTCTTTATATAATGCACTTTAAGAGGTCAAAATTACGAGCTCCAAAACATGTTCTTAACTAAGAAAAGAACAAACAAGTCAGAAAAAAATTAAGCCATATTGTGCTTTTGGTTTTAGTTTGTTTGACAGACACATTTTTCCCAATTTTGTATGTTAGAATAGGACTTAAATATATATAAAAAATCTACACTTTTTGCCCAGAAGACCTCTCTTTTTATATTGTCATGTGACCACTATAATATTGAGTTTTGCTATCCTAATACCACGATATTGATCATTACATTACATCCTTACTATATTAGCATCCCAAAAGAGATGTAAAAGTTCGGTTTATTCTGAGTGGTTACACATAACACATTTCTGTTATTCAAATTCTGTTAAGGATTTTAATCCTGCATTCATTTGGGCAACCGAAACGGGGAACGTTTCCCATAACACCCGATGTACTTGTAATATTGTCAAAATTGCTATATAAACAATGGTGACTTGACTTGCTGCAGTTTAATTTCTAGACTCTTTTTTCTGATTCTGATTAAATTAATTTCCTTGATGTGAATGGGCCTTTACTGATTTTTTTTCAAAACGGTCATCAAAGCTTTAAGTTCAAATCAGATTATTATTATTTTTTTTACTTTGAACTAATTTGTTTATTTGGCTGCAGTAGGAACTTGTTGCTATTGAAGATACAACCTCGTGTAAATATAGTTTATATTATATTAAATATAGTTTATATTAGTTTACAGTTTATTAATTTTCCTTTTTCCCATAGGTGCATTGCATACGCTTGTCAAAAAATTAGTCCGTTTCAGTTAGTCTCACCCACATTTATGTTTACGAGGTAAGAACATAGTGAAATGCGCACGTTTGAAAAATAATGTGGAATTTGAAAATAGTGAAACAAATCTCAATCAGCCTTTAAAAATATTGGATATCCCAAATTAAACTTAAGTCTTGCACTGAATCCGGACCGCCAACAAATGAAACCAGACCACGGGTGATGGATTTAGATTGAAACTTATGAGCGTGTTTTAAAGCATCATAGCAGCAATGCTACAGTGTTTAAACTGCTAAATAGATGCATCCTTTGTAGAAAGAAACACATAAACGTTGTGCTACAAACTCTTCTGCACAACAAACGGCATATTTTCAGCTGCGCACGTTTCAGCGGTATTCATTTACTCTCCTGACAGAGAACCTTGATTATAAGATCATCTGAAGCTCCGTCGTCTCAGACTAACGCACACGCACACGCACACACACACACTCTCTCACACACAAGGTTATTTTCCTTCAGATCTTCCAGAAGACTCTTTACGGTTTTCTTTGCGCTCCATCTCCTTTGCATTTTGCTTCTCCCGCTCTAGACTCTCCACTCTAGCCAAAGCTTCACTGAGTCTGGCCTTTAGACGAGTAGGAGAATTGGGCAATGCAAAGGAGTTGTCCTAGTAGAAAGAAGGATGAAAATATTTTCAGTGATGCTTATTTCATACCACTCACAGTTGTTTTGGTGCATAGCACTGCATATGTGCAGGCACACATTCTTAATTTCTTACCCGTAATATCACTGCCAGCACCATGAGTATGGGAAAGAGAGAAAAGGTGTGTGTGTGTGTGTGTGTGTGTGTGTGTGAGAGAGAGTCTCAGTGAAAGAGGGTGTGTATGTGTTCACGTGTATTTATTTATAACATATAAAAAGTGTATATGTGAGTATGTCTGAAAGAGTTGCAGAAAGCAAGGGAGAGATTTTGATATGACCAGAGCCATGATGCTCACAGCTGTATGGGACATATCAAATAACTTACAAATACTCAGATCATTGGGCTGAGGTTCACTTTCAGGGAAATGCTGAGAAAGGTCCACTGGTAGGCTCTCTTCAGGTTTCCTTGAAGTTTTTGTGTTCCAGTCACAACAGGCTAAAATATAAGAAACATAATAATTAAAAAAACTTCATTAAAAACACTTGAAAAGGTTTTGGTATCCCACAGTGTATTGTAATACACAATACATCACTAATTCCTAAACATGCAGAAAGAACGGTAAAAACATGTTTAGCAAAGTGTGATATTAACTTTTGTTTTACATATGAATCATAGACATCTCTATTAGCATGTAGAGTAAAAAAACACCTACTCTTGAAGATGACATGGGAAGTTGAAGACTAAAATCTGACCCGTCCTGTCAAAATCATCAGGCTCGAAGTGCTCAATACAGAGCTTTGCGACTCAGGACACAACAAAACCCTCCCGTCTTATAGCAACTTCCCATTGCCTCCTCATGCCTGTATCACTGGAAAACCTTCAAAATGTGAAGAATAAAAAACCAGCAAGAGACAATGAGAGAGAGTACCAGTTCCTGCTGTAATAACGTCACACGTAACGTTAGTTACGATGACAATGTTATAAACGGTAAAATAACCAACATTATTGTTCAATCTTACTTGTGAAAAGTAATCCCACGTGATCTGGTATCAATACTGCGCCGGTTATTGCAACCGTAAGCTGTAAAAAAACACGGACATAGTTGCTCCGATTGACTCTGGTGCTAGCGGAGAGTGATGAGACCCACTCAATATGGCGGCGACGCTGGTTACGTTCCAACACCTCATGGGGCGTCTACCTATATATGTCTATGACCAAAACACTATGATATGTTTTGATCATCTGCTTTTGGTTTCGCCTCGCGGTGATGACGTCATCAGTCGCGCGCCAGCTTCAGTGTGGCCACACTTTGAAGGCTACTAAGTTATCAGTTTGGCGGTTTTCTGAGGTAAACAGTTCAGCTATTTCACATAATTTGTGAAAGTGTATTGTAAAATAGACTTACACCGTTTGTTGAGCAGTATCTTTACTGAGTTGTATCTGATTTATTGTCACCAGGTTCGGTGCTATGTGTGCAAACACTTTATATTTATGTGTTTTATGATTTAATCGAATTGTCATTTAAATATATATTTAATAACGATATTTCCCCTCATTTTAAATTCTTATTATCCAATGAAAGGTTAGATTTTTGTGATATTAAAAAAAAGATCAATTTTTTTTACAGCCTTCTTTTATCATATTTACCAAGGATGTCGATATTTTTGCACATGACTGTATATAAATTAGTTTATTATTTTCAAATACAGTTCTTAAATCTAGAGTCACCAAAAAATGAAAATTATCATAATTTACTCAACATCATGTCAGTCCAAGCCTGTATGAATTTCTATCTTCTGTGGAAAATAATTTGAGAAATGTTTGTCCATACAGTAGAAATCAAGAGTAACTTAAATATTTTGGTAAAATTCTACACAATCTTTGTCAAGTTCTGATGCTCTTTCTTGTGCAATTCCCTACTTGAAAAGGACAATCCCTCCAGGTGAAGATTTTAACTGGATTTCACTCAATAAACAGCCATGGAATCAGTTGTTTGTCTTTTATTTACCATTCTTAGGTTGGCAGTAAACAGGTGAAAAACCTCAAAAAAGAGATTACAAATGCAAGTTCATTATTTGAGTTGACAGCCAACTTAAATACACAATTATCCACATTCACCTCAGATACACACATTTCTGCCATTATAAAATACAAGGTTTCCACTTTTAAGCAAATGTTTCCAAAATAGAAACCCACCATTTTTAATCAAATGAGCAGAACCAGTATTTTTCTCTAAAATTTGCATTTTAGTCAAATACATTCAAATATTTTTAGTAGTAAAAAAATTACATTTATTTTCTACCAGTTGTTAAGCAGATAAATCTTACATTTTTAGCCAAAGATTTTTAGACTATACATTTGTTACTGAATTAAGAACTTGGTTTACTAAGATTTCTACAAAGTTTAAATTACTTTTAACCATTTCAAACACATTCTTTGTCAACAATGAATTTGGCTCTTTTACTTTTCTTTTATATCCCACAAACAAAAGTATAAATACCACTGCAAAAGTCCTATCAAAGTCAACAAGAGTTAGAGTCTGTGTTTTCCAGAGTATCATTAGCAATGCACTGCTTAAGTCAGTCTAGCCAAGCATGGCCAATATGGCGCTTACGGCTGTCTTTCACAGTTTTGTGGAGGGCTTGGTCTTGCACAGTCACCTTGATCACAAAGATGAAGTTTCCTTGGTTGTGGTGCTATAAATGCTCCTTTCACTGCGGTCTGAAGACACAGCAGAGCCAGGTGCTGGCACGCCCAGATTGATTGCCTGGAAGATTTGTTCCACCTGGTTCACCACTGATTGAAGGAGGAGGAGTTTCACCACTGAGGAGCTCCTAGGCAGTTTGTCAGCACACCTCCCACTCAATCTTCCACGGGAACCGATGGAAAGATTGCAAATCAGCACCTATATACTGCCGGTCAGCTCCGAGTTTGATCCTCAACTGGTAGCAAGACAACCAGGGCGTCGAACATCTCTGTGCAGGACTGTGGTTTGCATAGCTTCTTTCAGGACTTTGGCCGATGGCCGGTTTAGTGTGGGTTTTGTAACAGGAAGGCAGGAGCTTTGGACCACTTTGACGTTCACGTCTCGAACAATGCCCTTAGCATCTGGATTGACGCTCACCACCCGTCCTAGCTTGAATTGGCCCCTCACTGCATTTTGATCACACAACCAGACAATATCTCCGACAGCAACGTTGCGACATGAAGTGTGCCATTTACTTCTCAGAAATATTTTGGGCCGGCAAGCTGGCTCCAAGACCTCCAGAACTTGTTTAACCTGGTTCTGCATCTCTCTGAGTCTCTTGTAAGGGTAGTTCACAAAGTCAAATGTTCTGATCTCACCGCTTGGAGAGGCTCGGCCCAGGAGAAGTGTGTTGGGTGACACATACTGCACGCTTTCTTCATGGCTCTGCACCCTGGCATTTATTGGGCATTCGTTGGCAAGGTTTGCAGCAAGTTGTAGTGTTGTCTGAAGCTCGCTGTAGCTCCAGTGTTGTTGCCCAGGCTCTGCAGTGCCTTCTTGAGAATGCGAACAGCGGCTTCAGCAGCCCCATTGTGGTGGGGTGAGTCAGCAGGGTGAATTGTTCCACTCCCATTTGGTACATTTTTGAGCCGACATCTCTTCTATTGAAGTTCTATTCTGAGAACCAGGAACTGATACAGCTCTCTTAGGACAGGTTTGGCGCCGATGAAGTTTGTCCCGGGTCGGACCAGATCTTTCTTGGGTGCCCTCTAATTGCAGTAAAGCGTTGGTAAGCCATCAAGAAGCTCTCTGTCGACATTGTGTTGACCAGGTCTGCATGAATTGCCCTGCTGGCCATACAGCTGAAGATGACACCCCACACTTTCATTGAGACCCGTTTCTTGATATCGTCTTTGACAATGTACGGTCCGAAGAGGTCAACTGTAGTGAACTCAAACGGAGCTGCAGGTGTGGCTCTTTCGGGAGGTAGGTCAGCCATTACCGGTTTGCACCTTCTTGCTCTTGACTTTCTACAGAAAAGGCAGTTCTCCACTACTTTTTGGGCAATTTTCCTCCCTTGGATGACCCAGGCTTTCCTCCTCATTTTCAGCAGGGTTGCAGCCCACCTTCATGACCCTCATCGTGCGCCTCCCTTGCCAAAAAGTAGAGACCCATGCATGAAAGGCAGAAGGGGAGGGGAACTGCAGCGCCATCTCCTGAAGCCATGGATTCTCCCACGCAGACTAATAACCCAGATTCTGGCTCTTTGTACACAACCAACGGTCCGTAGTGGTAGCTGGGAACGTCACCCCCTTTTGAGCAGCAAGATAAATGTCTCTTATTGCCTCTTGACGTTCTGTGGCGGTGATAACTCCTTTTGTGGGAATCGCCTCCCACTTTGAGGTCTCGATGGACTTTGTTGCAGATGTAAACTTTTTGGCGGCTCTCCAGATAAAAGCAACAGTCTTGATTAGACACTTTAGGCTACTAAAGCGCCTCTCATCACCAAGTTTAGGACAGCTGCACCAGCAGGAAGTCGTCCCACAAGACTTGGAAGACTTATTTTCGCTTGGGCTCTGGTGAGTGCTGCCCCAAATGACTTCTTTTGCATATTGTTAATGCTTTCTCGAGCTGTCACAGACACATCTTTTGATGACATAATTGGCCACTTACTCTCTGGAAGATACAGAAACTCTGGCCCCTGCTGCCACTCTGAATGGGCATCAAGTTCCTTTGGCCCAGCTCCTCGAGTGATAATGTCGGCTATGTTGAGTGGTCCAGGGATCCACCACCAGTCCTGTAGCCGTGTGCTCTCTTGGATCTCTCCAATTCTATTAGCGAAGAAAGTCTGAAATCCATAGCTTGCACGCTGGATAGCTCCAAGAACAGTCTGACTGTCTAACAAATGATACCACCTTTTTATCTGGATCTGGGTATGCCGTTCAAAGTACTTTAAGCGGCTTGCAAAGACTGCACCGCAAAGTTCTGCTTTGACTGCATCCCCCTTCTGGTCTAGGGGTGTCATCTTTGCTTTTGACTCCACTAGTCGAATTGTTCATTGTTTGTTGCAGTTCCACCGCAGGTAGAGGACAGCACCATAGGAGCTTTCACTGCCATCTGAAAAAGTGACAGCGACTGGTTCAGTTGTTGCCTTTGGTGGAGTAAGAGCTCTTGGGAACATTACTTTGCTTAGCTGGACGTACTCCTCAATTCCAATTGCATCTTTGCGGAGCTCATCCGACAGGGGAAGGTCCCATGTGTCCTTGACCATACTGCATTTTGGTTTTGCTCTTGGAATGCCCTTCGGACCAAGATAGCCCCTTTCTGCTTTGATGGTGTTGTCAGGCCAACTGGGTCGTACAAACCAGCAACTTGACTCAGCAGTTCACGTCTTGTCAGCGGGTCTGGTGTCTGTGCTCGTACTTCTTCTAGCAGTAAGTCTTGCCCAAGTCTCATCTTTTTCTTCCGCCTGGAGAAGTTGACCCTCACCATGACATGCAACATGTCTTCATCAACAATATAGCCGAGACCGAGCGCCTTGTTGTCTTCCTCCTTAAGCTGGTTTGGCAGGACAACAATATTTGGTGATGCCTTTTCTCTTTTCTCTTTCCTTTGGCCTGAGAAGACCCAAGGCTTCAGTGCAAACCCTCCTGCTTTTAGAATCAGTCCACATTCTTTGTGATGACTTCGAGTTTTTCACGGCAGTTGTGGGATGTCAAGATGTCATCGACGTAGCTGTGCTCATGTAATACTTGGCATTCATCTGTGAGGTGGCTGAATTGAGGCAGGTTAGCCGTCTCCCTCATGGCCAGTTGTGCTATGCACCTGCTGGCTTGTCCCCGATATTCACTCTGGTTATGGCGTATTGTTCCAACTCATCGCCCTCTGAATCCCGCCACAAGAACCGGTGTAAATGGACTTCCCTCTCCTCGAGCCATACAGAATTGTACATTTTTCTGACGTCTCCTAGAGCGGCGTAGGAGCCTTGGCGGAACTTGAGGAGGACAGCTCGAATCGAATTGAGCACGTCAGGGCCTTTCATCAGAAGGTCATTGAGACTTTGGCCTTTGTACTTCTGACTGCTGTTCCAGACAAGTCTTACCGGAGTTGTAACAGAGTGGGGGTTGGGTGCGATAGATGACTAATATACCAGACAGGTCCATTCCAGTTGGTTAGATTCTCTTTGGTCAGCTTTCTTGCAGCCCGGCGGTCAACCATTTCGTGGACTTGAGCACCATAGGCTTTTTTCCACTGCAGTTCTTTAGCGAGCTGTCTCTCTGTTCTGAGAAAGGTTGCCTCCACTGCTTTTATGTTGTTTGGCAATGTAGATGGATCAATAAGCCATGGATACCTTGCATGCCAGTGTGGACTATCACTGTGGTATCAGCACACAACATAAGTCAGGCCACCCTTAACAAATTCCAGCTCCCTTTCTTCAGCCAGAGTTTTTCTTTGCCACCAAGTTGACAACTGCCGCAGCGACATCCTCCACATTTTGGGGTGCAGGGGGCGCCAATGCTATCCCATCTCCACCACTCAATAAAATCCCGACTGGAAATAGCAGAATAAGAAGACTTGATGGTAGGTTTGGCGCAGATATGTTCTTCATACATCAATGCTGCTGTCTCATGGATCTGGCGAAGTGCGCTCTGGACTGGTGTGCTGTAACTGTAGCCTCTTCAAACAGACCAGGGTGTGTCCCTGCAATTGTCTTTCCCAATGGCATCCCATAGTACAAGGTCCCCAACGGTGCGTATTTTCTGTGGGACCAGTCGCCCTTCCTTATGGCTTATCAAAAGCTGTATCTGTCTTGGTCTAACAAGTTCATTTTGGGGGACATCTGGAAATAATTTTTGGAGTCTTTTGGCTGTCACATGTTTGTGAATCTCTGCAATGCTGTCCAAACCATAGCAGAGGAGTTGGTGGGATCTGACATTGCCTTGCTCTGTGCGGACCCGGATCTTTAGGAGTACCGTTTTGTGGTGACTTGAACTTTCATTCCTCCCACACCGTGGACAACAAGGGTTATGGCTTCACTTTTAAGGTTCAAACGATCAGCTGCATCATGAGTTATATAGTTTGTATCCGATGCCAAGTCGATCAAAAGTCCCAACTTTTTGTCCTGCATTGGCCGTGACCTCTAAGAGCATCATGATGACTGGCCACTCCACTATTCCATTCTCTGCTAGAAGACTGGGTTGGTTGGACACAAGAGAGGTTCTGGCTATCGTGTTGCAAAAGGCATTGCAACACTTCTCTGCAAGTTCAGGTGAGAGGCTTTTAATGAACTCTTCTTGGGCGTGGGTGTAACGGTCTGTTGTGTCACCTCCCAATTTGCTGTTGTTGGACCTCTGGACGACATTCCCTTTGGATGTACCAGCTCTCGGGCAGAGGTAATAGTGATGTTCTGCAGCACGCTGTTCTATGCAGTCTGGCCTCCTGCACAGAAACTCTGATTTACAGTACTCACCTTCATTGTGAATCTCCAGGCATTTTTTGCAGGCTCCAGCTTCCTGACAGCATCTCTTTTCTCTGACATCTTAAGCGTGCGAAACTTTTGGCAGAAATATAGCCTTTTCTTATGCTTGCAGTCTCCGCAGACAACACATCCTTGAGCCTGGTTCTTAGTTGGGTGGAGGTTCTGGTTCGAGCTTGCCGAGGTTCAGATTTTGGTTTTGGTTCCTCCTCTCTCAGTTGGTCCAGCTTCTCATAGATGGCTTCTTGACCTTGAAGAAACTTGAGGTAGTCAATCTTGTCTTCTTCAGCTTCATCACCTTTGCCAGCTACATGAAGAAGCCATTCCTTCTTCAGGCCATCAGGAAGTTTACTCTCTATTGTCTTTGTTACAAGAGGGTTCTTTATAGCGGTCTTGCCAAGCTCGTTCAGATCGACCAGGGCTTTTTCTACAGATTGGATGAGCTCAACAATCCTCCTGGGCTGGTTACCTTTAACTGCTTGGAGTCTTTGGAGCTCTTCTACTATCTCAAGGGCTAAGTTGTCTTATTTCCAAAGCGGTTCTCCAAAAAACCCGGAAACCTCCTCAGCAGTTGTGTAAGTTGTAGGTGAAGGTCTCGTATTGTCTTCTCGTCCACACTGTCGAGAAGTTGGAACTTTTTAACCTCTCTTGATCCAGTAGGTTCTCCCTGCATCTGGAGCGCTTCCCAGTCTTTTTTCCACCGGGTGAAACTCTCGGCGGATGCCAGAAAACTTTGGGAGGACAGCTGGCTTTAATTTAATTGCTGGTGTGGCCACAGAACTGTTTGAAGTAGTACTCAATCTGCTGGTTTTCTCTAACGTGTGCCCCTGTAAAGTCTGCTTGTTTATTGTGAGATTTGGCAGGATAGTTTCAAGGTCTTTGATACGACTCTGGAACTGTTGTTGCTCTGCTGGGGAGCCCAGCCTTCCAATGTTTATGCACCTCCTTCGCAGCCTTCACAAGTTTCTCTAGTGGTCCGATCATGAAGAGATATGCATCTGGGTTTTTACTTGGGTCCACAGCTCCACGTTTTTGCTTGCGACTCTGCTGTTGTCATTGCTTGTGTCAGTTCATATTCCCCGAAATTGGCCCACAATGTCCTTTGTATGAGGTCCTTTAGCTCTTGCAGTTTTCTCTCACACTCATTGGCTGTTTTGACCAAGTCAGACTTCTGCTGCTCGCTCAACTCCTCTGCATCAGAGTTTTCTTCAATGCATTGCCCTCTACATCATCGTTTGCTTCGAGGACTTTGCCAGCTTCTGCAGTGAGCTTCCTAAAATTGTCTCTGAGCTCCTCTTCTGACATCTTTATATGCATTCGTAGCACATTATTGGCCAGACGGGAAAACTGACGCTTCGCTGATGTCCTTGCGGTCTTTAGCTGCTCCACCAATAATGAATCAGCCATTTCAATCGGAGCAGCAGGCAGGAACAGTCTTTACTTGGCTCTCTGGACACGTGTGGTCACTGTTATGGTCCTTTTCCAGTCTTGAGCGGCGGTTTTTTCACTGTCAAGTTCTGATGCTCTTTTTTGTGCAATTCCCCACTTGAAAAGGACAATCCCTCCAGGTGAAGATTTTAACTGGATTTCACTCAATAAACAGCCATGGAATCGGTTGTTTGTCTTTTATTTACCATTCTTTGGTTGGCAGTAAACAGGTGAAAAACCTCAAAAAAGAGATTACAAATGCAAGTTCAAATATATTGAGTAGGACAGCCAATTTAATACCCACAACCCCACCTCACACCAGTAAAACATCCCATCTGCCAATATTAAATACAAGGTTTCCATAAGCAAATGTTTCCCAAAATAGAAACACCCCATTTAATCAATTAGAAACACCCAATTCCAAATATTTCACAAACCAACCGTCAAAATTCAAATAATATTTTAAAAAAACATTTATATTTACCTTTATTTTCTACCAGTTAAATTTCAGCAAAAAAAATCTTTTTACACCAAATAACCATTTAACTATATGTTTAACCAATTAAAACTTGGTTTACCAAATAAAACTCTTCAAACCAAACCAAATTTTTAACCATTTCATTCACAATACCAATACAAACACACCTCCCTCTTATCCTTTAACTCCAACAAAAGTTATCCTTACCACTGCAAAACCTATAAAATCTACAGATAAGATTCAAATACTGTCCAATCCTAATCTACATAAGTCAGTCCACCTGCATTTTGCACAGTCTACCCTTATAAAAGTTGAAGTTTCTTTGGTTCAGTCACCTACCAATCATGCCCTTCATCACTAAACAATTAAATTTTCACACACAATCACAAGCCATCCTTGGTCCTGTGCCTTTGTCTCCTTATCTTTCCCTCTCAACAACATTCCTTGATACACCCATTAACCCCAGGATCCTTGTTCTTCTAAACCCCCCCATGTTCTACACTTTAAAAGACTTCACCAGAAAAATATAAGTTCCTCCTACTACCACCCTTAAATTCATCCCATCCTTCTTCCCATTACAACAAACAATCCCCTACCCAAGGTCCTAAATCAACAGTCTTAAACCTATAATTTTTTAACATAACTACCCTCCAACCAAACCCAAAATCAGTGCAATTTACCAGTCAATAATTTATTAAAGTTTCCTTTAACAGCAATAAAAATAACCTGTCCCATACCCCTAATCATCCCACAAATTGATTTTTTCCCAGGTTCATAAACTTTCAATCCACACCTACTAACAGTCAACATGGATTATATTATGGTTATAACAGGTATTACTATCAGAGAGCATGATCCTGAATTTTCATAACTCAATATACCATTTTTCTTGTGTGCATATTCTTAGCATTTCAGTTATCAGGTAAGAGCAAGTGACACAGGTGAGAGGTGAGCTGATGCCCCAAACCTTGTCATCACAGCATAGTCAGGCATGATTGACAAAAACACAGTATGTAAATATAGACATGCTCCAAATTGTGATCAGTCTTGGACAGACAAAAAATATACAAATTACCCCCCAACAAATATCCAAAATTTTATTCACCCACTCAACTCCATACTACCCATAAAAAATGATAACATAAAATACTTAAAAAATGTGAAAATTGGTTCCCAAAACAAACTAAAATCATACTATTGTTTTCTCAATGAATTTAAAACAAACCAAAAAAAATCATTTATTTATATTTTAAATTTCTAAATCACAAAGCAAATTTCCACATAAATATAAATTTGTTTTTCACAAAATATGAATTTAACAAATTTAACAAAATAATAAATTTTTATTTTTATTTCTTTCAATAAATTCCCCAATACCTAAAGTATAAATCTCCAAAATATTTCTTACCTACCCCTCTTTACAAAGATCCCCTTAATATTCAAACCCCTCTTATAGACTGTCCTTGACAAACCATCCCTAAAAATGGTAAATACATCAAAAAACATCCCCATATATGGCAAACACAAACGACAATAACCCCCCACATAAATGCAATATTTCTCCCCAACACCAAATCTCTCACCACAACCAAAGTCATTATTCTCCACACCCTCATCACCTCCCTCCATCAACAACCAACCAATAATCTACATACCCACCCCCACATTTCCTTTGTTCATATGAAACCATACCCCCTATTATCATACCAACGTTTAAAATTTCCACACAAACCAACCATCCCCATTCAAGAAATAACAATACCACCCTAACACCGGAATGAAGATCCAGCTAATGTTTTACACCCTACAACATGAAACTAAAATTAAAACAGACACCCCTATGCTACAAAACATACTACATGCATAAATCACTATAAAAAGATTATTCTTCATATCATTGAAAACAACAATTAATTTACATTAGAACAACATCATAAAGCATTATAATATCAAATAAATAATTTTATACCAAAAAAATCTTAATAAAATATCTTAAACAGATACCTATGTTCTTATTGATCCCATGGATCCTTTGAGATGGTCCTGATCTTATGAAGCCACTGGTCTTCAAATATGACCTAATTTACTTGTTCAATGACCATCACGTAGTATCTATAACGGTGTGAAAGCTCTAGCACCATGCATACCTGACCAACATCAAATCAAATCACTTTGTTGTCACCAACCATACCCTTGGTGAGTGACAATTCTTGAGGAAAATGATGTGTGGACCAGACCTACGAAACATGTTTAGACATAGACAGTGTTACTTACAGATTATACCGACATACAAGTTAGAATACACATAATTATAGTATACAGTATGTTACTACTAGTTATCAGTACAATTTACATCATATGTACACATATACACACAATAACTATATATACACAAAATATGCGTAAAAAGGAGCAACAGATTATACATAGGTCGGATACGCAATGTCATGGATGTGCATTGGATGGTATCCAGTGGTAGCAGATAGGTTGTTGTATTTGCAGTGTGTGTGTGTAGTCCAGTTGAACTGTGTTAGAGTTCAAGTTAAAGTGCAGTGCATGGCATTTGTAAAGTGGGAGTGTACTGTAGGGTGTATTAGTTTTTGCTGTTCATTAGCCAGATAGCCTGAGGGAGAAAAGCTATCCCTCAGTCGGCTATTGCAGGATCGGATGCTGCGGACGTCTTGCTGAGGGCAGCAGAGAGAGTAGTCTGTGGGACGGGTGGCTGGAGTCCTTGATGATCCTCTGGGTTTTCCTCATACACCGCCTGGTGTAGATGTCCTGGAGGGAGGGAAGCTCACCTCCAACAATATGGCGGGCAGTTCGCACTATCCTTTGCAGAGCCATGCGGTTGCCAGCGGTGCTGTGTTTCCAAAACCAGGCGGTGATGCAGCCGGTCAGGATGCTCTCCGCAGTGCAGGTGTAGAAGGATCTGAGGATGCTGGGGCTCGTTCCAAACTTCCTCAGCCGTCTCAGGAAGAAGAGACGCTGATGTGCCTTCTTCAGCACTGCATCTGTGTGAGCAGACCATGTGAGATCCTTGGTGATGTGAACGCGAGAACCTTTAAGCTGTGTACCCGCTCCACAGGTGTCTTGTCGATAGTGATGGGTGTGTGTTCTCTGCTCTGTCTCCTGAAATTCACCACCAGCTCCTTGGTCTTGTCGATGTTGAGTGAGAGGTGGTTCTCCTGACACCATTTAGTCAGGGTACTCACCTCCTCTCTGTAGGCCGTCTCATCGTTGTCGGTGATCAGGCCTATCACGTTGTGTCATCGGCAAATTTGATGATGACATTAGAGCTGTGTGTGGCTGTACAGTCGTGTGTTACAGGGAGTGCAGGAGTGGGCTGAGGACGCAGCCTGTGGAGCACCAGTGTTGAGGACCAGGGGAGATGAGGTGTTGTTGCCCATTCTGACCACCTGACTTCTGCCTGTCAGGAAGTCCAGGATCCAGCTGCACAGAGATCTGTTCAGTTCCAGAGTCTGGAGCTTCGCAACCAGTGTGGCAGGCACTATGGTGTTAAATGCTGAACTATAATCCACGAACAGCATCCTCACATAGGTGTTCTTATTTTCCAGGTGGGAGAGAGCAGTGTGCAGGGTGAAGGCAATAGCAGCGTCTGTGGTACGGTTGCTGCGATATGCAAATTGTAGTAGGTCCAGTGAAGCAGGCAGCACAGAGCAGATGTGGTCTCTGATGAGTTTCTCAAAAACACTTGCTGAAGATGGGTGTCAGAGCAATGGGCCTCCAGTCATTCAAGCATGTGATTTTATTTTTCTTCGTTATGGGCACAATGGTGGATTTTTTTAAGCATGAGGGAACCACAGACAGAGAGAGGGAAAGATTGAAAATGTCTGTAAAAACCCCGGCTAGCTGGAAAGCGCATGCTCTGAGCACACGGCTGGGATGCCATCCGGACCCACAGCTTTGCGGATGTTCACCCATTTGAAGGATCGGGTTACATCCGCGACAGAAAGGGAGAGTGCACTCACCTCTTCTGCAGCAACGCGGGAGCGCTCTCTGTATGGGCGGTGTTGTCAGCCTCGAAACGAGCATAAAAAGTATTAAGCTCGTCGGTAGAGAGGCGGCAATGTTTACAGTAGCTGGTTTATTCCCTTTAAAACCTGTGATGTTGTTGATGCCCTGACACGTGCTTCTTGCGTTGTGGTATAGAATTGTTGTTCAACTTTGTTTTTATATTGTCGTTTGGCGGCTTTGATGGATCTCCTGAGATCGTAACTGGCTTGTTTCCGATCGTCAGTGTTTCCGGATTTAAGGCAGATGTCCGTGCTGACAAGGCTGATCGAACATCGCTGTTAATCCACGGTTTTTGGTTGGGGTAGATGTGGATATTTTTTCGGTACTACGCCCTCTATACACTTCCTGATGAAACGCATTACAGTATCTGAATACGCTTCTATGTTGTCATCAGACGCTGCTGGAACATGTCCCAGTCCACTTGATCAAAACAGTCCTGTAGTATAGCGTCCGATTGGTCGACCAGCATTGGATTGTCCTGAGGGCGAGTGCTTCTCGTTTTCAGTTCTCCTATAGAGCAGGCAGGATAAGCAGAACGGAAGAGAGATTGCCCAATTTGCCGAAGGGTGGACGGGGGAGGGATTTGTAGGCATCCCGGAAATGAGAGTAGCAGTGGTCCAGTAACGATCAACACGCGTGTTTATGGTGATGTGTTGGAAGTGTCGACTATTCTGGCTCCCGAGAAGCATATAAAATTCCAGATCGGGGAGCAGAAGGATTTACACCACAAGTTGTTGATATAGAAACACCTCTGCTTTTCCCTGTGAGCTCTTTCGTTCTGTCCGAGCGAGGCACTGAGAACCCCATGAGCTCGATGGCTGAGTCTGGAACCATTGCAGACATCCAGGTTTCTGTGAGGCAAATAACGCAGTAGTCCCTTGTTTCTCGTTGGAATGAGATGCATATCCGCAGTTCACAGAGTTTGTTGTCCAGTGACTGAACGTTAGCCAGTGTTGGGATTGGGAGAGGAGTCGAAGGGCACGGCGTCTCAGTCTGATGAGGATGCCAGCTCTCTTCCCTCTTTTTCGACTACGTTTCCTTCGTCATGGTTTTTACGGGCCGTGCGGCCCAGACAAAGGGCTCTGATACAGTGTCTGTAAACAAAGACCGGCATTCAAGAACTCAAAGTCCGGTCGTGTTGTGCGATGGAGAACCGATGTTTAAAAGCTTGTGTCTATCGTAGAGAGTTATACTAACAACATCTAACAAGTAAAAAAAACAAAAAACAAATAAAACATACGAAAAACTGCAGAGTTTTCTCGGAGCTCGCAACACGGCTGCCATACTCGGCGCGATCTTGACCATAGCAGCAATATGGATGGTAGAGAATAATGAATATCTACTGATTATTAAATGGAGTCATGTTGATGTTATGAGTTTGAGTTTAGGGAGCCTGATGGCCTAAAGGGAAGGAGCTCCTCCTAAGTCTCCCAATTTTTGCCATCATGCTCCGAAGCACTTGCCAGATGACAGTAAAAGAAAAGACAGTTACCAGGGTGATTTGAGTCCTTGATAATTTTAGCAGCTCTGCTTTTGCAGCGTTTGAGTTAGAGGTCCTGCAGAGAGGGGGGAGAGCAGACCTTAGATGCGCTCAGCTAAGCGCACAACTTCTGCAGAGCTTTGATCCTGATTGGAGGCGTTTCCATACCACACTGAGATGTCTGAGATACCACACATTTCCATACCACACTGAGAGTCAATACACTTTCTATGGCCCCTGAGTAGAAAGTTTTCAGGATTGCTGGTGGGACCCTGAATTTCCTCAGCTGTCGCAGATCATACAGTCTTTGCCTGACTTTCTTGACCTGTGTTTGAATGTGTGCAGTCCAAGTCAGGTCCTCGCAGATGTTTACACCAAGGTACTTGAAGCTGCTCACTCTTTCCTCAGGGGTCCCACTGATCATAAGAGGAGTTTAGGGCCGCTGCTGTCTTCCTGAAGTCCACGATCAGCTCTTTAGTTTTGCTCATGTTAAGAGAGAGACGGTTGTCCTGGCACCATGATGTAAGTCTCTCTACCTCATCCAAGTATGCGGTCTCATCATTGTTGGAAATGAGGCCCAGAACCACAGTATCATCAGCAAATTTGATAATAGAAGTGGAGTGTGAGAGGACACGCAGTCGTGTGTGTAGAGAGAGTAGAGCAGGGGGACAGGACACAACCTGTGGGGCTCCTACGTTCAGGGTTATGGAGTTGGAGGTGAACTGGCCGACTTTCACCACTTGTGGTCTGGCAGTGAGGAAATCTTGAATCCAGTCACAGAGTGAAGTGTTTAGGCCGAGGTCTGAGAGTTTAACAGCTAGCTTGATGGGGACTATAGTATTGAAAGCTGAGCTATAGTTGATGAAAAGCAGTCTTACATAGTTGCCATTTTTGCTGTCAATGTGTGTGAGGGAAGAGTGCAGGACCTGAGAGATGGCATCGTCAGTAGACCTATTTGGGCAGTAGGCAAACTGAAGAGGGTCCAAAGTAGCAGGGATGGAGGAGCAAATGTGGTTCTTTAAAGTCTCTCAAAAAACTTCATGACTATTGAAGTGAGGGCAACTGGACGATAGTCATTCAGGTAAGAGGGTTTACTGTTCTTAGGCAGGGATTATTACAGATTTTTTAAAGGAGGTGGGAACCACAGAGGTATCCATGGACTCATTAAAGATGGATGTAACAAACCAGCAAGCTGATCAGTGCAGGACCTCAGAACACGGCCAGTAATCCCATTAGGTCTGGCTGCTTTCCTGACGTTCACTCATGCGGCAGTGCGTTGGTTAACTGCATCACGGATTGTTCTGTTCAACAACGGTTTCTGATTGGAGAATGTCCTTATAGTTACAGTTTCAATAGCTTGCTCGGTTGGTATGTTGACATAGCTTATTGCTACATCCGTGAACTCACTGAGTCAGATGAACTCGCCCGGAACATTTCCAGTCGACGTCATCAAGAGCACTTGCTAAGGTAAACTACTTAAAGTGGTTGTTTATTGTTTGACTCCGTAGATTAGACAAATGAATGAAACTCTTCCCCCATGCAGTGCAGTGATACGGTTTCTCTCCAGTGTGAATCCTCTCGTGTCATTTCAGATTTGCTGACTGACTGAATCTCTTGTCTCAGTGTGAACACTTGTAAGGTTTCTCTCCAGTGTGAATCCTCTGGTGCCGTTTCAAATCTGCATCTGTAATAAGTCTTCTCACACTCAAAGCACATATGATCTCTCACACCAGTATGTATCTTCTGATGTAGTTTTAAACTCTGTAGATGTGAAAAACTCTTTCCACAAAAACATCATGAATGTGGAATTAAGGCATGAAGACCATGACATTTTTTTTTCCACATTGATCACATTCAGTTTCTCTCTAGTGTGGATGATCATGTGTTTCTTAAGATTCGCTGATGTAGCTTGCAGGCAGACAATCAGGTGTGCGATGAAATATAGTTTTATTAGTCTACAAAAGCTTAGGAGAAATGTAATTATGGAAAGCCCCAAAAGCAATCATAATATTTCATGACTTTTAGATGTAACTAAAATTATTCATTCGTGATTGAAGCAAGAAAAATCAGCAGACAACAAAAGTGGACAATAAAAGTTTTATTCTTTAAGCAAAAATAAAGTAAAGGCCGATCTCTCTCTTTATTGACAAATATATTCCATCTGGATTTTGTAAAACACACCCAAAGCAGAAGAATTACTAATTGTTTTAAAAACAACAGTGAAGATGAAATGTTAAATAAATCAGCTTTTCAGCTTCGTGCACCAGAACATTTTGAATATATAATGAAACTCGTTATAAAAGTATAATATACTGTATATATCATAAAGCAAGGTTGTATACAATAATACAAGTTTAGATATTGTTCTATGGAGTTGATCTGAATCTCACAGAAACCGCTGGTCTTGAAAATGAACTTTATTTACTGTGACTAATTTAGAAGAGGTTTCTTATGACAGATTAATATGGAACAGATGCGGCGTAGCACTTGAAAGCACTGAACCTGGAGATAAACTACTTATTGTGATTGTTTATTTTATGACTCCGTAGAGAAGGTGATTGAGTGAAACTCTTCCCGCATGCAGTGCAGTGATACGGTTTCTCTCCAGTGTGAATCCTCTCGTGTGATTTCAGATTTCCTGACCGATTGAATCTCTTGTCGCAGTGTGAACACTTGTAAGGTTTCTCTCCAGTGTGGATTCTCTCGTGCCGTTTCAAATCTGCATCTGTAATAAAAGTCTTCTCACAGTCAAAGCACATATATTCTCTCACACCAGTGTGTATCTTCTGATGTAGTTTTAAACTCCATAGTTGTGAAAAACCTTTTCCACATAAAGAACATGAATGTGGTTTCTCCGTTGAATGAACTTTCAGGTGACTCTTCAGGCCTGAAGCCCAAGAAAACGTTTTTTCACATTGATCACATTCATGCGGTTTCTCTCCAGAGTGGATGATCATGTGGTCCTTAAAGGTGGATGATCGCGTGAACCTCTTCCCGCACTGATCACATGTGAATGGTTTCTCTCCAGTGTGGATCCTCATGTGTCTCTTGAGACTTGCTTTGTATGTGAAACTCTTTCCACACTGAGTGCAGGTGAAACTTTTCTTGCCTCTTCTTTTCAGTAAATAAATACTTTCAGCCTGCGAGAGAGTTTTTTCTCCAATTTTGGCATGATGTTCTTTCTCCTCCATTAGACCTGAAATTAAAGTTAAAAAAGATAACAATATGAATTAATCATGTGAAGTGAGAGCAGACAATGATTAAACCAAATTATGATAATTTTGACATTTTTACAAAATAAGGTACAATTATCTACATTAAAAATACAGACACAAATACAATATTTCTGTAGTAAGAAGGTGTTCAATGCTTGAGCAACTCAATTATAATATTATTTTATAAACATAATATTAAGAATAATATACTATAATAAAAAAATACATTATTAGTAACTGTTTTAAACTAATTATTTATCTTCAATATTTTTCACTGAACACAATTTTCACTCCATTTTTAAAGCATTTTCTTTTTAAATGGCAACATCCAGGAAATGACCATTTTCGGAATTTGAACATTTGAGTTTCAGTCCCTATTTTGCACCCTGGAGATAGAAAGTCTCCCCTATATTAATTATTGGTTTAATTTTATTTATTTATTAAATAATAATGTTATTAATGCGTTAACGCAAATTCATTTTAATAGCATTAATTTTACTAACACACAATTAACTTTCTGTTTGTTAGCGTGTTTTCTGTTTGACCGTGGCCCAACCCATAGTTGGAGAAATGGAGATGCACAGTGTAGCCAACTTAGCAACATTGCAGAAACCTTTTTCATATTTATTCCATTGTCTGACCACAGAAACAGTTAAATATAAATCAATGAAAACAGTTTTATTGAGAATTTAGCTGCATTAAAATACAGTATGTGGACACAGAGAGGGGAAAAAAATATTAATAAATAATAAACTTAGGCAACATGTTGCATGTTCAGAAGAAGAGCTACCCTGTCCTGCAGAAATGTAAATAGGTTTGTGTAAGTAAATTGCTCAGTTCAAAGAAAGAGAAGTAATGGGAACCTGGTGTTTCTTTTTTCATGTGTCTAATAGACATGAACAAGTTCTTTAAAAAACATCTCTGTCCTTTGAAACATGTCTAGTCTTCATAATCTGTGTTGAGTTTCAATAATAATAATAAACACACATTTGCATAAATCTTCCTTATTTGTCCATGATTAGAGTTTATTAAAGTATTTAAGGTACATTTAGAACAAATAAAAATGTACGATTAGTTGCGATTATGACTTAACTCATGGCAGTCATGCGATTAAATATTTTAATTGATTGACAGCCCTAATAAACACCAAATCTGATAACTTTAAATGTTTTTCAGTCTCATTGATGAAGGATGAAGAATAAATACCAACCTGTTTGTTCTTCAGCGTGTTTCATTCTGCAGGGTTCTGGATCTCTCATGTTCTCTCTGTCCTTCAATAAACTCTGTCTCTGCAGATTTCACTTCAATCTGATGCTCTGATGCTCGTCTTCACTTGTAGACTGATGGGAATATTCCAGCATTTATTGCTGAACTGCAGTGGGAGGAGCTTCACTGATGGCGTGATTGTTGTGGGAGGAGCTTCACTGATGGTGTGATTGTTGTGGGAGGAGCTTCACTGAAGGAGGAGCAGATCTGCCAAAGTTTGAGAGTTTGTTTTTCTACTAATTCACATGTTAAGCATTTATGTTTACCTGCTTTAAACTGTATTTATGTTTCTGTCACTATAACAAATTCCTGGTTTCTGTCACTATATCCACATTCCATGATGGCGCCGAGTACGGCAGCCGTGTTGCGAGCTCCAAGAAAACTGTGCAGTTTTTCGTATGTTTTTTTTTTTTTACGTGTTAGATGTTGTTAGTATAACTGTCTATGATAGACACAGGCTTTTAAACATTGGTTCCTCCGTCGCGCAACGCAAACCTGACTTTGAGTTCTTGAATGCCGGTGTGCTTGTTCACAGACACGCATCAGAACCTTTGTGTGGACCGCACGACCGCGATGAAAGAAACATAGCCGAAAAAGAGGGAAGAGAGCTGGCGTCCTCATCAGACTGAGACGCCATGCTTTCCGACCTCCTCTTCCAACCATTTTGCTGGCTAACGTTCAGTCACTGGACAACAAACTGCAAATTTCGGGCACGCATCTCATACCAACGGGAAACAAGGGACTGCTGCGTTATTTGCCTCACAGAACCTGGATGTCTGCAATGGTTCCAGACTCAGCCATCGAGCTCACGGGGTTCTCCGTGCATCGCTCGGACAGAACGAAAGAGCTCCCAGGGAAAACAGAGGTGGGGCGTCTTTTTCTATATCTACAATCCGTATCTACCCCAACCAAAAAATGTGGATTAACAGCGATGTTCGATCAACCTTGTCAGCGCGGACATCTGCCTTTAAATCCGGAAACACTGACGATCGAAAACAAGCCAGTTACGATCCCAGGAGATCCATCAAAGCCGCCAAACGACAATATAAAAACAAAGTTGAAAAGCAATTCAACAACAACAACACAAGAAGTATGTTTCAGGGCATCAACAACATCACAGGTTTTAAAGGGAATAAACCAGCTACTGTGAACATTGCGCCTCTCTACCGGACGAGCTCAACACTTTTTATGCTCGTTTCGAGGCTGACATCACCGTCCACACAGAGAGCGCTCTTGCGGCTGCTGCAGAAGAGGTGAGTCCGCTCTCCCTTTCTGTCGCTGATATAACCCGATCCTTCAAACGGGTAAACATCCACAAAGCAGTGGGCCCTGATGGCATATCAGGCCGTGTGCTCAGAGCATGTGCATTCCAACTAGCCGGGTTTTTTACAGACATTTTCAATCTGTCCCTCTCTCTGTCTGTGGTTCCCGCATGCTTCAAAAAATCCACCATTGTGCCCATACCAAAGAAAAATAAAATCACATGCTTAAATGCCTGTTGCTCTGACCCCCATCTTCAGCAAGTGTTTTGAGAGGCTCGTCAGAGACTACATCTGCTCTGTGCTGCCTGCTTCACTGGACCCACTACAATTTGCATATCGCAGCAACCGTTCCACAGACGATGCTATTGCCTTCACCCTGCACACTGCTCTCTCCCACCTGCAAAATAAGAACACCTATGTGAGGATGCTGTTCGTGGATTATAGTTCAGCATTTAACACCATAGTGCCTGCCACACTAGTTGCGAAGCTCCAGACTCTGGGACTGAACAAATCTCTGTGCAGCTGGATCATGGACTTCCTGACAGGCAGAAGTCAGGTGGTCAGAATGGGCAACAACACTCATCTCCCCTGGTCCTCAACACTGGTGCACCGCAGGGTTGCGTCCTCAGCCCACTCCTGTACTCCCTGTACACACACGACTGTACAGACACACAGCTCTAAATCATCATCAAATTTGCAGATGACAACGGTGATAGGCCTGATCACCGACAACGATGAGATGGCCTAAAGAGAGGAGGTGAGTACCCTGACTAAATGGTGTCAGGGGAACATCTCACTCAACATCGACAAGACCAAGGAGCTGGTGGTGGATTTCAGGAGACAGAGCAGAGAACACACACCCATCACCATCGACAAGACACCTGTGGAGCGGGTGACCAGCTTAAGTTCCTCGGCGTTCACATCACCGAGGATCTCACATGGTCCGCTCACACAGATGCAGTGCTGAAGAAGGCAATCAGCACCTCTTCTTCCGAGATGGCTGAGGAAGTTTGGAACGAGACCCAGCATCCTCAGATCTTTCAACACCTGCACTTTGGAGAACATCCTGACCGGCTGCATCACCACCTAGGCGGTGTATAAGGAAAGCCAGGAGGATCATCAAAGACTCCAGCCACCCATCCCACAGACTGCTCTCAGGAAGACGTCTCTGCAGTATCCGATCCCGCACTAGCCGACTGAGGAATAGCTTTTCCCCTCAGGCTATCGGGCTAATGAACAGCAAAAACGAATACTAAGTACAGTAAATACTAATACACCCTACAGCACACTCCAACTCTTTGCCATGCAAAGCACTTTAACACAGTTCAACTGGACTACACGCACACACTACAAAAACACAACAATCTATCTGCTACCACTGGATACACAGCAACGCACATCCACGACATTGCGTATCTGGCCTATGTAAATCTGCTGCAACTGTTTTCCGCATACTATTGTGTGTATATATGTGTACATATTGTAAAATGTGTACATACGGTGTATAACGTGTATGATAATTGTAGTATGTCTTAAATAGTACACTTGTGTACTGAGTATATGTATGTGTATTCTGCACATTTTCTTCTCGATAAGTCTGTAGGTATATACTGTCTATATGTAAATTGTTTCTGCACAGTCTGGAGCACGCTCTCAAGAATTTCACTCACCAAAGCACACGTGCTGTGGTGATGTGACAATAAAAAAGTGATTTGAGTGATGTGATATGTTTAAACATACCTGGCAATATAGATTATTCTCATTCTATTCTAAATTCTCTCTATTTATAGTAAAATATATGAATAAAAATTCATACATCCATTTCTGTTTGTCTGTTAGATTTTTACATTTAATATTTACAAATATTACAATTTTAAGAATACAATCAAAAGAATAAACAGAAGTACAGTTATGTCACCAAGAAATAAATCAGTGTTTCCATAATTCCTTCCATTCGAGTTTAAAGTTGTGTTCATTGGTTTTTACTTTTGTTTTGGTTTACATTAAACAGTTGAACACAGACTAATGAAATAAATGATGTTAGGACATCTGTATCTTGTAGATATCACAATAGTGACTGCATAGTTTAAGTCTGATGATAAGAATTAAATTTACTTTAACTGGCAATTTACAGGAGATCAGCATAATGAATGAGGTGAAAACAGGATCAATTATCATGAAATAGAGGATTTCCAGCAGCTGATAATATTGATGAGCCTCAGACTATAAACACTAATTAAACAAGACATTCAGGATCAGCAGCAAATCATCTGACTTTATTCGGAGTGTATTGTTCGGAGTGCTTTCCATTAATATAAATACAGCTCTATTGAAAAAAAAACACTTCTCACACTGACATGACTGACATACTTATCTTTACACTTTCTGTTTGCAGTCCTATTCAAATATAAAAACGTAAAATAACTAAAAGTTTTTTTTTTACAAATATAAATGTCAAAAAAGAAAAAGAGCTAAAAACATTATAATCTCACCAGCAAATCTTGAGATTGATTTCTAATAATTTGCCTCACATATTCATACTCTAGCTTTTGACTCCAAACACTGAAATAATCATACACACGAATGTACAGAAAACAAACACTGGAAGAATATGAAAAAAGAAATCGCCAATTAATTTAAATAAAAAAAAAGGTTATTTTGGTGTTTTAGCCGTTGGTGGGAATAAAAATCGATGCAGCTTGTGGAAGAACATTAACACATTTCATTATCAAAGCACTAACGTTTCTGTAATTGATCAAACTGTCGTCACACGTGCAGCACATCTAACACACAGTATCTCTTTCTCTTAATATACTCATTACCAAACAGTTACACTCATAGAAATTACATTAATTTAATAACCAATATACAGGAGGGAGAGAAAAGATGGCTTACCCATTGTAGCTTCGCTCGTTTTCTGATGAACTACTTCTTCTTCTTCGATTTTATGGCTGGTAGCACCAACATTAAGGTGCATTATCGCCACCTACTGTATTGGAGTGTGGACCGGAGTTAACCCATTCCATAAAAACAGCTCTGTTCTCTTGAGATAAATAAATAAACTCTCTAATCCACGAGTAATTATATTTTTAAGATTTAATCATCCACTCTCATCTTTCTAAGTTCATTTTTCATTATTTCTCGTTCATTAGTATAGTTTTGACAAACACATAACATGTTCTACTGATTCCTCTTCTCCACAGTGCTCACATAATCCTGTTGGATGTTTCTGATGAACTACGGTGCGCGCGCAGGGACAAAATACCAAACGTCTGCAATATTTACACCACCAGGGGAACTCAAACACCATTTAATATAATTTACAGTCTAATTTCATGGAATTCAACACTGTGAATTATTATAATCTTTATTATCTTTTTGATTCGGTTACATCAACAGACTTCAGCAAACGACACGATCAGCTATTGAGACATTTACAACTATCACAACAGCATTTATTAATTAATCTGTGATGAATCATGTTTCATATAAAACACAGAACTAGAACATATAAAACTAATTAAGTTAAACTCAATTCATTGGTTCATTCACTTTTAAAATTATTACATTGTTTATATTTGTTGTCTTTTAATAGTGTGTTTTTTTTTCTATATTTCTGTGTATTAATGGGAGATTAAAAAAGAAACAAATGTTTCAAATTTCAAACACTCAAATCCTTTTAATTAAACCAGTGTTTTCCAAGAACTTAAATAAAGCAGCTCTGATATGGCCTCGCTTTAATAATTATTTAAAAATAATATTATCATACTCTTATTTCTTCTAATAACTGTTCTCTATCCTCCACATACCCCCCACAATGCATGAGGACATAATAAAGTTAATAAAGTAAGAGGTTTATCTTATCTAATTTACAAAATATTTGAACTAATTACGGTTTAATTTGTATTTACTTGTTCATAAACTGACAGTTATAAAGAAAAGCCCATGGACAGTATACCACAGGGCAAAAAACATAATGATATTATCTGCAGAAACGTAATGAACACTATTAAAAACAGTAGCATTTAATGTAATATGCAGATCTGTAGAGCAAGGTTATGAAATTAAATGTATAAACACCAGCCATGAAGAGGGCTATTTCATTCGGTATAGTAGTAAAAACTTTCATCATGCTAAAAACATTAATCATCTATACATTAGCAATGGTTATTAATGAAAACTATATGAGTAATATTTAGTTCATTTCATGTATTTATACAGGGACAATGCACAACAAAAGTGCATCTGCAGTCCCTGGATGTTGTGACACAATTACAATAATCACAAACAATACACACAACACAATATCACATCATACTTCATTAAATTAAAAGTCAAGTCAATGATCACATATTTGATTTTCTTTAAGCCACACTACCTCCCTGAAATTAGTTTTTGCAGGGTTGTCTGTAATTAAATTTCTCATAAAGCTTTTAAATGCTTAATTAACTATATTTCACCGCACACCTGACTGTCTGCCTGTCTAAAGTAACATTTTAACATAATTTTAGTTTGATATGTTGTTTTATAAATATTTTTGCGTTTTAAACAGAATTTGGTTTTGATCAGCTACCGTTGGTTTCGCCTCGCGGTGATGACGTCATAATTCACGCGCTTCAGCGGAGTTTCTGAGGTGAGCAGTTCACGCTATTTCACGTAATTGTAAAATACACGTTACATAGTTTGTTTAATCATCAATGAATATTTTTTTTTTTCTTCTGACTCAGTGCTGCTTGTGTGCCTGTTAACATGTATAGCTATTTAAAGAAGGCTTTGTGGTCTCTCTTCATAAAACGATAAGAGACAACTGTTTTGTTGTTGTGAATGTAACATTAGTTATTAGAAAATACAATGATATTTATATTCAAACAGACAAATACATAAATAAAGATGTCAGTGTCTTTATATTAGCCTATTATTTTTTCTGTATCACTTGAGAAGTAATTGTCACATTAGAACGATTTCCCAGGATTTCATTATTTATTGTGAGTCAAACAATCAGTTTCTATCAGCAAACAAAGAGAGATGATCTGCTGCTGATCCTGAATGGTTTGTTTAATGAGTGTTTATAGTCTGATTATCATCGATATTATCAGCTGCTGAGAAAATACTCTTTATTTCATGATAATAGCTCCTGTTTTTCACCTCATTCTTATGTGATGACTTCTGATCTGTTAATTGCCACATTAAGCTCGTTTATTGCTATTAACAGACTTAAGTCAACAATACGATCAGTTATTTTTGGCATTACAAGATATAACTAAGTATCATAATTGCATTTATTTAATTAATCTGTGATAAACCTTGTTTCATATAAAACACAAAATAAATATAATTTGTGAATTAGTATAGAACACTTTGATATACAGGTTAATATTATAATTAAGTTGTAACTAAGTATACTATTTTAATCAGGAATGGATTTATTGATTTTTAATCATTTCAGTCTACAAGTGAAGACGAGCATCAGAGCATCAGTTTGAAGTGAAATCTAGACAGAGTTTATTGAAGGACAGAGAGAACATGAGAGATCCAGAACCCTGCAGAATGAAACACACTGAAGAACAAACAGGTTGTGTTTATACTTCATCCTTCATCAATGAGACTGAGGAACATTAAGAATATAATAAGAGAGAGCTTCTCTCTCTCTCTCTCTCTCTCTCTCTGTATATATATATATATATACATATATATATTTATTACGAGACACTTATCCCACATGACGAAACACGAGACTGGGTTTTAAATCCTCAATGATTAAATACATGGGGGAAAATGTGTATTTTATTCAACTGAAAAAACAAAAAATGCAAACAAAATATAGGTGCATTTTTGAAATCAACTAATACTTTATGAAATTAAACTTCTTTTTTAATTAATTATAAGCAGTAGTCTAATAAACAACGTGTAAACTAGAGCTGCGCGGTTCTGGATAAATAATATAATAATAATAATAATAATAATAATATAATAATAATAATATAATATAAATTGGAGATCACGATTCTCTCACAAAATAACGTAATTTACTAGTGGTTTTGACAAAATGTCAATTTCTTAAGTCTTTTAATATTCATTTGACTGTGACTATAACCGCATAACCGCAGTAATGAGATACCGACCGCAGACTTTTTTTCAAGGACCGGACTAGATTTCTTGCAACGCGGGATAAAACACGGTAGCGGTCGGTAACTCAGGTGTAATTTGAACGGGAGTGGGCGGTCTAACAATATCCCGTTCGCGACATCTTTTCAGAACAGTATATCTGTGCTTTTTTACTCCCTCGTATTGCTCACGCACTGCACGCATGATCAGTGCATCTGTGTCATGTATTTTATTGCACAGCATGTGAATAACGGCTCCCTGACAGAACAGGCGGGCTGTTGATGAGCAGGGCCGGCGCGTGCATTTAGGCGAACTAGGCAGTCGCCTGGGCGGCAGCACAGTCAGAGGAAAAGGACAGATGTTTTTAGTTTATCTTTTGGGCATTCTTTATCACCCCTTAGTTATTCCAAATCTAAATTAATTTTGCTTCATAGTAATGCTGCTCCCGTGGCACCCCCAACTGAGCGTCATCAATAGGCTACTCTACATGCAAAACATTATAATGTACATTCATAAATGTCATCAAAACGAATAAAACTATTCAGACATGAATTCCTTTTACTGCTGGTGATGTCTTATGGGTGTTAAAGCCAGACACGCGCTTCTGAAAGGTAAGATTGTAGCATATGTATGTGTGAGAGAGAGAAGCGCGTGCGGGGGAGATATAACAAGTGTAATGCTATTTATTAACATCCAAAATAATGTTTTGTTGTGTTTTAGCCAAGTGGAATACTAATATTTAGCCCTTATCATATACAGTGTTTAATTTGTGTAATAAGCGGGGTGACCGATCCGGCATAGAGGATGGAGAGGTAAGAGATAATTCGCGCAAACACTTGGTTGACCCCCTTAAGTGATTACCAGCTTCCATCAGTTGCTTTTCTTGTGTGCATATATACTCTAAAAATCACGGTTATTTTATAAAAACAATTTTTTTAATGTTTGGGTAGTTTTTGTGTAACCCATATCCTATATGTGTCTGCGTTTGCATTGAGTGCACGCAGATATTTTGCCTTCTCTTCGGGTGAGAGCAGTTCCCAGTGCCACTGACTTTTTTTTTTGTCAAATATAGGTTTGTTTCATTTAATCTATAAGACCGTAAACCATTTTATTTTATGCAAAGCAAACCAAGTCACCTAAACGAGCCAGATCAGTCTTTTTGCGAGTATTATTTTAACATCTAAAATGCTTGTTAAACGAGTTTAAATATAAGAAATGTTGTATACATGTTTAAACGGTGAAATATGTTGTGTTAAGAACTTTATTTGACAAAAATAAAGACATTAAGACAAGACAGAAATAAATAAATAAAGAAGAATAAAAAACAATGACAAGCTAAAACAAAACGAAACCAACAGCAACTATATAAAATAATCAAATTAAATTTTCTAATCAACATGCTTTAATTTAGTGTCACTATTGGTTTGCGTCAATACGCTTAAATTAAAATATCTTTGGTCTGTGCTCTGGATGTGTTATTTTAATTTGCTAAACTTTAATACTAAAAACTCAAATTAAAACCGAAACTAAACTGTATAGGGTAGAAAAAAATCCAAAATAAAAAACTAGGCTAAAATAACCAAATTATTAAAAAATAAAAACGAAACTTAAATTTTTAGCGAAAATTGAAAGCAATGTAAAAAAAACACCTGCCCCTTTGCCAAAGTGCCCTTTTGTCAAGGCAATTTAATTTTTTTTTTTTTTTTATTAAACACCCTTCTGTGAAGGCCTGCCCAATCAAACTATTAGTAAAATGAATGATTAATAATTTAGCCGTAAATTAAATCACAGACATGATAACCTTTCACCTGACGACCTCATCCGAACGATCCCTCGCGCTCAGGCACCGCTTCAATATCGTCCGCGCTACGGTTGCAGCTTAAGTAAGTGGGGTTCTCAGCGGAGTGGTATGCTTGTTTACTTATCATTATTATTATTTTACAAGAACAACGTGAAGAGAACATGCATTGCACAGCTTTTGTTTAAATCGCTGTGTTTAGCCTGCAGCAAACGCCACTTCTAACGTTATACACAGCAGCGGCACCATAAACAAAGGTGCATGTGTTCACTTCGTTCGTGCTATTTGAGGGAGAAAAGTTTCATGGGGGTGGAAGGGTCAGGTCTTTTTAATGTCATTTGACTAAAATCTATTCATACTTTTACTTTTATTGTTACAGTATTTACAGCATCCGCATCAATACGTGTATCAGCAAGGAATGCATCACTATACATTGCTATTATGATATGTTGTGCACAGCCCTATTTAAAGCCTTGTTTCATGTGCCCCTTTTATATTTTGAGCACCTGCCCCTCCAAAGGTCTCTGCACGGCCCTGCCTGACTATGAATAGCTGTGCACACCAGCTGTTTAGCGCTGCTCACCGAGGATTCTCCCAAATCTACCCATGGTCACTTCAGTCTTGTACACTTAATCTGCGTTTGCAGCTTTACTAGTGGTTATTTATTATTTATTTTACATTGCAGTAGGGAAAAAAATAATAATCATAAAACATGCCCGTGTCTGCTTTTATTTTAATGTAGTTGTGTCAATAAACAAATTATCCAATATTTCACATGCATCTTTAAAATCATATTTGAGTGAAGTGGGGGCGGCACGGCAGGGCCTAGAGCCCTGAGGATGAGTGACAGAGCAGAATAAGGATATAGCAAAGTGTGGAGGCGCTGTCCTTGAAGAACATTCAACTCCGACTGCAAAATGGTCAGAAACCCACCTCAGGCAAGTCTGACTCGGGACATTCTTCTCAGGGATGTTAAATTGTTTGGTTTCATGAAAAATATATTTAATTTTGCCATGTCTAAGCCAACGGTTTTGTTCATATTTTACACATAAATGAAAATGACAGATATCTTTTTTTTCTCTGCGACACTTTTACATGTTGACAGCAAAAGATTAAACACATTTTGTATTTTGACGAGAAGAATTAAAATAACAAAAATGCTATTTGTACATTTTTTACACACTGGCCTACATTATTATTATTTTGTTTTTCTCTGCGACACTTATTACGTTGACAACAAAATGTAAAACTAATTTGATTCTGGACAAGACAAATAAAATAAATAGCCTACAATAAAATACATTTTGTGCAGAATACATTTTTATTTGTTATCTCTTTCTCTTTCAGTAGAGGAAATGTGATTCTGGAAACTAGACATATTTGAAGAACGAAAACCTCTTTTATTTTGCACTGTAAAAAGATTGTTATTATAAATCTAGCCTAACGAATCTTCAAATAATATTAATTACATCCTAATTTGCTGTTACAACCTATGCGTTTCAACAAACACAGTTTTCAACAAGTTGCGTTTAGACAAGTGCGTTTATATCCACGGAGTCTTACCCGAAAAACTATTTCTAAAGAACACAATTCACCAGAACTAAGCATGGGGCATGTTGAGCTCGGCTTGTTGTTTCTGCAGCTTGCTCAGGTTGTTATTCTTTTAATAATTTGTTGTACACAGAATGGGTTACAAACGATGACGAAGACTGTTCCATAATTCCTAGTAAACTCAGAAGATATTGATTTTTTTTATATAGAGATTAATATTATTTTGTTATTATTGTTAATTTAATTAGCTGTTTTAAGAATAAATAAGATGACTTTATTATTCATTTATGTTCATTTACAAGCTTACAAGCTGCATGCGTTCTTGATCAAGTCATTCAGGGCTCTACTCATTTTCCCACAGGTCGCTACTTTCTCAGTTTTTTTTGATACAAACATTTGATAAAGTTAATCAGCATGCATTGATTAATATAGTTTATAGCTATATGGTAACGAAAGTGTTCAACATTCAACCCATTCTTTTTCATCAGTATTAACCGCCGTTTAACCGCCAAACCGCGATATTTGTTGCTGCTTCACCACGGTAAGAAAAAAATCCAATACCATCACAGCCCTAATATATATATATATATATATAAAACAAAAAAGAACTGATAAGAATAATGTTAAAGTACTGGATCGATAAGAGTAGTAATACCGTTACAACCTTAACGATACCCATCCCTACTCACCAGCCTGTTTACCATCCCTGCTTCGATTAATGAACATCATATTAACTTTAACCTTGTTGTGAGTCTGTGTTCCATAACAGATAATGGCTGAATAAAAACAAAATAATAATAAGGATTGTCTAATATCTGGCGGTGATGTGAAAGGTTCTGTTTCCTTAAACTAGTTTATCTTGCTTTTTTTTTCCAACACATTTACAGGTAAATCCTAGTATTTTAAGTTTGTGTTTAATCACGCCTCCGAAGTGTATCCGCCTTCGCAGGATTTTCTAATTGCGCCACCAGGGGTTTCCAATCAACGCTCCTGTCTCATAGCAACGATGCGAGATAAGGGCTGCCATCCTGACAGGACAGATGGAGCTAGAGGCTTGTACCATGAAGCCGGTTTAGCTGGCTAGCCAGGTAAGTTTCATGTTAGTTTGCGCCAACTCTGGGTTTTGGGTACATGAAAGTGGCTTTTAGCAGTGTTCATTGCTATAGTAACTTATGCTCCACAGATAACCTGCTCCGGGGCAGGCTATGTTCTGGTTTAGAGATCTCAAACCAAACTTTGACCAATCAGCTCAAGCAAGTGACACATCTCTGACGCAATAAAGCCACTCCTCAGTTTCTCTTACTCCAAATTAAGGACGCTACATAGTTAGATCAGATTTTTAGAGATGTTTTTATTTTTATTTGATATTATGCATACATGCAGTGCCCTCCATAAGTAATGGAACAGTAAATTCAAAATTGCTCTGTTGGCTGTGGAGTCAAGACATTTGCAAATGTGATTAAAAGATGAATATGAGACAAGTACAGGATGTCGCATTTTATTATTAGCCGTTTCAACACATACATGTTTTACCAAATAGTAGTCTGTACTTTTGTCTCATATTCATATTTTAATCATATTTGTAAATGCCTTGACTCCACAGCCAACAGAGCAATTTTGTCTTTACTGTATATACACAGGGCTCGAATTGCAATCTCTGATGGAAAAAAATGACAAAAAGCATCACCTCTGTAAAACTACCATCCCCCTCACCATCCCCTTTGTATTATTAATTAGTGTTTATGTAAAACTTATCATGCACATGAAATGTTAAAATAAAACAACGTCTTGCGAGTCCAAAGCATTCAATGTAAATGTAAATATAGGCTTCGTCTAGAACTTAAAATGCTGTTATCAATGAGTGAAAACTTCAGGCTACTCTGAGACCAGTTTTGATTGGGAGACTTATATTCGGTTAGTCAACTTCATGTGGTGTAAATGTGTGTCATTCAGACTTAGACTGTGTTCTATTTTTATGTATTTTTGAATGTAATTCAAGCTTAGACTGTGGTTAGTGTCATTGCAGTTGGTGTGTCTATTACTTGATTCTGATTGGCTGGTGGACGTTCAAACAGTTAGTTAACACCTATAGTTCCAGTCAGTTTAATCACCTCTAAATGAATGTGCTGCCTTCACTGAAGCACGAACAGGCGCTCAGAAACAATTTTTGTGTGTGTGTGTGTGTGTGTGTGTGTGTGTGTACTACTACTAACAGTACTAAAATTTCATTGGAATTTTGTAGAATTTGTAATTATCATGTCCCATGCACTCACACGTATTTGTTTTTCTCAGCAGATAAGTTACTTGAGCAGCTGATATCAAGGGCGAGCTAAAAAGGTGAGAATTGTATAATTTAAAAGATGTATATGAATGTATTATATTCGTTGTGGTGTCTCTGTGAAAAACTTTTAAAAGTCACGCATCAAGGCTTGAAATAAGAATTTCCTGAAAAAAATGTTTCACATCCCACCATCTAGAAAATGGACATCATCGTTGAAACATCTACAAGAGATTGTCCTTCATGTCATAAAGCCAGTAGAAGTGAGGAGAGCGCTTACACAAATCAAAACATAAATCATACAAAAAGTATATTTTAATTTGTACCTTTATTATTTACATTTAATTTGTGCAACTTTATATTAGAAAATTAACTGACCTTTAACTGCATATAAGAAGGTGGATGTGGATAATGAGAACAAAACGGACCCAATTCACATTTAGTGAGCTGTGGGTGGTTGCACTTGAACCAGTACCAACAGAATGCCATTTATCTTCAACAAAAGAAATGTAAGTATACCTTTATAAGTAATGTCTTAATAGGTACATTGGTAATTATAATGACTGAAGCTGAATTAGCTGCATGCTGGTTTTGTCATTCCTCTTTTCCAGAAAACCTCAGACCAGACTCCGATAAAAACACGTCAGAAATCCTCAAGAATAAAACACATGTAAGTCTGGTATGTGAACTTATTTGTAATTTGTTCACCCTTTTTTTGCTAACATTCGTTCAAAGTATTTATGTACTTTTTAAGTAATACAAACTAATGTTGTTTATCTTAGTTTTTATGGCTAACTGTTGTAATTTTATCTTTACGGTACCCTACCAATGCAGAATATGTGCAGTTTTTTTATGGGAAATATTAACTTTCCTTAGAATCTGAAAGGAAATGGCTAATGTAAGTTGCTTTACTGACTTTACCTCATGTGAAAAGGGTAAGATAACTCAGAAGCTCTAATGATCAGAAGTTTGTCATTTCTGTGTGTATAGATTTTTAGAATTGTAGGTTTTTCTTTTAATCT